>VZTU01008457.1:210844-237522 GCA_013400835.1 Zapornia atra | reverse complement strand
CCCGCCCCTGTCAGCGGGGGCCGCCGCGACATGGCGCCCCGTCCCCCCCTCAGGCCCTGCCCCGCCCCGCGGCCTGGTCGCGCCGCCGCTAGGCCGCACCGGCCCCCTCCGTCGCCCCCTCGCTCGCTCCCGGCTCCGGCAAGACGTTGGGGCTCGGGGAGAGCGCGGGGTGCGGGGGGGAAGGTGGGGGGGAGGGAGCTGCTGGCCAAGGTCCTGTCGGCGCTGCCTGAAGGAAGCAGCGAGGAGCTGGTGGGAGCCTCCCCTCCAGCTTCGCCATGCGCGGTGGGGTGGCCTCCGTTGCCCTGTCTCCCGGGAGAGGTTTCCTGAGCAGGCTCTCAACGGCTGGGCTTTCCCAGGGGCGCTAAACCAGCGCGCTGCTGCGGCTCGGCAGCGGCGGTGTGGCAGAGCGGGCTGGCGTCGGGGCCGCTGGCTCCCGGCGGGCAGCAGCCTCTCGCGTAAGGCCAAGAAACTTGGTTTTCACGTGGTGGCGAAGGCACCTGAGCTGTGGCCTCCGCAGTGGAAACACGCGAGGACGACGGGCTCAGCAGCGAGGGGTGCGAGAAGGAGCTTTTGCGTGGGTGATGCCTGGAGCAGGGGTGGGCGGCTTCATGGTGGAAACACAGTGGGTATCGGGCTCGCCTGTGACCTGTGAAATGAAAGGGAAACCGTAGTGAAACAAGGTCTGTGCTCTTAGGTGCCTCATTGGTGTCTTGGAGTTAGGGCATGCTTTCCAGGCAGTTTATGTGCAGAACACATCGAAATGCAGATTCCCTTTAAAGAGTGTTTGGGAGCTCTGCCCTCTGAGTATCTATCAAACTTTACATGAAATGTAATAACTCTGTATTTATGAATAAAGCAGAGTTGTAGTAGAGGCTGCTACAGTTTGAAAGTTACAGTAAGTGTACTATCCCATTTCTGGTTCAGTTGAAGTTTACGTATGCAGTGGCTGTAAACTCAGGCAGGCTCACACAATGCGGGTGTTTTGCTTAAGGAAAAGAGCTGATAGTGAGCTCTGACTGTAAGAAAATTGTCACAATAATCTGCTTATCCTCCATCTAGTGAGTCTCCACGTGCAGGTAGAGAGTATCTTGTTGCTGTAGATTACCAGGTTTTGACAGAAATGATGTTTGGAATGTTAAAGAGCAAACATCCATTGCTCAGAAGTTAATGTTTCAGATGAGTAGTCTTAGGAAAATAATTCAAATGTAAACCATTCCTTATTACTTTTGAAAAGTCAATCAAAATCATGTAGTCTCCATTACTTTTGGGGTGACAGGCTGGAAAGGTGGGGTGAGAGAAAGAGTGAAAACCAGGAAAAGGTGAGAAGAACACCAGATGATGAGTGTTGTAGTTGTGTGAACAGCTAACAAGATGTCTGCTGCCTTGCACTAACTTCTCCTGGAGTGCTTTAGTTCATAAATAGGAATTTTAGCCTTTGTTTCAGAAGGCATTTTGATCAAGAGAAGTACTCTGTGACCTCAAAGTATTGTTCCACAAAAAGAAAAGAGAAATGAGTGTGAAGCCTTGCCTCTCTGGAAGTTTAACCAGAAAGAAGTACTTCTACATGGATGTGGCACTCTCTTGTTTATTCTGTTCTGCTTGTTTCCCCCTCTCTTTCGCCCCATAATTCAGGTGGTTTACACACAGGTAACTTCTTGTATAACTATAGATTTCTAAATTCTTGTAATTAGTCAACTTACCCTAATTGTCACCATTAGCTTACACAAACCCATTAAATATAGTTATCGTTAGGTAGCATCATAGTGTTATAAGCAAAGCAGCTACTCCAAACAAACAGCATGACCGAGATACTTAATGCTTGTCGGTTTTTTGTTTGCCTTTTAAACAAAGACCAATCTTCCCACCCTTGTTCCTGCTCCCATCTTTCAGTACAGAGTTTGGCACAGCTCTTGCTGATGGACAGATGTGAGTGTAGTTGAGAACTGCAAAACTGAAGAGTTTTGGAGCAGGTGAAACAGTGAAGGAGTTGTCCTGCAGTAAAACTCCAGTGTTAGGGTTCATTACATGGGTAAATCTGAAGCAGAGTGTAAGAAGTGATAGAAAATTAGTTTCCAGCCACAGAACAGAGTTAGAAATGTAAAATCCTGGCTTACATTGAAAAATGGGAATTTCCTGCATCCCTGAACATTAAATTTTTTTCCCCAACTTCTGCTGCATCCTTTTCAACAAGTTTCTCTAAGGGTTCACAGCCTTTCTTATTTGAAATTTTACAGCCATAGCCCTAAAGTACATTCCCAACACTCACTACCTAAATTAAATGGACTGTTTGTCCTCAGTCCTTCATAAACACTTTCAAAATTATTCCTGACCAACCTTCCCACCAAATTTTCAACAGCTGCCCTCTCTATTCTTCAGGCTGACTTTTCCATTCTGCTATTTTCCTTCCTCCTTTTTTTTTCCCTGCCTTTTTTACCCCCTTTTCCCCCCCTTTCAATTTAGTTTCATCCTCATCTACAGCTGTAAGGTACCTGCAGCTGTGCACGTGTGGTGCAACACGGTGTGCCAGCACTGCCATTAGCAGCTTTCCTCCCGTGTGCTGTGACTGAAGCCTTGGATGCCAGTGGTGCAGAATCACAGCTTCAAGGGAATATTGCTACCTGCACTCTGAAAAAGTGATGAATCCTGATCTAGTATTACGTGCAAGCATGATAAAGACTTGTGCTACCTAGAAGGATGACAGTATCTGTGGAAAGAACATTATAATTAAAACATAACTGCTTTTAATAGCTCTCCAACAAACTAATGGTAGGAATAGTGAGATCTCTTTGTTATTTCCACCATATATGTTCAGAACTTCACCTTTTCCCTTTTTAAGCTATCCCTTGCCGTTGTTTTACTATGCCTGAGTGATTAACATCTTATACCTTCAACAGTGTGCATGCATTAAAACCTTAATTGTTAATGAAAGTATTCATGGCAGCTTGTCATCAGTTAAGCAATTAATGTTTACTTGTTACTGCTTGCTTCTAAGTTTTCACAGTCTTCATCCTCAATCTTTTTAAAATCCTTAGCTTTACTGCTGATACTGCTTCATTTGGCTCCACTGAGTCACATTGGGACTCACTACCAGGTTTGTAGCTGGTTAAGTATCAAGATGAATTCCACATGTTATTGGCTTAACTTCCACATCAGCTGTCTTATGCTACATCTAATGGATTTTTCTGACAATAGACCTTAAATGTTATGTGTTCAGTTAGTATTAGGGTATTTTTTTAGCCCTGTACATATATTGCCCTTTATCACAGGCCATACCTGGGCTGACAGCCAAGTGAATGCCTGGGAGAATGTGTGTGTGTCTGGAATGGCCAAGTGGTTATGGAGATGCCCCTGATGGCATATGGGCAGTCGGTGCCCCTGGGCATCTCATACTGGGCAGCGTTTCTTGATACTGTGATCCCTCTGCACAGTCACTCCTGTGGCTCTGTATGCTGCCTAACTTTTGATGTGGCTTATTTCCAAGGACTTGGGTTTTGAGTCTGCTGACAGCCAAATAAACTGCTCATGACTAACTCCAGGAATGTGGCCTTTTTTAGGTGCTTTTTTTCCTTTTAAATCCATAATGATTCTTCCTACTGATTTATTCTGGCACTTTATTTATAAGCTTCCTATACAGAGAAAACCATTTTCTTCTCAACCTGCCCTGGAGGTCTGTAACAAACCAGCAGTGCTACCTTTTATGACTTTAACTTAAATTCAGGTCTCAAATGTAATTTAGCTTACATTTAAATGCGTTCTACTGTGTCGACCCCAATGGTACATGTATTACTGCTTCTCTCTGCCAGTAGCTTTCAATCCCAGCACACTGCAATTCCTCCAGCTTTAGTTTGTGTGTTCTGCACTCAGGTGCTTTCAGCAGTTACCACAGTGGGCTAACAGTTTCTCCTTTTGGTGCTACAGTGCTGATTGTTGATTAGAGGCTGCTGAACCACAGGCATAGTACACCGGCTTCCAGGGGCACTGTAAGAGGTTTCTATTTTGTCTGCCTTTGCTTACATATCCATAGTTTGGTGGCTGATGAATTCTATGCCATATCAAGACACTGAACTTTAGGGAGTTTTGTGAGATTCTTTACATTTCTCTTCCTTTTCAAAAATTTAGTTGGCAAGCATTTCACATAATAGTTTCTGACATGCATACCACATCCCAGCAGCATGTTTTTCTCTCTTGCATACTTGCTGTGCTCATTCTGTACTAGGTTTTTTATCAACTAATAATATATATATATATATAGAGGGAGATGTGTTTAGATATATGAAGCTTTTGATTGGAAAATCGCCAGTGGTTCTCAGTCAGCATCCCCAGTGTTCTGTCTGGCATTGGGTGGGTAACCTTGAGAGGGTGGTTGTTGAGACTGGTAATTTCACACGAGCGCTAAACCTCACCTTTCTAAAGCCTACCTCTGCCTTTGGTGCCCTGCCAGCCTCCAGATGCCTTCTGCTCCATTGTTTTGTCTGAGTCGGGCTGCAGAATGAAATGTGTCATCAGTTCTGCTAAGATTCACTTTCCAGCCTTTGGGGCTTGCTGGTAATAATGGGATAGAATAGATGCTTCATTTGCTACCAGTTTAGATTTGGGGTGTGGGATTGTTTTGTTTTCTAGAGATTTTCTTGAGTGTTTTTACCTTACAGCAAGTACAATATCTGTTTCCGTGGGGTAGTAAAAAGAGAACAAAGAACAAGAGGAGGGGGGAAAAAGAGAAAGGAAATGGCATCTGGCACTTGAAGGGGGGGAGGAAGAATAAGGAGGAAAATTATTTCTTTGAAAATTCAAAGGGGGAGTCCAGCCCCTCTTGGGTTGTGAATAAATCTTTATGTTCAGTATACACTAGCAATCAAATGACCTTTCACAGAATTTGCGGCACTGTAATTACTGCTCCATCCAGTTCGGTACCCTGCTCTTCTCATAAATGTGTCCATCCTTCCCCCTTGTCTTGTATTACCCTCCAAGATTAGATACCATATGCTAGCTTTATAGAGAAAGCCCCGTCATTCTTAAATCTCTAGCAGATCACTGAAGTCAAATTTTTTTGACATGTGTCAGAAAATTGGATAACCCAGATTTTAGGTATTTATCTGCAGCAGTCTTCCACTGTATTGAGAACATCCTTGATTTCTAATTGGCATCGTGGAATATATTTGAGCCTTTCTAACATAAGGGCTGTGAAGGTTAGAAAGCACTTTTGCATGATGAATGTTAACCTCAAAGAGAGGATACTGATGCAGCAGCTATCAAAACTGGAGAAATGTGTGGATGTGTCCAGAAAGATCAATGACTACAGAGGTTCAGGGGCATCAAATGGCTCTGCTGGATTCCGGAGGAGTGCTGGCTGGCTGGGTGGCAGGATGAGAGTGTCGGAGGGGAGGCACAGTGAGGACAGAGACTAGGGAACAATAGAAACGTACTGAAGGGAAGAACGGTGTCTGCAAGGAATCAAGGGATTGAAGACCCAGGATGAAGTGGAAGTGGCTAGTTTAAAGCAGAGAGAAGGAGGAGGGCTACTGCTAAATTTTGTTAGTCATTTCATTCATATGATCTTATTCGAACAGTCTGTCATATGAAACAAAACAGCAGAGGAGTGATGAGCCTGTCCACATGGGAGGTCTGTGAGCCTTTCTTTCTCTTGGGGTTTCATTCTCACTGGACGTTTTTCAGCTACCAAGAAATTAAGCATTCACTGAAGAGTCTGTTCACTAGGCACTTGTAAATTAACCGATGAACTGCGTGCTCACCAGGAGCAGCAAATCGGTGTGCAGCTTGCCTTTATGGAAGGAGGAAAGCAGAGATTTGTGTTCCTTTCTTCCTCCTACAGAGACTCATTGCTGTCTGCAGACTGCAGTGTGCGGCAGAGGCTCCTGAGCTGGGTGTAACCCCGCTGTGTGTCTCTAACCGTGGCAGAAGCTCAGCATGGTTTCTAAACCCAGCCCGTTTCCAGGAGGATGTCTTTAGGCTCCTACCAGCATCGATTTTTAAAGCTGGGCTGGAGCTTTTAGTTACTCACTGCAGTGTCTGACTCTGCAGTCCTGCATGCTTTATTTGGGCAGGGGGTTGGGTCCTGGTGTATTAAGAAAACCCAAAAAACCAAACCATGATTGATGGAGTATAATACCTTCAAAATGTTATCTGTAACTGCCTGTATGGATGTGGACTCAGGCAGTTGAATACCTATGTAGAATAATCCATTACACAACAGTGAACTTTATTGCTGAGGCCATCATAAGTGGATGAAGTCTTCTATAAAAGGAAATAACTTTCTTGTGTCTTAGTCTTGTACTCATTAAATTCTTAATTGCTTTTGAGCCCTTCGGATGATTGAGGAGTATGCTTTTTAATATTGTCACTACATGGAAAACCTGCCCTCAATTAAAAATATATATATTTTTTTTAACCCCCACCTTTGTTATAACCCAATACAGAGCTACGCAGTAGGTGCGTGTTGGGGCACTGGGGTGATGTGCTAGACCTCAGGCTGCTGGGATTTGGGGGAAAAGTTACTGCTTCTTCCTTTGTAGCAAAATGGATCAGGCTGATCCCTTGAGTGCTTCTGTGTCTGTTAGGTACGATCTCAAAATACTGTGAGCTCTATAGCCAAGAAGGATCATCAATGGTTCAAAATGCAGAGCTAAGAATAAGAGAATGGGGCTTTGGAATAACAATAGAAGTTAGACTGGTCCCAAGTCTCATGTGCCTCTGCTTTTCTAGTTTGTTTTGGTTTGGTTTTTAAATGGCTGCGTTTCCTTTAATGTGGATGTTTTCAAATATAACTCTGACAACTCAATATCAAAACAGTCTTCCTAATTGCTATAGTTATAGGCTTAAAATATGTCTCAATTTATTGGTGTTGCAGTTTGCGTTAAATGTGGAAAATGAGTGAACATCTGCAGCCTGTTGAGGAGAGGGAACACAGACATTTCCGAGCTCCAAGTACCAGGGTTCAGACTAGAAGAGGAGCATTTTAGCTGTGACTGTGTACCTGTTGGCAAGGGTTCACTCTGTAAAAATACACTGCAAAGATGAAGGGAGATCATCACTCAGTGTCTTACAAGAGCAGCGAGCTTTCTGTTTCTTTGCTACTTTAAAAACAAAATCACTTGAATATAATTAATTACATTAGACCAGGCTTGATTTTAATGTAATAATAAAGCTATCTATTTTGTAAAATTATTTTGAATTAAGCTTTCTTACCTGTATTAGAGTTGTCTGTAGTTTTTATTCCTGAACTTGTAATTAAAAAAAAAAAAAGTTTCTCCTTTGGAAATACTGACCTGAAATTACCTTTTTTCTTCTTTTTTTTTTCTTTCCCCCAGTACTTTTCTGTACCTGAAGTTCCTGGTGGTGTGGGCCCTAGTACTATTGGCAGATTTTGTCCTGGAGTTCAGATTTGAGTATCTGTGGCCATTCTGGCTCTTCATCAGGAGTGTTTACGACTCCTTCAGATACCAGGGATTGGTGAGTATTACGTGCAATTATTGTCCCATTGTAGGGAAATCCTGCAATGTTTCAGAGTGAATTCCATGTTGTTCAACTAATTCTGGGGCTGCTGATCATTTTTACAAGAGGAGGAACTGTCAAGTGAGGTGTCACAGCTATGTGACCTGGGCTCAAGTCTGTTCTCTCTTGACTGCCTGTTTTACCTGTGGCAAGAGGAAAAGAAATTTCACCATAGGAAAATAACATTTGAATTCCTGAGACTGGTGAATTGCTTTAGGTCCCTGTGTAACAGGGTGTTCTTTAAAATAGAAGCCCTTGCCTGTTTGGATATTTACTACTCTTTCAGAGAGTAAATGATACTACTGGGTTGCTCTGGGTTTATCTGTTGGCTTTTTGTGGTTTGTTTATTTTTTTTTCCAGAAGGAGAATATAGTAATGATAACACTGTATCAACAGCATAAGTTTAAGTCTTCAAACAAAGTAACAAGGAATTAATCTAGCTGTGTGGAGACTTGTTGGAAGAGTAGATGGGCACAAATTCTCCAGCTACACCCATTCTCTCACAATTGGGGAAGTTTCTGCTTACACTGGGTAGACTGCTTCATTTTTTGTGCCCTGATGATAAACAAGCCTGGTGTTTCTATGTTGAAATCATTGTGGTGTCACCATCAATAAACAAATGAGTAATATTTTCTGGAATAAACCAAAACATTCTCTTCTTTTCCCCCCACCCCTCCTTTCTTTTAGGCCTTTTCAGTATTTTTTGTCTGTGTAGCATTCACATCAAATATAATCTGTCTGCTCTTCATACCAATACAATGGCTGTTTTTTGCTGCCAGCACGTATGTTTGGGTACAGTATGTCTGGCACACAGGTAGGTCACTATTCTTTATTTACAACTTACTTATTTTATTATATACCTTACACCTTTAGTAGAATGCAGAAGCCCTCTTCTGTTGTTTTAGTGCACTTTTCTGGTTTAAAAAAAGATCTTTTGCTTTTTTTAGTGTGCTCATTTGCACTTGCTACACCTTGGGATGCATCTTGTAGTAATCATTAACATTTGATCAATGGAACTGAAGGTATAAACAGGAATTCCAGAGCAGTAAAAATAAAAATACTAAAAAAAACCCCAATTTCCAGACTTCAAAACATTTCTGTGGCATTTCAATGAATACAGAAGACAGATGAAAAGTTTGTGAAATGTTTTCACTCTTCCTAATACTTAATATGCTGTTAATTTGGGGTATTATCAGAATATAAATTTGTATTATTTGAATTTTTGTGTCACCTGGATTCAGTTTCTGAGCAAAAAGGCTGATAATACCAGTTCCTATCCCAACATGTATGGAGAAATCTCCCCTCTGCCCTTTTTTTTTTAATCCTTAGTAATTTTTGTTGTTTGTTTTAGTAAATCCTTGGGTTTTGGGGCAGCAGTTGGTTTGGGAGGAGGTAGTTTAGTTTCTTTGAGCACTAATACTCGACACAGGTTACATGTAAGTCTTTCAATTAAAAAAATAAAACAAACTTGATTTTTATTTTTAGAGGTAACATTTCTCTACGTGAGTCCTTGGGATTTGGGGCTTTTGTAATATTTCGTGTTAGACCTTCCATCAGATCACAAAATGAAATTGCAGGATAGCACGGATCATTTCCCAGCTTACTGGGGAAAGCAGTCATCTTTCTGACAAGTTAGTCATTTATAATAATGACAATGTGGGAGCTAATGGAAGATACTGTGAACCAGTTGCTGCCCAATTTAAAATAACTTAAAAATCTGGAGTTATTTTTAGGATTGTATTAAGATGTTAAAGAGTTACCTGAAGTTCTCAGAGTTGATGTTTAGAAATCCTAAAGGAAAAACCTGACAGAGCAGTTCTAACTGGCTAGTGAGCTTGTTGAGCATTTGAATTCACTGAAACCTCAGGGATTTCTTCTTTTTAAGTGCTCATCTGAGTTGCTGGGAGCTTGGTCATCTTTTTTTTTGGGGGTGGGGTGGGGTGTTTCTTTCTAGGAAGTTATAATTTTTAGCTGATATATCTACCTAGCTGAAGTGTCGTGTCCCTTGAAGCTGACTGCATCTGCTACAGGCTTCTTATTTATGCAGAGTACAGTTATTCAGGAGAGACCAAAGCAGAGACCACAGAAAATAACATCAGGGCCTTAGTATGGTGCCTTTTCTAGTTTCAAATTTGAGACCTGTTTCCAAATCAGCGCACAACATGCTGAGTCAGTATGTAATCAAGAACATTGTTTATGTTATAAACCTTGTGGCATGTACCTGGAATTGGCTTGTATAATTTTACAGTGGCTATAATGCAAGCAGCAGTGGCATTTGCCATTGGCCAAGAGGTTTAAGACCTTAGTTTATTATTATTTCACATTCTCACCAGTAGTGCTGGAGAGAGAAATCAATACGGTGCCCTGAGTGTTTCCTTGGTGTGGAGTTCTGAGTTGCAGAGTGTTGTCTGTATATGGAGTAACCAGTACTGTGCTTACTCACTCCTGGTTTCTCAGCTGATTTGCTCACTGCTGCTACTAAGATATGCCTAACTTGGAGTGAAAAAGTAGTCCAAGCTTACCACTTCTGACTCAAAGATCATAAGCTGTAACATTACCTCATCTTCTGCAGTTTCTTCCATTTGTGTTCCTTTTTCTGTACAGGGGTTTGTGCCAAGCTATTTCATTAGCTGTGCATCTGTTATTTTTCACTGATGCCTTATAAAAGTAATAAAGCAAGATAAGGAGACAAAAGTTGAGAGTTGCTTTAAAATAAAGGCATCCTAGATACTTTACTCTGAAAAGAACCCTCTCACAATTCCCTGTATATCTGTCTGAAAAATTTCTCTTGGCTTTTGGAATGTTTTAAAAATAACTTGCTGCTTGTAATGTATGACTTAGGTGTTTCTCTCTCTTTGTTTTTTCTTCTCATTAGAGAGGGGTGTGTGCTTACCAACAGTATCACTGTGGATACTTTTTGTTTATATTGAAGCAGCCATTAGATTTAAAGATTTAAAAAACTTCCATGTAGACCTTTGTCGCCCCTTTGCAGCACACTGGTAAGTAGGGTGGGTTTTTTTATTCCATTTCTTATTAACCTTTATTTCACCAGGGAAATGAATATTCAGGGGTTTTTATTTTGTTTCATGGCTTGGCTGTTTGGTTCTCCCTCTCACACATCTGTCATTAAATATTCTGTGGGAAATGTATGCTAAACATTAACCAAGGGCAACCTTTCTGAAGACATGATGCTTGTGAGCAGTAGGGGGGTTGTAGTATGGGTATCCCTAGTATTTCTTGAAAATTCTTACCAGTTTACAGATTTTTTTGTTTACCTTAAAAATAGAGGTAAAAGTAGCAAAAGAAGATAAAAGTTTCCCTGATAATTTATGCATCCAGTCACAAAACCTTTTTTTCTTTAACAAAACACTCCTCTCTTTCCCCTCAAATGAGAAGGGTTCTCTTGAGTGTCTGATAGGATTCACCAGAGGAAGTGTATAAGCTTCAGTGTATAAGCTTCAGGTTGAAAATCATGACAGAAAATAAAAACCAAAGCCTACTTATTACTTCTTTGGAAACAATGAGTGACTTCAGGGAAAAGACATAACTGCAGAGTAGCCATATCTAGAGAAATTGCATGTTTATTCTGCAGTTTTTTAGCATACTATGCATTGATCAGCCTACATTTAAAATGTGTCCTGTTTTTCCTGGAGTCATTTGGTCCAGTTCCCTGTGATACAGTCTCCAATGAATTAGACATCTGTCATTTTAATTTATATTGCCTACATTGTGCAATAAATCCCTTAAACACTAATTAAATTCTATAATAGGTTGCAAAAGCACTTCAGAAGCTGTGAAGAAAGGTCTTTCTGCTGCTGAATTGGATGCAAACATTTCAGCTTGTCATCAGAGTTTGAGAAGGGTAGCTACAGCTGGCTTTACACAGTATTACAAAAGAAGCATTGGCAGACATAATGTCAGATGCATATGCAAATGATTCTTGCATTCTGGCAGCTTAGAAATGTAATTTGTACAGTGCTATTACTGAGCAAAGAATGAGAATTTAATGGTTAATAGTCACCTGCATCTGAATTTACCCCTGATCTAGAACACCTTCAGTGTTTAAAATGCATCTTCCCTGTGCTTTGTTAAAATCCTCGTTAAGATATATTGCTCTTTATACAGAAATGGCTGCTCATTGATTGCCTATTCTTGTTAATAAATACACTAGTGTGATTTGACAGTGTTCTGTATTGATGCAGTTGGCACAAGGTAGTAAGAATACCTAAATTCTGCATGATGAAGCTGAGATACAATAAAAGTAATTCCAGAGTTCTGTTATGTTTCTGTCATCCTTGTCAACAAATGGAACAGCAGAGTCTGTCTGGAAGTGAAATTCTTCACATCTTATCTGTCAGTAAGCTAAGTGGAAGAACTAAGTTTAGAGATTAGATATATTTTACTTGCAGCTTCAAGGTCAATCCTCTAAACAAGGAGTTTCCAAAGGCTGTTTGGAAACACAGCACCCAAACACAGCGCTACTAGAAAGAGAATTAACTCTGCCCCTGCTGAAACCAGCTCACCCCCCAAGAGATGTCTTCATCACTGCCATCCTCAGCAGAGGCAGGTGGTTGCTGAGGCTTCATATCCATGGTCACTTCTACCTGTACCAGGTGTGGGTGATGGCACTTTGTCTCACAGCCTTGGTCCCCCCAGGAGTGCTGTGGCACCAAAGCTGTATGTTCTGGCGGCTTCTCCAGCTCTTGTTTCTCAGCCTGTGCTGCAGTGGGAAGGTATCACAGGGCCTGTTGCAGAGGTGTGATTTTGGAGAACTGCTGTTTTGTCTCAGCTTGAAAAGTGGTGGAAAAGGGATCTGCTCTTAATTCTGAGTGGGAGAGGATGGGTCTAAGGATCAGGTTCTTGTTTCACTGGTCTGGATGAATGTCATTAACCCATCTCCCACATTAATGTTTAATGTGGCCCTTTAGGAACAAAACTTGGGAACTTCTGTAGTATTTGGCTGTTATCTCTTTAAAGTATGCTAATTGCTAGTCTGGTGCTTGTCTGAAAGCTGCCTTTGCTATGTGTAGTGCAATTTTGTTGTTGTAATCCTTTAATCTATCCTATAGTTAATTGCCATCTGTAATGAACTGTAATTTTGCCTTGATAGAGCGATGCCTCTGCTTTTTGAACTTCACCTCTACTGTAGTACAGCAAAAAAATGTTCATACCTGATTTTCTATGAAAAGTTATATCCAGATGTATGCACAGCTACATAATTTATTGCCATTTACTAATTTGCTGTTGTTGGATAACCACCTTGGTGGTTTTTTTTCCTCCTTAGCATTGGTTACCCTGTTGTGACTTTGGGCTTTGGCTTTAAAAGTTACGTCAGCTACAAAATGCGTTTAAGAAAACAAAAAGAAGTGCAGAAAGAGAATGAGTTCTACATGCAGCTTCTCCAGCAAGCCCTGCCCCCAGAACAACAGATGCTACAAAGGCAAGAGAGGGAGGCAGAGGAAGGCAAGTTAAAGTTATACTTATTACTTGAATGTTTGCTATTGTCTGCAATTAAAAAAGCCTGGTAAGGAGGAGCTGCTTTAGTCCTTGTTGCTCTGGTGGAAGTGCAGTGAACGTAGAGGAGCCAGAAATAAAATTACTTTTGCAGTGGTTAGTTTGTCAGTAAAAATTAATTATGTCCTGTCAGTTTAGTTCTTCATAAGTGACTCCATCAACCTAGTCAGTCAGTGCTCTGGGAAGCACTGGTATTTATTAATAAATCCCTTGGTTACTGTTTCCTGCCTGTAAGGAGAGAAAGAAAAGTCTTAAAATATCATGCAACTTCTGATTTTCTTTCCTAAATAGACTCTAATAATGATTGTTTTCTGCAGAAATGATTGATATGTGCCTAATGATTTTTCTTTGTATGTCACTCTGTTGATCGATTTAATGAACTAAGGTTGTTTGTTTTTTTGCTTTGTGTTTGTTTTTTTTTTTTTGGTATTGCAGCAGCCAAAGGATTATCTGATCTGGATTCCTCAATACTTTTGCAGCACAATGGAGGCATTCCAGCCAATAAAAAATTATCTGCAACGTTGCCAGAGCTAGAATATAGAGAAAAAGGGAAAGAAAAGGACAAGGATGCTAAGAAACACAACCTTGGAATAAATAACAATATTTTGCAACCTGTAGACTCTAAAATACAAGAAATTGAGTATATGGAGAACCATATCAATAGTAAAAGATTAAATAATGATCTTGTAGGAAGTACAGAAAACCTCTTAAAAGAGGACTCATGCACTGCCTCATCCAAAAATTACAAAAATGTCAGTGGAGTTGTGAACTCCTCACCTCGCAGCCACAGTGCAACTAACGGGAGCATCCCTTCCTCATCTGCTAAGAATGAGAAAAAACAGAAGTGTGCCAGCAAGAGCCCGAGCACACATAAGGACTTAATGGAAAATTGTATTCCTAATAACCAGCTAAGCAAACCAGATGCAATGGTAAGGTAAGTTTGATCTGAGCATTGTGTAACAGCTTGTCTTATCCTCCCTTCGTTCCAGTACTTCAGTTCTCATTTTTCCTGAGGAAAATGTAACTTGAAATGCCATAAAGAAGACAGAATTGTCTAGTAATGGAATAAGGTAACTAGGAACTGGACCTTTTTGCTCCTGATTTTTGTTTCTGGTTTTCTATGCAGCCTTGAGCGAACTGCTTCCTTTCTACCTCAGTGAACGATCCTTACCTACCTCACAGGGGTGTTGTGAGGCATAATAAATAGCTTTGGCAATCCTTTGATAGCAGGCATGAGAGAAATGTGGAGATCATCATTACAGACCTCAGTGAACATGTTCTTGACCTTCCATGGGGGTGACCTTTGCATCTCCAGCAGTGGGGTGTGAGGGTGCCTGAAGAGATCTTTTGTCTTAATTTGTTGCTTTGTTTTGGGATTTATTTTGGGGTTTTTTCCCTTTAGGTGATTGGGGTTTGTTTGACTCTTCAATTGACAATTATCGATGCAAAGCATCAGCTCCTATGTAACTCCTTGAAGTGCTAAGTTCAGATTCTCGCTCTTGCATCCCTGCTGTTTTATTGGTTTGAGTACAGGTCACAGGGATTTAATTTAGGTGCCTTGTAAACTGTAAAGATTGAAGAAGTCACATCTTTACATATGCTGATCTGAAATGTCAATAAAATTGTCTTTATGAAACGCAGCTAAGGGCTTACAGCATCTCAGTCCTGAGAGGTACAGTGTTGTCATATGTTGCCAAAATAAGCACTTGTAAGAAAGAGGTAGTTTGTTACTGCTCTGAGGGGGGAGAGGGATCCATCTAGAACAAAACTGTTCCACAATTATGCATTTTCTGACTATTCTTGGCTTATGTCTCTCTTCCTTTTCTCACGTGCTGAACACTCTGGCCAATAAATCCTTGTTGGGTAACTTAATTGGCAGATTGGGTTCCCTTTCCCTGCAGGTACCTTTTGGTAATTGGACTTGTGACTCTGGTCTCTCTCTGGGGATTTGTGCTATGTGAATACAATTACTTCAATGGAAATGTTATTTTCTCTTCTGATAATCACCCTGCCACTGATTGGCATCCCTCTGCCAATTAAATATCCAGACTAATTGATACTTAATGTCTGTAGAGAACTTGTATGAAGCAAATCAGAAACCAGCTAATCGATCTCATCTGTGAATCAGATTCAGCCAAGATTAATGGGATGCAGATGGCTCTGTCTTCAGCAAAGCTGAAATAAGCACGTATGAGGCTGCTGTGTTTGTACACTGCCGGTTTCAGAAGGGCATCTTTGTACTCTGTATGGCTTATTTTGCTCACTGACAAAGAGATGGGGGTCAGTTCAGCTTTGCTGCATTTTGAAATGTGACTCACAAGTCCTGAGAAAAGAGGAATGCTTTATGGAATGACCTGCCCAACTAAGAATTTGGATCCAGTGTAGCTATGACAAGGAATTAGATTTAAGTCTCTTGTGGTTTAAGTTTTTTTAAAAACACTGCTCCTCAGATGTGATCTTAGACAAGGTGGTCGCTGTGGCTGTCCAGAGGTGGGGGGTTCTAATGCAGGAGTGAGTATACAATAAACTAGCCTGTGCCCTGACAGAATTCCAGCTCCTCTAATTCACTGGGAATGGGTGGTGTACACAGCGTACTCCAAAGTGCCTTTGTGCAACGTAGCCTTACTCTGCCCTGACAGTGAATCAAGCTCCTTCAGTCTTTTGTTTGTCAAGTGTTTCTGTGTGATCCGTGGGTGTGATGTGGCTGTTGTGCTACAAATCCATGTCGCTGGTTATTGTGCACTGATTTCCCTTGAAACACCGCCGTGCTGTGTGTCGCTGCGCAGAGTTTCTTACAAATGAGATGACTGAAATCATTCATGAAATCTTGTTTCAGTTCAGAGTGAGTATGTAACTCCTACACCAACAGAAGCATAAACTTACCTGACAAATTGGATGGGATGGAATGCACTTAAATTCAAAAATTCATGTTTATTTCTTTTACCTTGTCAGTTATCTTGTCCCTGGAGTGTAATGCATTTTTTCATCATCTTTTCCACTTCCAGAAGCATTACTCATTCTTGTTATTACAATTCTAGTCTGCATCAGTGCTGTACCCTGAAAAGGGCTGCATGAAGTCCTGCATTTGTGTCTGACTTTCAGATCAGATCTGCTCAGCTTCCAAATAAAGATGCTTTTTATAACTTCTTGTCCAGCAGACTCACAGCAGGATGTCAAAGCCAAGCTGCTTTCCTTTTGTGTTCACAAATTATTTCCCTGAGCTGACTAACCAGTATTAAATGTAAAGTATGCCTTATGACTGCTAGGGACTCAGGATTAACAGGGGTTGAGACACTGAAGATGGAGGGGTTTTGAGAACAAGACAGGCTTGTGTGCCTGTCAATGTTTTCTCTTAAATACTTGATGTAACGTTTGTATCTGAAAGGGTACTGGTAATTAATGTAAGCTTATGTTTTATATCTATAAGCTCACTCTTATTTGAAACAGTAGGGTTTTACTTTTGTGCCTCTGTTTAGTTCTCTGAAGAGGAAGTTACTGATCCCCATCTGTAGGCATCTCAGTGAATGTTGTTACCAACAAGATCTCAAGAGCTAGAGCAGAGGGATTCAGGAGGCTCTGGCCCTGCTCCTCAGCCTTGCAAGTAATCTCTGTCTGATTTTTTTTTTGTTCCTGCAGTTGAAACAAATGTCTCCTTCTGATGGATGCTTAAACCTGCTGTTTGTTTGCCACACGCTTCATATTTGAATCTCTGATTTGAGCTGCTTCTTTCCCGAGACTATTGCAGTGGCAGGATGGAGGGTTGTATCCAGCAGCGATAGACTTGATGTCTCTGCACACTTGTTTGTCAGTGGGTGCAGAGCAAGTTGACTTCTTGTTCCTGTTTTGCTGTCACTTCTGAGCTGTGGCAGGTTTTGTTGGTGTTTGAGGGTCTCGATGTCTGGAATGAGTCCAAGCTGTAGTTGCTGCAGAATTACTATTATTTTTGTTGTATTACAGAGTAATAATCATGTCCTGCCTTCAGCTATTTGCACCCCAAACCCAACCAAAAAATGTGCACAAAAAGCTGGCAGTGTAGCTTGGCAAAACTCTTCATATCCATAGAGGTCTTGCCTTTGGCACGTGAGGTGTTGAAACAAGCTGTCTTATGTACTAATTATTCTCGGAGATAACGATGACATCTTCTGGCAGTTGGACTAAGGAAAATATTTGTGGAGCAAGGGCTGGTCTACCACATCTTAATTTACTTCCCTAAAATTTGCTATTACCTGCAGAAGCAGACATTGAAGGTTTTAATGTAAATTTCTGTCTGTTTGATGGAAATTATTGTACATCTGTGGCACCGTTGTCTTAAGAGTGATTCCTGCTGCTTCCTGACACCTCCCCCCAGTGATATCAGTATACCAGGTGGCTTTCTGCTCCCAGCAGCAGTGCAGAAGATGGTCAGTGCTTTCTGAAATATGATAGGAGTGAAGGAAATCTTAGGGTAGAAAGGCAAAAGAATTAGGAATGTAAACTAGAAATCTGGGAGATGATCCTTCTGGCAAGTGGTTTTCGGGCCACTGTCAACATAGTGCTTGGATTGCTTGCAGAGTATCACTTTGAAATGCCAGCTACTTAGATCAAGCCTGGGTAGGAGAAAACGAAGTAACTCTGCTTTCTCTCTGTGGATTACTGACTTTTTGGTAATGCAAAGTGTTCTGAGGAACTGCTAGTAACTGCACAGCAGTTATAGCAGGAGAATCTCAATGCTGCAGGATCGCATTGGCTACCTCAAAGAAGTAGGTTTGCTACAGGGGATGCTTATGCCAACAGATTGGGCCAGAACAGGACAAAAAACCCAACACCAACATAAAAACCTCATGGAAAAGCATCTGAAGTGACTGCTGGGTCTTTGAAATACTATTTTTTTTTCTTAAATATATAAAAATTGTACTTACTTTGTGTACATTTGCCAGGTGATTGTGGAGTTGTGCTAACAGAGTAAACTAAACAACAAGCATGTTATTCACCAGTTATGAATACTTAGGAGGTTTAAGCTGAACTAAGTTGTCTTTAAGTTGATCCATCAATCTTCCCTGAGGCCTTTGGAAAAATGCTCCATCTTGGAGGTGATTACTGATTAATTCTCTTCATCAGTGAGATCAGGTAGTGCTGAGAAAAGATGGGTAAGTCTGCATTTATAGTACTGAAATTTGCCTTAGCTGTATAAACGGCCTGACATCATAATCTGCAGCTAAACCCTCATTTTAGAAATGGTTATGTGTCAAAATGACTTGTAGTGTGCAGCAATAGAGAAGAGTATCTTCTAGAACATGAGTTTTCTTCACACACACAACACAAATAATTTTTCCAATAAGCCTGGAAATAAGAGACTTAAGCAGAAAATGAAATGGTAGAAAGAATAATAATGCTAAAAAAAGTGCTGTCTTATTGGGTCATTCATCATTGTAACAGAAGTGCAGAGTGTTACAGAGAGGAGGGAAAACTCCATGCAGCAGAGCTTTCTTTTATGACATTGTATTGGTTTACCTTGTTGTGGTTTCATTTTCAAGAGGGGCAACAGAAAGGGTGTTCTTAATCTGGTGTTTCTGTGGAAATGAAGGACAACTTCTCTGTCTAAATACAGAAGAGAGCTTTGGCTTCCTGTTCCACAGGAGAAGGTTTTTAGGCTGAAAGTGTTTGACTGGACTTTATAAGATGGGTAAGAACATGGTTACACATCAGAGAATGCAAGGAATGTGGTTTTGAGGAGAAACTAAACTCATTTTTGTTCACTCTGAGGGTGGTGAGACCCTGGCACGGGTTCCCCAGGGAGGTGGTGGCTGCCCCCTCCCTGGAGGTGTTCAGGGCCGGGTTGGATGGGGCCTTGAGCAGCCTGGGTTGGTGAGAGGTATCCCTGCCCATGGCAGGAGGGTGAGATTTGATGATCTTTAAGGTCCCTTCCAGCCCAAAGCATTCTGTGGTTCCATGATTCTGTGATTATTTTTTTAAATGAAGTTGTACATCTAGCTAATTGTGGCAAGTCTGGGAGAGAAGCCATCTAGGAAACATTTGGTCCTTGCATTATAACAGATTATTAGCTTCTTAATTTTAGATAGTAAAGAGCATTTATTTACTCTATAAATTGCAGAAAATGTCCACTCTGGTGTTTAAAGCTATAGCAAAAATGACAACTTCATTAAAAGGAGTAATTAAAATCCAGGAAAATCTTACTTCAGAACTTATTTCTAAACAAGTCCATTGACAGATAAATTTCCAATAGCTTTGTCTGCCATTGACTTGAAAGAGATTAGTTTTCTCTGTGTTTGATCTCTTCTGCCCCTTTGGAATGGCACTGCAGTATTTGATCACTCACTGTATGGAGGTTGATCCTGTTTTACACATGTTATTCTGGTTTTCAAGCTGTTTCAGTTAGGTTCTCTGTGCTGCTAGGAACAACTGTTTCACAACAGAATAAAAACTCTCATCTGCCTGGTGGCCTGAAAAATTCCAGATGTTCAGAAGTACTGGAATCCTTTCATCAGTGTAAGTTGAACTAGTGAGATTGTCACTCTTTCACGCCTGAGCCTACCCTGAGCTCCTTTGTGGTGGCTAGTAAATTGGAGATTCTTTGTGTTTTAGTGGATGCATGAGGTGTGTAGTTCCCCCTTTCCCTCTGCTAGCAGTTTCTACAAGAACAGAAACTCCACTCTGCAGCATTTAGTGAATGAAGGGTTGCAGGTGAACAGTGCTGGCTGCTCACAGGCAGCAATATTCTACCCTTCCTGGGTGTGTTTTAGTGGTGTGGCTCCTGGTTTTGTATAAATAACAGAAGCACCAAGAGTTTGATCAATTTTTCTTGAGTTTAATCCAGGCTTCTTTGTGATTTACAGTGAAAGTCATAACAAACAGCAGGGTGGCCTCATTTCCCTTTAGAACTCACACAAAGTTCCCTGTGGTCCTTCAGAGTAAAAGGATGGGTGTTGGGAGCATGCTTGAGAAGTTAAGGCAGGAAAGATACTGGTGAGACTTTGGTTTCGTGGTCAGGCAGGATTTGAGTGACATACCAGGAGTGTACAGCACTCCTCAGGTCTCACCAATTTAATGTATGCAGTTCTGGTGGGATGCTTTTCCCTATGCTGCCTATGAAGGATGGCTGTGGCTTGCAGCTTCACATTTCCTCCTGGTTTGGAAAGCCAGCATGCTTTCTGGTCACATTTGTGTGCACCCCACAGATCACACAGGCTTCACCTTTCTGTACAGCCCAGTCTGGACCAGCCCTGTGAATGCTGTAGGTACAGAGTCCTCATCAAAACCAGCAGGAATGCCATGAGCCAGATGGCTTAAGAACTGTGAACTAATGTCACTTCTCTGCTGCCAAAAAATACAAATTCAACATGACCTGTGCCAGCACCTCCGATTTATTTGAGCTTTATCTGTGCTTCTTTTCCTGGAATACTAAATACCCAAAATAAACCTTGGCATATCTTAATTTTAACAAGTTTGACATAGTTTCCATTGTAGCAAAAAGACTATTTAGGGCTGTCTTATTTCTACAGTTATCACTTTATTGTAGAGATGTGGATGCTTATCAGTGTAAAGTGTGTGTGATTTATGTGCATTCCTTCCTACCAAGCATTTTTTCACTTGTTTATGAAAACCTGTATTAAACCCAATCAGCTGTTGGCAGACAACAGTCTGTTAATGCTTCCTATGGCATCTTACTCTCTTCAGGTAGTAAATGTGCTCTTTTTAAAACACTTGGTCGCTGCTTATTAGAAGATTAAATTGAGCTGTTATATCATCACCCAAGGGTTGTCCAGCTCTTCACTTAACTCATTGAACATGATGAAAATACAGACCTAATGATGTCTGCTCTTGGCTTTTCCATTTTTGGTTTGTGTGCTATGGTTACATGGTTGGATGAATATTTGTTGATGTTTGCAAATTCTTTTCCTTCTGCTACAGTGTATAAGTTACTGAAAAGACTGTTCGTGGTCTTGGATAGGAAATGGCTGTTTGCTTTGGGCTATTAGTCTTTGCATACTAAGTATTTTTGGGTTTTTTCTTTTTAAAGGTACATTTGACCATGGCTACATTAAAAGGAATTCATCTTGCTGGGAGAGAAGTTGAAATGTAACTAGAAAGGCGTCTTAGTACGGCTGTAGGAAGTGGGTTCTGCACATTTGAGTTGTACAAGTGTATTATAGCCCATGCTCCCTTGTAGGCTGGTTTTTCATGGAATCATAGAATGTGTAAGGGTGGAAGGGACCTTCTGAGGCCATCTAGTCCAACCCCCTGCAGTGAGCAGGGACATCTTCACTAGATCAGGTCGCTCAGAGCCCCATCAAGCCTGACCTTGAATGTCTCCAGGGATGGGGCCTCCACCACCTCTCTGGGCACCCTGAGCCAGTGATTTGCCACCCTCAGCAAAGAATCTTTTCCTCATATCGAGCCTAAATCTCCCCTTTCTGAGTTTAAAACCATCACCCCTCATCCCATTGCTGTGTGCCCTCAGGAACAGTTGATTTTCCTGTTGATGTACCCAGCAGACCTCTTTGGTGCAGTTTTAGCCTATTACAGACATACTTTTCTGAATTTCCATAAGTTTGATGATTCCACATTTAACCTATTGATTGATTCACACAGGATGTTTTGTTACATCTCTCACTAACATTTTTAGGTTGGGATTTTCCTGCCCTGAAGCCCAAAAGAGCCAAGCATGGACAATAAGCTGTAACTGTTCATCTGCTAGTGTGTGTCAGTAAGGGCAGTTCCCTTTGGCTTCTGTGACTGTTTTCCCTGAGTCTTAAATTCACCTGGCACTAACTCACTACAGAACTTTAGGAAATAGAAACATCTTTATCTTCTTTAGGAATGTTTAAAAACTTTTACATCAATAACTGATGGAGCAAATGATGTATGAATGACTGAGAGGCATATTTGCTTTCAGTATGTAACAGTGCTCAAAAAAAAATGCTATTATTCACCTGTGATGTGTTTTTATTCTAAGAATCAGTAATCTTATTTTGAAAATCTGAGGGAAAAAAATAAGGGCAAGCTGGGGGGTTTCTCATCAGAAATTTGTGGTTCATTTAACCAGTTTTGGTTGAGAATATTTTAATGGATAAGCTAACATGAGTCTTCAAGAACTTTCTAAAGCTACAATTAAGTGTGTGGCAGATGGTCTCTGTTTAGGAGCAATTAAAACTAAATTTACTGACTCCTGAACTGTGGATGACTTAGCACGTCCTCTATTCAGCATGCACATCGGGTACTTCAAGAGGGAAAAAAAAACCCAACATGTTTAGGTGAGAATTCAGCAGTATGCTCCATAGCTCAGCTAAAACTAACAAATGAAACTCATAATTTGCTGAGAAAAGTAAAATCTGTTCCTCCATGCACCTCTCCTTGGTTACAACTTCTCAGATGGATCCATTTCACTTCTGCTTGAAGAGGAAAAATATAATTCCACAGGATTTGTTGTACAACTCTGGAGGAAAACAAAACTCCTGTGGGAGGTTATGAACACATAAAGCTTTAGATATAAAATTATATAAGACATTATTGCTATTTAGCAAGGACAGACACCACTTCTGTGAGTATTATTTTAGGAATCAAGGGCTTGGAGGGGTTGGCAGATGGTATGATGTTTACTCTGCTTATTTTTATATAACATGCTTGAACCTTTGGGTAACTGGGAAGTAAAGTTGAAATTGTATTTTTAAATTCCCTTTCTTAGGTTGGAACAAGATATTAAAAAGTTAAAGGCTGACCTGCAAGCAAGCAGGCAGACTGAGCAGGAGCTACGCAGTCAGATCAGCTCTCTGACTAACACAGAGCGGGGAATCCGGTCTGAAATCGGACAGCTCCGGCAAGAAAACGAACTGCTTCAGAACAAGTATGTGTTTCTACACAGCTGTGTAAGTTATGTCTAAGGCTGGCAAAGGGGAAGTGGTATGTTAAGATGCTACAAAGTTGGAGGCACTTGTCTGCAAATCCAGGCAGTGCTCATTTGGGACCACTGACAGGAATATATTTTTTAGTAAATAAAATCCTCTGTTAAATGCCATACCTGTTACCTTCCAGATTACACAATGCTGTACAAATGAAACAAAAAGACAAACAGATGATCAGCCAGTTGGAGAAGAAACTAAAGGCAGAGCAGGAGGCACGAGCCTTCGTAGAAAAACAATTAATGGAAGAAAAGAAAAGAAAGAAATTGGAAGAAGCAACTGCTGCACGTGCTGTCGCATTTGCTGCTGCTACAAGGTACTTTGTGCTACCCCAGAAGTAAGCTCAGCTCCAGAAAATTGCTGAAATGTAGCTGTTGCTACTGAAATGTGTCTTGGGAAGATTTGGGGAGGTATTTTTCTGTATGTAAAGGATTAGTCTGTGTTTTATTTCTTTTAAAAAAAACCCCAAAATCAGACTTCATGTGAAGAGGTTAATTTGTGTTAAGGTAATGGGAGGACTGGAAGATATCCTTCCATGAAGCCAAGTCTCAGTGCTTGTGTACCTTGCATCTACAGGCTGTGAAGGCTGAATATGCTTTTAATTATTTGTTCTACCTCATGCTAACAGAGAGACAGTGTACCCTGCAGTGCTCCAAATGTCTAAAAAGAATTATTTCTGCTTTTCTGTTATCCATGTCACAACTATTCCCAATTTCCTAATACTTGAGGCATAACATTGAATAACTCTTCACAGCTTTTTTGCATTGTTGCCATAAAGGAAGTTCTCTTGCTGAAAAGAACAAAGTTAGCTTCCTCTTTTTATCCTTCAACATCTATATTAGTTTTCATGTTTTCAACAGTTCAGGAGTGACAGCCTTGTTCTTACTTCTTCTTCTAATGTGTTTTTCTCTGCAGAGGAGAATGTACTGAAACTTTACGAAATCGCATCCGAGAGCTGGAGACAGAGTGCAAGAAGCTAACAATTGACATAAAGCTGAAAGAAGATCAGATAAGAGAACTAGAAATAAAAGTTCAGGTAATGAGAAAGCACTGGGGGCTTAGATCAGCATCACAGTGCGTCCTGTCAGCCCTCTGAACTTGGTGGATCTACAGAAGAGGCAGTCAGATCTTCACATGTCTGTCTTGCACCAGGCTTTGTAAGAACCTGGGCAGGGGAAAGGTTAATAGTCTTAGCTCCACACCCCTTGCTTGTTTAAATTTTTAATTTGGCTTTTTTTCCCCCCTGCACCAACAGTTTGAGTAGACTGAGAATATAATGCCCCCAAACAACAGTTTTTGGCTGATGTGGGGAGCTTGTTGCTGGTCTGTATCATAAATTTCAATGCTAGTGAGTAATGTTGCTTACTTAATGCAATCTTTATCACAGGCCAGACATACATTTTTTTAGTGAAAGCACTGGAATATTGAAAGGGCCTTGTGGTAGACTTGTAGCAGACACGTTGTCTGGCATGTTAGAGTTTGGGCTTAAATGTGTGAGTTGAAGTTGACCTTCTTCATTTAAAATGTCTGTTCCTAAAGATGGACTGTCAACTGACAGTTTGCATGAAAAGTATTTTTAATGTCTTGTGGGTTTTTTTGGACACTCTTTAAAATCCACCTGGTGTTATTGTGAGCTTATTTCCAAATAACATATGCAGCCATATTGTGCCTGGTTTTACCAAACACTTGAAAACAAGTGTGGTTTATCGATGGAGAATAGGAGCATGGCTTTCAAATAATTAAACCCAGCTATTATCAAGCTTTTAAATTGTATTACTATCTTCAAAGTCTTAGAGAACCTTTTTGCTCCAGACATTAGTATTTCCTTCCTTGAATTATTATTTCTTCATTTAAAAGTGTGTAACTTGTGTGTGTGTGTAGTATTTCATAGTCAGAATGTTACCACACGCTTCCCAGCTGCAGGGTGCTTGTCCCTCTTACACAGAATACTTGCTCCCTCCTTCCCTCTTTCCTGAATTTCTGGGTTTGTAGCACAGTTAGGTTCAGTGTGGGAAGTATTCTGAGATAAAAATCCCTCTCATCAGCCAACAGAAATAGCTTAAAATCCTTCTTTAGTATCACTTAAAACTGTCTAGCAAGAGATGGGTCCCCAGTTTAGCCGCTTTGCTTGTGGGAAGTGTTTTCATCTTGCACAGCTTGGCTGAGAGCACCGTGCGGGTGCTTCGCTGGCACTTGGAAGTGATGAGGAGGATTTCTGGGTGGAGGGTCACAATACAGATGATAGAGGGCTGTGGAGCAGAGTAAATGGTACTTGCTCACCGCGCTGTCATTATGCATTGTACAATATGGCTTTAATCACTTGTATGATGGTTGTGTATAATTACTTGAGGTAATATTACAGTGTCCTTAATTAACCATCATTTTAATTTTACAGTATTAATATCAAGCCCAGTGGTGTGCTGTGGGGAAGAGAAAGACTTCTCAGTGTATCTCATGTGTAAAGTCAATGAGAATAACGTTTGTCCTAACTACTCCTACAGGAGCTGCGGAAGTACAAGGAAAACGAGAAGGATACGGAGGTGTTAATGTCAGCACTTTCAGCCATGCAGGATAAAACACAGCACTTAGAGAACAGCCTGAGCGCAGAGACAAGGATCAAGCTGGATCTCTTCTCTGCATTAGGAGATGCAAAACGGCAGCTTGAGATTGCCCAAGGTAAGGTGGGATAGTGAAGTTCAACACCCAGGACTGACTGGAATAGTGAAGACAGGGCAGAGGGAATGTCCTACCTTTTTATTTAGGTGTGGGCTGCAGTCCCAGTGGTGTGTTTCAGCTTTCAGTGGGCTTTTGGCTCTTAGAGTTTTGGGAATGTGAGCCAGCTCATCAGCTCATCCCCAAGCTATCAAACTGAAGACGATATACATCGAGATGGGTGTTTTAAGTTAATTTGTGATGATTTTCTGCACTTTTATAAGCAAATAAACAAGTAACGCTGGGTAACTCCTTTCTGTAGAGCTAGAAGATAGGAGGGTAATGAGAATGGGGAAGTGTCTTGGAGGGAAAGGTTTATGAGGAGAGGCTGAAGGCCCTGGGTTGCTCAGCCTGGAGAAGAGGAGGCTGAGGGGAAGACCTCACAGTGGTCTGTGGCTTCCTGATGAGAGGAACAAAGGGGCAGCACCAATCTCTCCTCTCTTTGGGGACCAGGGATGGAACCCTAGGGAATGGTGTGAAGCTGCACCAGGGGAGGTTTAGGCTGGGTGTGAGGAAGAGGTTCTGTACTGAGAGGGGGGTCGGGCACTGGCACAGGCTCCCCAGGGAAGGGGTCCCAGCCCCGAGCTGGGCTGAGGGCAGGAAGCGTCTGGCCGATGCGCTCAGTGCAGCTCTGACTGGGCTGGGCTGTGTGGGGCCGGGAGCTGCACTGATGGTCCCTGCGGGTCCCTTCCAGCTCAGGAGATTCAGTGATTCTATGATTAAAAAAAATGCCACCTATTAAGCCCCTGTCCCTGAATCCTAAATAATATTTTGATACTGCTGAAGTAAATACACCGTAAATCTGGGAGGGAGAGAACCCAACGTGTTTCAATCTCCGGTGCCCGTGTTGGGCCGGAGCTGCAGCCACCAGAGGGAGCTTGAGGCCGGTGTAAAACCCTCTCCAGGAAGCAAAACTAAATCACCTTCGGTTTAGCCTCTCTTAAAGAAATTCCCTGGCAGAAGTCTGCTTGGTTGCAGGAAAATTTTCTTAGAGTGAGATGTTCCTTGGTGTTTATGTAGTTGGGAGCATACACAAAGGGGGGGGGG
>VZTU01008457.1:182028-210826 GCA_013400835.1 Zapornia atra | reverse complement strand
GGGGGGGTAGGAAAAATGGTGGGAGTGGGACAGTTTTGGTACTGGTACTCCTGTGAGGTGAATGGAAATAGGCAGAGGAAAGCTGAGCTGTAGAAATCATCTCACTACTGTGTATCTGAACAGTGCCTGATCTAAGGGTAGCACACTGTCCAGGTGTGTTATGTGGTAACTAGAGGGAATAACACGTTGTTCCTCAGCACACAGTGGGGTACTGATGTGGTGGTGGAGTGCTGTTTGGCTTCTGGGTGTCTTGCTTCAGCAGCTCTTATACGTGATGATGGGGGTTGGACCTGATGATCTCTTGAGGTCCCTTCCAACCCCTATGAGTCTGTGATTCAGTGATTCCCTTTGGACAATTGGTGGAGGGTGGAAACACGCTGCTGGTTCTAAGTGATGTTATTTGCTCTTTTCAGGGCAAATCATTCAAAAAGATCAGGAAATCAAGGACCTAAAACAGAAGATTGCAGAAGTTATGGCAGTAATGCCCAGCATAACATACACTGCAGCCACCAGCACTCTGAGTCCTGTTTCCCCACATTATTCTTCCAAATTTGTGGAGACCAGCCCTTCTGGACTTGATCCCAATGCCTCTGTTTATCAACCCTTGAAGAAATGAATGCCAATTTCCTTTTTGCCCAGTAATTTTGTCATGCTGAAGGCATCACACAGGAGTGTCTCTTGCAGTCAAGATGAAATTGTATTGTGTGAGACTGTATTTGTTGTCATTTAAAAACAGGATAAAAGAGCATCTGGATTGACTAGAACTGCCCATCAGTTTTTCTTGTAAATTTTTAGAAAACCTCACAGAACTTTGCAATTTTTTTTCCTTGGCCAATGCATTAAAAACAATTCTTGGTTTTCAAGTAGCCAATTTTGCCTTTTTATGTACTCTTGCATGGTTTCCTCTTGAAAAAATACAGGGCTTTGCTTGATTTTGAACCCTTTCTTCTCTTTTTCTTTTTAATCATCAAGTTGAATTTTCAGATTCATTTGGAAATAGTGAGGAAAAACCTTTAGTTCTTACAGTGAAAGGGTTAAATAATCCAACAAAGCTTTGATTTATAGATGTATTGAATACAAATATGTGATGTTGCAGAAGATAATTTGATTACCCCTCAAAGGACCAAACAAATTTCAGGGGCGTTGTTTAAGGGAAAGAATAAGAGAATAGATGATGATGTGACGGTGGTTGTTGTGTGAAATATTTATATTCCCATTGGTGTTTTTAGTCATTGAGAATTGCTAACAGTCTTGTTCACAGTGCCTTGGGAAAAGACATTTCAAGAGGAAACTTGATGGTTTAAACTATTTTTTCCCCCCTTCACTGTCATCTAGCTTATATATCAAGCTCATTACAGAGTCTACTGCAAATTGTACATGGTAATTTGGATGTTCATTATAAACCAAGGTTACATCTTCTGTTTATTTTGATATAAACTCAGCAGTGTTCTGTAACTTGCCTTGATTATACTGCATTGTGGAAGGCACAATATTACTACAGGAAGCGTTATTGTGAAGGCGGAACTGTGCAATGTACTGTATACAAGAGACTGTAAAGCTGGCTAATAAAAGCTGCAGTTCTGGGGTTTTTTTATTTTATTCAACTGTGATTTTTCCCCTTTATGTCACCTTGTGTTTGACAATTTAAAAAAGAGCTGAGTATTTTTTTTTTTCAGCTGTTGTGCCAAGGCATTTTTAAAGGAGTTTTAAAGAAAACTCATAAATTGCACAAAGGTTTAAGTTAAAATGTATGTTTTACATTGAGAAAAAAGTGTTTGCACTGGCAACTTCTGAAGTGTTTCAGATTTTTTTGAGGGTGGGGACCGGAGGGGTGGGAAGCAGAATTGTATTGGAAACTAGCAGAACAACAAACCCAACACTTACTATTTTGTGAACATGCAGTGGACTCTGGAAGGACAAAGTTCTTCAAAGAAAATCCATTTTTAAGCAAAAAAACTCCATGTGAATTGGCACATGTGCCTCATTTAAAAAAAAAACCCCAATGAAATAGAACATGCAAGTCAATAGAAATATGACAATTCCATCATTTGAATCACAGATATTCTTTTGGGAGAAAACTTCTAGCTTTAGCCAGGTGTGCATGTTGCTGTCATTTGCATTTTTGAATCACCTTGTGTAACTGTCGCCATAAAAGTGTTAACTCAGAACTGTCAGAGGTTTCTCATCTTTGTGCAAAACATGAAATATTGTCACTTGAGTTTTTGTGTTGAGGTTCCCCCCCCTGTTTTGCTGCCAAATTTGGCACCATTTTCGTTCAATACTTGGTCTTGGCTGCATTCTTTTTTTCTGTGGGGTTTACAAAGAATAAACATTTTCTTGCAGATAAAAAGAAAATATATAATTTTTTTTTTTCCTTTTTAACTGACCTGACTTATAAAGAATACAGTCTGTTTAGAGAGCATTCTGTTGTTCCAGGTAAGTCTTCTCTTGCAACAGAGCTTGGCTTCTGTGAAGCAGAAGGAAGAACAGATTTTTTTTTTTCAAGGTATAAACTTAGCAAGTTACCCTGTCTGTGGGCTCAGAAAACAAGCAAAAAAAGGTGAATTTCTTGAGAATTGCAAAAGCAGGTCTGTAAGTTTATCCTTCCTTCCTTCCCAGCCATTCTCTTTACTGCAAAAGCAAAGCTGGGCTGGGTGATTTGGAGGTTTGAGCGTTGTCCTTGTCTAGACAAAAAGCAAGCACAGCTTGGCCCTGGCTCTCAGCGTATCTGCTTCATTCTCTTAGCAGCCACAGTCGCTGTTGTATGTTGGTTTTTTTCTAATTGGGATTTCTTACAGTTGTATTCAGAGCAAATAAGCTTTTACATCTCTGCTTTGGCTTCTGCCTTGTGTGTTCCCTGCCTGCCTTAGGCCTCCAGGTAAAATTTTTCAGGTACTGAGAAATTCCACCCTCAATTATTCTGCGACTCTGCAGCAAGCGCTGCCAGAACCTCCCAGCTCCCTGAGGACATGGTCTCTTTAAATTCTCCTTCTCAGTCTGACACACACATAGGTGGCTTCCTAATCAAAATACCTTAGAGATAAGCTTGCAACTTTAACAGATCACGTTGTGATCAAGTGGGGCAGAACTTGTTTCCTCTGGTAGCCTCCTCGGTTCAGATGGAACTGTTCCTTTAGGAAAGGCAAAGGGATTTATAAGTGGAGGGAGGTAATTTAAGCACTCAAGTCTTAACCAGCCAGCCTCTGGATCTTTAAATATTTAAATGTCAGAAATGGAAGATATTCTAATGACTCATCATAAATTGTACTTGCAGGATTAATATATGGGGGAATTTAAGAATGTAAGACTGGAGGGGTCACCTAGGATATTTTGGGTCTTCTGCAGTTTTGAAATATTACTGCAGAACCAGTAACCCTAGAGAGGTCTGCCAAAGCCAAGCTGAAGTATCCAGAACTTTATCCAGCCAGCAGAAAGTCTGGGAAGAAAGGGTAATGGACAGAAAAGACTGCTGTGTAATGGCTTTGAGCGCCTCAGGGTTTATCCTCACTAAAATTTTAAGTAGAGCGAAAAGCAGTCTGTAATTTTATCTTTAATATTTAACAAAAAGCTGCTTTATTCCTGGAATCTCTAACTGTGCTGAGATGAACTGGCTCCCCTTTCTCAGCATATTCCATGGTGATGGGGAAGGGAGGGGTTAAACTCCTGTATTGAACTCTGCCTTTGCTCATCAAATAACTCCCTGAAAGTCGAATTGTTACTGCTTAGACAGGAGTGTCCTCCGTGGCCAGCTGGAAATGAAGCTGGAGCCCCCAGCTTCAGCACAGGAGAGCAGGTACCTGGTTCCTCTGAAGCCATTAAGCTGAACAAACTTGTGGTTTGTTTTTTCCTCTTTCTTCATCATCACACAGATTTGGAAGTCATTGGCTTACTCCAGCTTTACCTTAAGCATGCTGGCTCTGCACCCTGGAGTAACTGGCTCCCAGACACCTTTCTGAGCCCCAAGGGAACATTGTTTTGACATTTCCTGATCCTGCCCTTACTGTGTTGAGCCAGTTGCTCCAAAATTGGTGTTACTAGCTCCAAATACTGTGTTACTGATGACACCCATATGCAATATGGCTATTTTTTAGCAGTAAGCTCAACAGTCCTTAAACCTGTGTTTGGGGGATGTGTATCTTTGCTACCAGGCGCTTTCACGTATGTGGTTTGGAAGGCAAGGTCAGAACTAGACCTTCAGCAAGTTAATACATAATAGATTATAAAAATGAAATCTGAGATGCCACAGTATCTTAATTGAATCAGCTTCTGCGATGGGCTAAAATAATACATGAGTGTTTGACTAAAGCATTTCTAATAAAGGGAAACAGGCAGGAAAAGGGCAGGGATCTGCTTCGGTTGGGTCCTGATGGAAGTGGCTCATTTACCTATAATCTCTCTGAGTGGTAATTATGCTGTTCTAGAGCATGTTGTCAGGCTCAGAAAACACTGGGTTTTACTCCTTGCAATGACTCTATGTCTTTACTCCTTTTAAACTCTATGTCTTACATAATTAACAAGGAATTATTTCCCATCAAAATTTAGCTGGTATGACCGATAATGGTCTGGTGATAATAAAATAATAGTGGCAGTTAGGGGAAGTGAAGCCTGCTCTCTGTATGCTTCTGGAAATACTCCAACAGTAGTAACTTTTATTGCTGGGGGAACGCAGCCCTTTCTCACTCAGCCCCAAAGCATCACCTTAACCATTTCCTTTCCCAGCACCTGGAGCTGTAATGCCAGTCCCGATCGGAAACCCAGCGCCGGCTTCAGGTGGGTTTTCCTTTTACTTCGCTCTCCTTCTGTTCCAAGTCTGATTGAAACATTCCTTATGCAAAATGCATGACAAGCATTTTAAAGACAATTTAGGATGGTGCTAAAACCAAGGGAATCTTACAAGATTGAAATAACCAGCGTTTTACAGTCTTTATCTCTGTAATTGCTCACTTAATCTGATCTGTTTCATCTGTTTCCTCATAGTGCTTGCCACTATATCCTAACTTTCATTAACCTTGACTAAACAATTTGGTCTCTTGATGATCTTTTTAGGCAAGTCTATTTAATTATTTATTTATTTAAACCTTCCTCAGGTGCATTGTCACTTTAAACCATCTGTTTAGCTGTAATTTCTTTATTTAAATAGGCTTAGGGCTGCTTTTTTCTTTTCAAAACTTAGATCTCTCTTTGAATTCTAGAACCATTGCAAGCAAATTTTATCATGGGAAGACTTACCCTTCATTTGCTTTTAGTCCTGTGTAACAGAAACCAAATCAAAGCTTTCCCATCCACTACCCCTGGGAAAGCATTTTTGCCTGCAAAGCCCCTGAGGCTCTTCCAAAGGGCAGCAGGGTGCTACATCAGTAAAGAAACTGAATCATACCCCATCCCTAGAGACTCAAGTTTTAAAAATATTGGACAATTTTGATGGGGAGAAAGGATTAGAAGTGAATCAGTCTTTGGTGATTAGCCTAAAGAAATATCCGGATATCCCTAAATCCTGATTAAATTTGGATCTGAAATTAGATGCTTTCAATGAAAACATCAGAATGTCTCTCAGAGTTCTCTGAAAGTAAGAATTCCCTGAAAGGAAAAGTCTTGGTGTCCTCTCCAGATCCATGAGAGGCCCTGGGATGTCTGGAGGAGCCCTCCACGATGGTGACCAAATCCTGAGCATCCCTGCCACAGCAGCTGGGAAAATTCCATCAGAAAGACTGGGAAACAACATTCAGTTACCTGAAAGAATGGGATATTCCTCATTTCCCTTGCCCCTTCCATTTAGTTATATTTAGGTCATTTTTTATTACATGTATTAGCAATCTATAAGTAGCGCTTCCAAGTCTGAAACGAGCTCAAGAGCATTGCTGCCTCGGGTTGGATGTGTATGGCTGATGACAGGACTTTCTGCCCCGAGTGCTCTGAGCTTGAGTGGACTTGCAGGAGAAGGGGGAGAAATCCATCCATCCATCAGCCCAGTGTGTTTCCATTTTACGACCCAGCTGAGCGAGATGCCACAGGCTGCATTCTCCTCCTCTTCCTCTGTCACCTCGAGGACCGCTCTGCGAGCTGGGTCAGCAGAGGAACCCGGTGCCTGCGCCCGTGCCCGTGCCCAGGCAGAAGCTGAGATCTTTGCAACCCTCCTCTTGGGTGAATTCCAGCTGGTTCAAGCCCTCAGCAGAGCCAGCAACTTGACCAAGACGTGGCAATTCAGGCTTCAACTGCTGCTGCCTCTGAAGATTCACGTCTGCAGCTCCAAGGAGTCAGTATATCACTGTGAGGGCAGAGTATAAAAATGGACCTGCCTTTTCCTGATGGCATTTTTACATATCATTAGCACGACTTCCCAAACCTGCTTGTAGCAAAGTGAGACCTCAAGGCTCTTCCCACCAGCTGACACGAACAAAAACCCTTCAATGTTTCACAAGGACCTGCTTTTTTCCCCAGGTGCCTGTTTGAATTTGCTAAATTTGGTTGAGTATCATTCACCTGCTTTTTGTCACCACATTACAGCAGCATTCCACACCTTATAAGCAATCTTTTTAACATATATTTTAACTCTGTGGCAGGCGCCGTGCCTTACAGGTACAGATGGATAAAGCCTGATAACTCTTAATTTTCTGGCTCTAATTCAGAAATTTGAAAGTATATTTCCTGCTTGCTTTTACCTGGTCTTCATATGGAAACATAAGTATTTCCATCCGGCTGGGTGTCAGCTTTAAAATCAGTTTACTAATCACAGCTGAAATGGGCAGCAAATCACAAGTGCTCTGGGTATGCTGGCTTGTATGGCCTCTGAGGCAGCGGGTGGTTGGGTAGAGGAGGGGGAAACAGAGTGGATATTTGTTTAAATAATCTCAATTCAGTTTAAAAAGTCAAAATTTTTCATATTTATTTCCCAAAACAATTCATAATATTACAATACTTGTAATCCCAAAACCATACGTAATGCATTTGTAATCTTTTGTGTTATTTTATGTTAGGAAGAGGTTCTGTACTGAGAGGGGGGTCAGGCACTGGCACAGGCTCCCCCGGGAAGGGGTCGCAGCCCCGAGCTGGGCTGAGGGCAAGAAGGGTCTGGACGATTTGCTCAGTGCCAGCTCTGACTGGGCTGGGCTGTGTAGGGCCAGGAGCTGGTCCTTACTGATCCCTCCCAACTCAGTGTGTTCTATGACTCTGAAGTTAGCTACTGCAGGAAGAGCTCTGTCAAGAGGCCGAGCCTCGTTAGGCTTTGTCATTAATCAGGATCCCCACAGGACTGCAGATCCTCCCTGCTTAGCGAGTTGGTGCAATAACTTTGCATTAAGGTCTATTTAAACCAAACGGAGCTGTACTCCTTAAAACAAAGCAGCACGGCTGACAACAGAGTAATGTCACTCCTCCTCAGGCAGCCACCTGGCTGTGCTTTGCTTTTGAAGGACCTAATTGGCTCTGGTTTGCTACAAGAGCTTTATTTCCTATATCAGGCTTTAGGGCATCAGGGCAAAATTTGAATGATGCCAAGAAACAGGGATCGTTGTGAACTTCAACGCCAGTGGAGGGAACAGTTTAACTTCTCTCCACTTGCTTACCCATCTGTAAAATGGGATTTTTGTTTCTTGGCTTCTCAGGGAACTGTTTTAAAGCTTGCATCTGTATTTATGGCTGCTTTAAATGCTTAGGGTGTTAGTAAAGCGTTCGACCTTTCCCAGGAGGATGTCACTGGGCTCAGGCACACGCAGGCTGCAGGTAATAGTTTACAGGTAGGAATTTCTCCAGCAGATAGTTTGTAAAATATTCGGCTTCCTCCTGTGTCTTATCTTGCCCACAGCTGCAAAACTTACAGTAACAATATAAGGAAAACTTAAAAATATGCATTTTTTATTTAAAAAAAAGAGTCTGATGCCTTCCGGCCCTTCTCCTGGTAATTTGTTTCTGATTTACCATAGCTAAAGCAAATAGGAGGGAAAGGCAGTAATGTGAGGGAGAACAGCAGGGCCCCCACTTAGGCCTTGATGAAGGAGAAGCTGGAGGAATTGAAACCATGAGTTTGACCCTGTATTATGGCACGAAGCAGTGCATTAACAGCCGGGTTCTCGTGCTGCGTTTCTAAACGGCAGCGATACTTAGAAAGCCAAAAATGCTCCTCGAGTGTTCAAACACAAAGACAAATGTTTATTCACTGCTGAGGGGGCCTGTTCAATTATCCCACGTGCGCCAGGCCGCTCACGTGGGAACGGAGCTCTGCAAAGCTCTGGGCATGAGCAGCGTCTGCTCCTAGCCCCGTCCTTGGGACTTGTGGGGAAAAAGGGGGGGGCGGATTTAACTGAAAAATGGCAAGGCAGCTTCTTGCCCCTCTGAAAATGATGTGAAGAGGCGTAGGAGGGAGATGGGTTAAACAGGAGGAACTTGTCAGCTCTTCCGCCTTGTCTCCTTCAGCGTTGCACGTTCGATAGCAGGTCCGTTAAGCAGCGCCCACCGACTCCCCTTGTTAGTTTAGGCAATTTCTTTGTATTTCCATTGCTCTGGCCACATTCCTGCCCTCCTCTTAAACAGCTGGTGACCCAAGGAACCACAGACAGTGAAGGTGAGAAACACTGCTGAGCTCTTCCCAGCATGCGCGTCTGATCTGGGTGATGCTGGAGCCTGCAAAAGAGCTCTGGCAACTGAGTGAGCGTGCGTTTTGGGGTGCCTGCTGCTTTTTCCTTCTTTTCCCTGACCTTTACAATTCTTGGAGCATAACTGCAACGTCCCACAAGCCAAAGAGGTATCTTGACAGGTCGAAGTTCCTCCCACCCAGCCGGGCTCTATGCAGCGTGGACGATGGATGATGGACGTCTCCCTCCACTCATTGCTTGGCTCATTGGAGATGCAGATCCCTTATTCTACAGGAGGTAATTTGCTTTGCTGGGCTCTTCCTTCATCTCCCTGGGGTTTTTGCAGCCAATAAGTGGCTGATGGAGTTTCAAGCTGCTGAAAGTTCGTGGTCTTTCTCAACTGGGTTTTGGATTGTGCGGCTGCCAGTAATACTATTTCTCAAAGCCTGGGCTTTGGCAATTACTTAGCCTTATGTCTGGCAGTTCAGTTAATAAGTTTTATAATTACAGTTCCAGGAGCAGATCCAGCACCTTTAGAAAGTGCAATGGAATCTAAATACCTTCTTCCTTCTCTGCCTTGAACCGGTGTTCATTTCTTTCTCCTCTAAATGGCAACAGAATTAATTTCGGAGAGACCTGTTGCTTGAAGCAGAGTCAATGGATTAATAAAAGCGTTAATTATTAAAGCCTCCAAATGCTCCCTAATGATTGTTTGCTGCAAAGTTAATGTTTGATTGGAGAAGGTCATCTGCAAGCCTGAGTAAGAAACCTGTCTGTGACAGCGGGCGAAAGCGCAATTCCCTTCCCGTCACGACACGCGCTGGTGCTCTCCGCTACACATCACCCTATCATCCTAAACCAGGAGCCTGGAGGAAGAGCTCTTCCACCACAGGACAGCTGCGACCCAAAGGTCACCCTTTGTAATTAAGTGGGAGCAATTAATCCCTTAGGTGCTTCCAGGAAGGAGGAGTGGGCACCCCAACCTGTATCCCACCCGGATGCAGCCCTCGGGCTCAGGCTGGTTCGGAGTGTTTTGCTGCCCAAAGGGCTGCTCTGCGCTCAGTTTCTGGAGAGCTGGGTTAAGACGTGGCAGAAACGTGGAGGAAATGAGCAGATGCTAAGTTTTCACACCCATAATCTCTGCTGAAATGATGCATAGTCAGAAGTGCCTGGCAACAACCTGGGCTGTGAAATCTCAGCCTGCTCTGCAGACGGGGTGGAGGGCATAACCCCAAAACTGTGTGCGCGGTTCTTCACATGTCATGGAACTGGATGGCACCAGCAGGTATCTTCCCCAGAAGGGGTGGATGGGCATCCCATCACTCTGGCTGAGAACATCTCAATGAATCCTGGGGATTTTGGCACGGAGCCTTCCTGATCCCACTACCCAGGGTCTGTGATGGTGCTTCAGTGCCAAACCCGGTGCTTGGAGCATTTTCCTCTGCAGAAAGTGAATGGGAAAGGGCATGGAGAGCCTGGCTTAGCATTTCGGATTTCCTGAAACCATGGTGGGTACAGGTGGGGAGAGACAGAGCTCCAGTTTTCCCAACCCCTTTTGGAGTGCTTTGGGGCAAAGCATTTAACCCATCTGTGCTTTGAGCTTCCCCCTCCCATTCAAAACAAGGATGATAACGCTCAACCTTGAGAAACACCATCGAGAGCCACATAGGAAGGGCGTTGTCACTGTGCTGCCAAGTCCTGTTGTTGTGAGGATGATTGTTTAACTTCACAATGCAAAACAAAACCGAACCCTCTCTGGGGTGAAGCGCTCTGGGGAGCTCCTGGGTTTTAGGCATTAATCACGTCACAGGTCCCTGCTGACACTCCCTGGCTCATTGCTTCAGCAGAGGGATGAAACCAGCATGTTTTGCTAAAACAAACTCAGTTAAGAGTGGGAATTATCAAGCAATGAGCCTCTGCTGGAGGTGAACAGACAGAAATAAAAGGGAGGGAGCACTCAAATGCTCTTTGGGACAGCTGCGCCCCCCCAGCAAACAAGGGACATGGCACTGGAGCTGCCTCTGTCGTAAACAAGGCAGTGGGTACATAAAAGCAGAGTCAGGAAGGGTGTTTGCTGGCACGAAGAAGTAAAAGCTGCTGCTTTATCTTTCAGAACTGGCGAGGGCCTCTGGAGCGTGTGCTATGGCAGAGCACTCCCCGGGAGGAAGAGGATGAGGATGAGGACTTCCGAGATGCCTCCGGTGGCACGTAGCCCTGCCAGTCCGGAAAGGATTGGGAGAGATTGTCTGGTGGGAGAGAGCTGAGGTAACTCTGGCCATGTCAGAAAGCTCTTGTGCTTTGTGGGATGTCCATGCAATTGTTGCAGCTTTGGGGATCTCTTTGTTAACTCCTGGATGTTAATAAGCAGGCTCAACATGCCCACACGGTACTGAGGCACCCAAGGGTCACAAGGAGGCTCATGGAGTGCGGCAAAAGATGAATAGATGGGGCAGAACGTAACTGTCTGCACTGGACCCCGGGACTCACCCTCTTCCTCCTCCTGCCTAAGTGCCATTGGGCATTTGATGGTTTAGGTACCCCCTGAAAGGCTGGGGATGCTACAGCCGGACTCCCTTTGGCTTCCTGCCAAGGCTACAGCTATGCCATAGCACCCACCAACCCTTTCCCAGCCACAGCTTGCAGCCCCTGACTCTTCTTCACAATCCCAGTGCAGGTTCTGCCAGCTGAGAGCTGCTCCTGGTGTGATCAGCAGGAACAGGGCTTCTCCAGCAGCTGTGTCCCCTCGTAGGGATGTCTGTGTGTCCCCGTGTGGGAGGGAGGTCCATATGTCCCTGCCCAGCTCCGTCAGCAGGCATGCCCCCCGCTAGCCATGGCAGCCAAGGGTGGCTGGGGCTACGTAGCTGCTTCATCCCAGCAGCCACCCCACACCAGTTTGTTCTTCTGCTTCTGTAGTGACAACGTTTCTCATGTGCCCCAGGAGCGTCCCCGCGGGGGCTGGGCCGTGCACTCCAGAGCGTGGGCCACGTGAATGGGAGTGCTGTATTAATTATTATGAAATGGCTCTGAGAAACAAATGCAAGTTGCCATGGAAGCAGCGACAACGTCACCTCGTTCTTAAGATGCTTCCAACGCTCCAAACACCATTTCCCTTCTCCTCCAGCACAGATGATGTGGCCTGGAGATGGGCTGGGTCTGCGGGCTGAGCAAAGCTTTGCTCCCCGTAATTACAGCTGGGAGATCAACCCTGTGCCTAAACCACAAGGAGGAGGCTGAGGGGCTGCGGGTGGAGAAGCCAGCCCAAAGAGGCAAAGGAGGTCAAGGATACGGGCTGTTCCTTCCCCACGCAGGGATGTGGGGACCTGTGGGACAGCCTGGCTGGTGACCCTGCTCTGTGGGAGGCTTTGGGTGACCAGGAGGAGAGAGAAACCTTCGAGAGGGCTAAGAGGGGGGTCTCGGGAAGCCATCTCTGAGGATCCAAATGGAATAAATTGGGAACTTGTGTGAGAGGAGCCGAAGCGCGTGGTAACGCTGAGGATTGATAATGCCGATTTAATGAATGCAGAAATTCAAATTCTGAGGAGTGTGATGGAAGATGGCTGGAAGCTGGGGCCTCCCTGCCTCTTTCAGTCATCTGCACAGAGCAAAAGGGCCATCTCTTCACCCCTGCTATTTTAATGAACCTTTCATTGCCTGGCTTGCCCTGGGACCTTGCCCTGGGTGGAGGGTGGGGAGGAATGCTTCATAGATTCATAAGACCCAAAGTCTCTGAAACTTTTCAGAGCCAGAATAGCTGCTGCCTTAGAGGATTTTATTGAGACCCCAGATGCTGACACTAAGGGCAGGCAGTTTGGTCCAGGAAAGCCGGGGTGATGGCTGGGAGCTGTGGCTCTCCACTCCTCCCCATCTCCAGTCCATGCTCACACAGAGGGGATTGTGTCCCTGTGTTTTTCACCCTAACCTGGAGAAGGGCTACTCTGCCATTCACGGTTGGCCTTGAAATCTCTCTTGGGGTAAAAAGAAACCCTTGCAACCTGCTGTGTGCTTGAAAGAGTCACACGTACTCAAATAGAGCTGCTAAAAAAAGCACTTGAACCGAGTCGCTAATGACACAGCTCAGCTCAGCCCGAGCTCTGCTGTGGTTACTTCTCAGATGAGAACTTGTTTTACTCGAGGTTTTATTTGAGGCCAAAGCGATGCTCAAACACAGAACTTGGCGGTGTTTTCTGATGACCTTGGACGACCACGGGCAGAAGGAAGGCAGCACTATTCCAGCTGTTAAGTCAAGCAGGCATGGATTGTGGTTCTTTGCTGGGAGGCAGCGAGATGTCCCCTCAGTAACAGTGTGAGCCAGAGCCAAGGCAGCGGGCAGCAGGCAGGCACAGATGAGAAGTAAGTACTCTCCTTAGATTCATTTTAATTGCTGCTGCACCTTATGATAACTGCTAAATCATCGGCACCGAGAATAGCATCTGCAGTTATTAAAAGCATCCGTCAGTCCACTTAGCCACTGCGGCTGGTGCTAACCCCAATCTGTCTGCTTCGTGCTCCTCTGTGGTGACTTTGCACCTCTGCAGTGATAACGGGGTGCTGATTTAGGGAGGAGGATGCAGGCAGCACTGACTGTGCCCGAAAGCAGAAGGCAACGGGTAGAAAGTGGGAAATTCTCTTTGGAAAGGGAAAAAAAAAGAGAGAAGAAAACCAGTTTCTCTGAGGTTTGGCTCTACTGAGGTTTGGCCCTGCTGAGCCTTGGCCCAGCCAAGCCTTGGCCCCCGACTCAAAGGAGAGCAGTGATGCTGCTTGCTGCGGGTGTGTTTCATTTGCATCCCTGGCTGGCCAGTGAGCAGGATGCCCTGGGGAGTCCCTGGCACCCAGGTGGGTGGTGAGTGGGCTTCGCAGCTCGGGTCTCGGTTGTCTGGTTCCAGCTCCAGAGGGACATCAAGGCTCCCAACATTCCTTCAGGAGCAGGGCTTGGAGACTCTGGGGTGAAAACACTTCTCCTGGAGTGACGAAGACGGTGACCTCCCAATCCTAGAGGAGAGCGAACGTCAGCCCAAAGCTCAGGAAAGGGAAGGGAAAAACCCAACACAAAGCATCAAAGGGGACACAGATGGTCAAAAACTGATGGAGAGCACAGGTCCCTGGCAGGGAGCCTGTAGGCATTAATACGAAAGCCATTGCTCTGCAGCTCACAGCTCTTCCCACAAACCAAGTTCTAGCAGCTAACAGCAAGATGAGAGCCATTCAGCTGACCAGCAGCAGCACCGACTTTCCAGCATGCTTCAGATGGATTGTTTTTAAAATCCTGAGGGTTGTGGGGCTTGTGTTTGGGGGGGGGCAAGGCTTGTCTGTTGAAAAAAAGCCTCCTTTCATTTGAGTTTAAACATGGTTCCTGTATTTCCATCCCTTCCATCTCCAACCTTAATGCCCAGCAGCTGCTCTGAGGTCCAGCTCCATGTCTGGATCACAGACAAGTTTGCAGTGCCAGCAGCAAGCAGTTTTTCACAGCCTGGGTAGTCAATGCCTTTTCTGTCCGGTCCTCAGTTGCTGGCAGTGCTGTGATGCTGTGATCGAGCCCACTTGCAGAGCCAGGCTGGGCTCGCTGCACGGATGGGCAATGCACACAGGAAGCCAACTCCAGCACTGAGCTGCTGGCAGGAGGTTTTGGGCTTGGTCCTGACCCAGCCCTCCAGTGTGCAGTGAGGAGCCTGCCGTGGCCTGAGAGAAAATGTCATGGAGGTCTGTACCTTGAACTCTTTCCATCATTAATTAACCACATAATCTCACTCTTCAGCAGTTCATTTGTCTTGTTCTCTTTGTTTGGCAGATGGAGATGCTGGACCACAGAGGACCAACACTCTGGCCAATTGTCTTCCATCGAGCCCATCTCCAGAGGCCAAAACAAACCCAAGTGCCCCAGATGCCAGCCCAGAGTGCTAACCAGGAGGTTACACCGCTTCCGCGCTGCTCTCCCTATAAAACCTGACAGAATCAGTCTTCTTTCTCCCTTGGATTCCTCCTGACCTGCTTGAGCGCTGCAGCCAACTGCTTCCCAAATGATTCCTCACCTCTTTGTGCCTCCTGGTCTGTGAAAGGGCACATCTTTGGATGGGCCGTGAGGCGGGGGCAGCAACTGGTGCACAGCCTGGGAGGGGAGTGGATGCTCCATCACCAAAGGCAGCTGGGGCTGGAGCGGTTGATCCCTGTGTCGGGCTCGCTGGTGCCCAGAGCATCCTTAAGGGGGGGGAGGAAGGTCTGTCCTCACCATGACATGGCTCTACATTCCTGCCTGCTCATACCAAACACGTGGCTGGAGGAGAATCACAACTGCCCCTCTCCTGCCCTCCGCAGCAGCCAAGGATGTTTATTCCAGCCCGGTACCCTCCGCCACCCCCCCGGGAAACTACACAGGGAGTGCTTGCTCCCCAAAGCTACGTGGGGTGATAGGAGCCCAGGCACAATCCCTCTTCAGCAGCTGGAGAAACCAGCAGTGACAAAAGGTGCCCTTAAGGGTATTTGCTTCCCAGGGGAACGCGCTTTCGGGCTCCGTGCTGTCATTAAAGGGATGTGAGGGGGGGGAGCACTTGTCAGCCCTAAGTGAAATTGATAAAAAGATGTTTTATGCAACAGGCTGCATTTAAATCTAAGGGACAATTTAAGCAGCTTTGTGGGTAATAACATCTCTTTGATTGAGCGGCCGTGTTTTAAATATGGAATTAGTGGAAGGGGAGTGTGCTGGTGACCCTGTTTTCAGGGAGGGCATGGTTATGCGTGTTGCAGAAAGCAGTGGCACTCAAGGCACAGTGGAGAGACTTTAACCCTTTGGTGGCTTCCATCTGATTGGGGACAAGCCCCCCAGCTCTCCCTCAGCTCGCCAGGAGCCTGGCTTTGGTCCCTGGCTGTTCTGTGCTGGCTGCTCCCAGCTCTCCATCAGAGCGGTGTGGTGTGAACACCCAGCCACAGGCTTCTCCAGGCAACAACAGCCCGGATCCGAAACCTTTTCTGGGTGAATTGCCTTCAGCCTGTTTCAGAGACTATCAGAGTCAGCCTCATTCCCTCCCTGAGCTGTCATCCAGCCTTGCTGCTGCCTGCCATGCTGCCCCCCCAGACCCAGCTCCTTCCCAGGGCTGCCTTGATACGGTCTGGCATCTCTCTGGGAGAGAAGTGCTGCTGCTGCCACCTTCCCCTGCCACTGTCCCTCCCTTGTAGTGCCCTTCTGCCTTGGTGCTCAATACCATCAACCCAGTAATTAGCATCTCATTGTAACTGAATTGTCAAAAGGAGCTCATATCAGAGTGGAGTAAGTTGGCAGGGTTGCTGCCGTCTCCTTTCGTCTTTTGTCACCTCTCCAGCGTCTTTTCCTCATGATCACACCTCAGGATCAGATTGGGAGCCTATGGGGCAGGCTCTGTGTCCCCAGCATCCTGCAGCACCGCAGGCAGCGACCAACCTGCGTGGAGAGCCACCCTACCCCTCCTCTCCCCCTTCCAGCTGCGTGCTGAACCCCCAAGCAACTGGGGGGTGATTCCAGAGGAGCTTCCAGTGCCAGGGTCATCCTGCCTGGTCTCACTCTTATTCCAGGAGCAAGCTGGAGCTCAGCACCACTGCTCCTCTGCCAGGACAGGCTCCTCGATGCCGGAGCAGAGGAAAGAGCAGAGCCCGGCACGGCTGCGTGCTGCTGCAAAGCAGCAACTCCACCACTGCCACTTCCCTGCTTGGCCATGAATTTTGGGGTTCCCTTTGGGCAGCAGCAGCAGGGAACCCACAGGTGAAAAGCCAGAGTAGGAAGAAGCCTGATGCCGTGGATTTGCCCAGCCCTGCTGAACTTGTGCTCTGCTCTTGTCTCACTGCTGCTTCCTACAAGATTGATGCAGAGAGGAAACGCCTTGGCAGAAACAAACACGGTTTCCATCCATCTGGGAATCCCAGCAATCTCTGTTGATGCTCCTGCTTGTAGCCAAGCCATGAGTTCTCAGGGCACCTCTGGGACCCATTTTACAGCAGCGTTTCCAAATAAAGAAGGCAGCTCTTACGCAGCAGTTTGTGGGGCTGAGAGAGGAAGCAAAGCCCTGCTCTGTCTTGTTCTCAGGTGCTTTGACCTCTTTTTTCCTCAGGAAAAATCATTCCATTCTCCTCTCCCTTCATCTCTCCATTGAGGAACGCTCCAACATTCCCCCAGGGAAATAGCAGTGCCGTTCACCAGGGCTGGGATCAGAGGGTGTGGAGGAGAAGAGCAGGCATCAGGACCCTCAAATGCCAGCCAGAGGAGAGCAAGGATGGTTCCCAACCCCTTCCCTCCTGCTGGAGCCTCTCAGCTGAGCACACCAGCACCCTGCTGAACACATCAGTGCATTGCCCACGTTACGCTGCATCCCGATTTGCATGTGATTAATTGAAACCTTCCAGTCCCGTTGTTGCCATGGGACTGACATCTCACCTTGGCTTTCACAGAAATCCTCTGCTTGTGAAGGATCGGGACCCGCGCAGTGGGACCGGTACTGCTGGAGGGGCTTCCCTGAGGAGCAGCAGCAGAAGGGACCTGGTAGGCTGGGGGGGGGGTGCTGGGGAGGAGCAGGGGCACACGTTGGTCTGTCCCTGTTTTCATGTGCTCTGCTGCATCCCTGGACATCCCAGTCAGGGAGCTTGAGCACGCTGTAATGTGAAGAGCTGGCATTTGGCACTGGCCAGTCTCAGAGCTGCAAATCAAACCCCAGGGTTGCCCATTGGGGTGGTCACACCCTTGTTGCCTGATGTGATCACTGTCTGTTCTGTAAGCAGCCCATAGATAGCAGCAAGGCCTGACACAGTGTTTGCTGCCCCTAACTAACTGCTCGTGGTGTGGCAGCTCCTCTCTTCCCCACAGGAGAGCGTGGCAGGGGACATCTTAGGGATGAGGTCCTGGGGGACTGGGGCTGGGCTCTCCAGGACCCATCCCAGGGCTGCATTGAGCCGGGGTTAGCCCCGGGATGGGACTCAGGCAGCGTGTCTGCAGAGCTAAAAGCTGCAGCAGGGACCAGTCCAACTTCCTTGGGCGTTATAAAGCTCCTGTTGGTCTCAGTGCTGCAGGACCCAGAGTTGTGCTGAGTCGTTTGCGATGGCTGAGGCAGAACAGGGAGGTCCACTGTGCCAAGGATGCTCCTGAGAACTGTGATCATCCCTGCCCCAGGGAGATTGTTACTCTAACATCTTTTCTCTTTGCTCAAGGACAGTTATATTTCTTTTCTTTAAGTTATAACATGGAATTATCAATACCCATCCTCTGGTTTGTTATCCCTCCTGGCAGCGTTCAAAGCAGATAGATTTCCAAAGAAATGTAATTGATTCAGTCCAAATGAGAGCAGAATGACATTCAGCATCGAGCCAGAGCCTGGGAGGTACAGGATGCAAAGGCCATGCAGGTACCAGCAGCCTGCAGTGGACAGGTCGGGGGCACGCCTGGATGTGCAGCTCTACCCTATGGCCCAGCAGCCACAGGGGAGGATGCTGGATTTGGAGCAAAACTGGCATGCAACAACCCAAAAGGCAGCGTGCAGCCAGTTCAGTGAAGGAAAGGTGAGAGGGGAAGGCTGGGATGGCCACTCTGAATTCCTGAGCAGCAGAAGCCGCAGGACCTCACTCTCCCTTTCGGGAAGGTGCTCAGGCTTAGCTTAAGTGTTGGACACTGCTAAAGGATCCAACACAGTTCTTGATAAATTGCTCCAACGGGCAATTACTCTCATTCATTAAAAAAAACCCACCTCACACAAACACCCCAATATCCACTCCAATCTATTCTGAGTCAGATTTATCCAGCTTCATCCTCCAGTGACTGGACAGGATCTCTTTGTCTCCCAGGTTCAAGAGTGGCTGCTCCCCATAACAGAATCACAGACTCACAGAATTGTAAGGGTTGGAAGGGACCTCAAGAGATCATGAGTCCAACCCCCTGCCAAAGCAGGGTCCCTAGGGCAGGTTGCACAGGTCGGTGTCCAGACGGGGCTGGAATCTCTCCAGAGAAGGAGACTCCACACCCCCTGGGCAGCCTGTCCCAGGGCTCCCTCACCAGGAAGAAGTTCTTCCACGTACTAGGGTGGAACTCCCTGTGCTCCAACTTGAGGCCATCGCCCCTTGTCCTGTCCCCACAGACACTAAGAAGAGGCTGGCCATGTCCCTCTGTGTCCCACCCTTCAGATATTGATAACCATTGATCAGATCCCCTCTCAGTCTTCTTTTCTCCAGGCTGAACAGCCCCAGCTCACTCAGCCTTTCCTCACAGTGAAGATGCTCCAGTCCCTTAATCATCCTTGTGTCCCTCCTCTGGACTCTCTCCAGGAGACCCCTGTCTTTTTTACACCAGGGAGCCCAGAACTGGACACAACACTCCAGGTGGGGCCTGCATTCTGGATACAGAGCAGGTGAATTTGCTGTCAGACACATCCATAGTGCTGTGTTTCCATCGCTGGCTCTGCTTGAAGGTGAGAGGAGAGAGAATTGGGCTCATCATCCCTGCTGAGCGCTGCCCCTCCGCACAGGGATCTCAAACCGCTTCGAAATGAGGAGATTCTTTTGCTTTACCACAGCAGTAAAATATGAGGAGCCACCAAAGGTCACGACTGTTTTCCAGAAAAGGATTCAGTGACTTTTTAGAGAGGTCAGTGTCCGCTCTTCCTTCAGCTGAGACTGGAGTGCTCAGCTTTGGGGGGGGCCAAGCTCCCCCTGCCACGTGACCCCATTCCAGCATTGCTGTTAAAAGCTGGGAAACCCAGAGCCAGCTCCTCCCTGAGCCTAAAGATTAAAAAAACACAGGGAAAAAATCCATAGTCAGGTTTCTCTGCTTGCTGCCTGCATTTTTGAACCTCTGTTCTTCATGTTTGCAACCACAAACAGCTCAAAACTCGGTGTTTTAATGGCAGGGGTGGCTTGTAACCTGATAACACACCTGAGGGGCTGTGTCTGAAGCAAGGCTGTAAAAACTGGCCACTCCAAAGCACATGAAGCCCTTCCAGAGCAAAACCAGTGATAAAACGTGACCCTGCTCTCTGCATGCACTCACCAGGAAACTTCTCTTTCTTCTTTTTTCTAACTTGCTGGTATCTTCTGGACTGCCATGGCCTTGCCTGAACCTTCTCCATGGGAAAGATGAAGGACGTTTCAGGAAGGATGAAGGATGTTCTGCTGGGAGCACCTCCCCAAAGGCAAAGAGCAGGTCTGGTAGAGATGTCCCAGCGACGAGCTCAGCACAAACAGTCTGGATGGCAGGGTAAGGAGATTATAAGGATTAAACAAGATGGAGAGAGATGTTTACAATTATGATTAGCTCCCAAATCTGCCCAAACAGAGCAGTGAGGCATTGCCTGCCTGTTGTTTTATGCAGCCTTGATGGGTTTGTTCCTGTCTGCACCTTCAATTTGATATTGCAGCGCTGGAGGTATTGCAGCTGGACAGGGGGGAGCAACTGGGAAGGGCCCTGCAACACCAGCTGAAGCTGGGAGAGGAGAACCAGAACCATAGTCACCATCCCTGGATGGTGACTTTAACCTTTTTAAAAAAGGGTAGATGAGGTGCTTAGGGATATGGTTTAGCTTAGGATGGGAATGGTTGGACCTGATGATCTTAAAGGTCTTTTCCATCCTTGTGATTCTGTGATAGCTGCAGTGGTGTAACAGGAGGGAGGAGAGAGGCAGCGCTGCTGGGCAGAGACAAACAGCAAGAGGGGGTTTTCCTGGGGAGAAACTGAACCCTGTGTGTAATTAGGAACACATTAAATGGAGCTGAGCAGCAGCAGAGCATGAGGTGCTCGTGGCTTTTCACACAGTTCAAGTGAACACCCTTGGCATTGGTGTCATAAATCCTCCCTCTTCGTGTCTGCTCTAACCTGATTTTAGAGAGGTGTTGCAGGGGGCTGCCAGGCCAAAGAGAGATGGGGAGTGAAGGGGGTGGAGTATCTGCCAGGAGCTTGCTGTAAGGGATGGGAAGGGGCAGAAACCTTTTCCAAAGGAAATATTATAAAATCGAGAGATGAATTTTGCAGGCTCCTTCCTAAGAAACCCTCATCTTGGCCATGGGGCTGCTTTCTAGGGGAAGATTCACCTCTGAAAGGGAAGGGTACTGCACCCAGCATGACCTTTGAGGGACTGCACATATGGGGGCTGCATATGTGCAGGGGCAACATCTCGAGACATGAATTCATCGCTGTGATGCAGCTCGTGATGTCCAACTCCTCCAACACACACAACTGCATCCCAGGGGTGTGGGGTGCATTCACCTGCTGAGGTGCACAGCCACCCCATCAGGGGTGCTGGCCCTGATGCTGCATCCCAAGAGGCGTGACCCTAACAGCAGCAGCTCGCCTTTGGGGGAGCAGAGCATGGGCAGCCCCAAATCTCAGCCACCTGGGATGTACCCACAAGCATTCTTCATCCTTTGGATTGAAGAGGGGAAAGGATGGATGAAAGTGTCTGGGTGGGGTTTGGGATGCTCTTTTTTTTTAAGCAGGGCAGCTCAAAGAGTTGTCTCAAAACAGAATTTTCTGTTCTGTTCCTGGTGAATAATTTAAAAGGTTTAAAAAGCTTAAATAGCCCTAAGACAAGACCATTGTGAAATGATGGTTGTCTTTTTCTTTCTCCCAAAAGTCACAGAAAACCTGAGTGAACCTGGATGGTGTTTAGGAAGTGTTTTGGCTTGGTCTGACCCATCAACCTGCTCCTGGTGTGTTTGTAACCACAGGCTCAACCAGCAGAAGCTTGAACAAGGAACACTTGAAGAGACTTGATCAAAATCACCCTGCAGGTAAGGGGCAGAGCTGGGGAGAGACCCCCTGCCTCACCCCTCCCCACACTCTGCTGAGCTCTCTCTGCCTTTAATCAACCCATCAGGAAGGTTGTTGCCGTAGCAGGGCAATGATCAGTCCTGCTGCTGGTTGCAGTGAGTTTTCACCATCTGGCAGTGCCAGAGAGGAGAGATGCTTTCAGCTGCTGTAAATCAGCACAGCATCACTTCCCCTCCCAGAGAACCACACTGATTTATGTCAGCCTTGCAGAGGTGCCCGGCAGACATGTGCTGGTGGATTAAAACCGTGCTGTCATGTGCCCAGGTCCTGCTGATGGATGTCACCACCCAGAAGCAGGGACAATTCGTTTATGGTGGTTCAGGAGCTGTCGCACGAGGAGATGCGATGGGTTTGCCGGATGGCAGTGCCTGGCAGAGAGGGGCAGGGTTGGCACCTCAGTGCTGTGAGAACCCGAGTCGTGTTGTGCAGCCTTTAAATGTCACAAAACTCTCATGGGAGGAGGAGCCAGCACCCTGAGATGCTCTCCCCAGGGCAGGCAGGGGTAGTGGGAGTGCTCAGCTTTTGCTCTGGCAGGGAAATGAGAAGCAAATGCTGCCCAGGATGAGAAGCAGGCAGTGTGGTTTGGGTTTGAGACCAGGTACCAAGGAGTCATGACTGATGAGGGCTGTTTTCCAGGAAAGCCTCAATGTGTCTTGTTCACCATCCCTTCTCCCCTCTTCCTCTGCAGACCCCTGATCCCCTTGCCTTTGAAGAGGTCGGGGTATTAGGTGGGGGGGTGTCTGAAAAACACATTGGCACAGGGATGCGAGACCCTGGAAGGAGAATCTTGGTTTTGAACTCAGGAGTCTTCATAGCAGCAAGTAACATTTCCTTCCTGGGGCACAGATAAGTGCCACGAGTTCCCCAGGAGTGTCTGAGGATGGTGTGGGAAGGAGCATCTACTGAAGCTATAAGGAGCATCCCGATACCCTGGAGCACATTTATTTTCTCAAATCAAGTCCAAAATTCACAGCAACTTCCCTGAGGCATGGGAATAAATACTCCTAACAGTGAGGCTCAGAAAGATGCAGTTAGCCAGGCTGAAAAGAAACATTTAGCTAAGGCCAACCACAACTATTTATCGGGGGATGTACACAGGATGCAGCAAACCTCGTACTGAAACGAAATCTCCAGCCCCTCACCCACCTATTGACTGCACAAGATCCCATTTTGATGCTGAATTGCTTTGAAATTGGCTGTGTCAAAAACTTTCCTGACATCGATATGCTCCAGCAAAACGTTTCAATCTCAGTGAAACAGCCTTTCCCGCTGGAAACCTCTTTATTTCAAATATTTCCTCATCTGTGCTGATGCTCCCTGGGTTCATGCCCTGCTCCCAGCATTGTTCTCTGCTGTGACCAGCATGTGACAAGGCTTAAATAAGTAATGATTTGTAAAGTGCTCTGATATCCTCTGATGAAAGATGCCCTGGAACACTGTGCATTACAGTACCGCGATTGCTCTCCCCGTTTCTTCGGAGCACATTAAATGTGTGGGTGCTCCAGTTATTTGCTCCAATGGTTGATATTTTACCCTGATGTATTTTTATCTTTGCTAGATTATATAACCAAGTTATGCTGGTGTCACTCTGAAAGCTCCAGCGCTGTCAGTAAAGCTAATCCAGTTTAACACAGGCCTAAGACGAGGACTGAATTCCCTGTGATAAAAAGCACAGTTAACCCAAATAAGGGACTAAACTCCTCAAAGAGTGCCTGGTCCCACTGTCCTTATGCTGGGAAAATTAATTAAAATCAACATGAGCTAACTTTCCCTCTCAGCTACATCCTCAGCATATGCCAGGAGGATTTGTACCCTGTGGTTTGGCTTCCAAAAACCACTCTGAACCAGGAGAAGTCGCAGAAGGAATAACTCTCCCTCTCCACCTGTGTTAAAGCTGAGAAATCTGTTTGGAGAGTAATAAATTCGCCATGAAATGCGACATTTCCCGTGGAGCTAAACTGTTCAGGACTTGGATGTGCATTTGGCAAACTGCTTTGGCCAAACAACCTGCTAAGAACACAGAGTGCAAGGAGGAGGAGGAGGAGTGAGGAGGCTGCCGGCTGCCCCCAAAGGAGCTGGGATGCACATTAGCGAAGCGTGATGGAAGCTTGGTGCCTGGCCTGAGTGCAAAGCCAACAGGGGAATACAAGAGCCCATGGGGGAGCATGTGGCTCCAGCAAGGGTTGGTTTGCCCTCTGGAGATGGCACTTTCTCCTTCACTACAGAAGGAGAGCGGGTAATGAGCTCCAACCAGACATGGAACTTCCAGGCAGCAACAATCACCTGAATCCTTCTGCGGTGGCTACACATGCTGCTGTCGCTCTGTAGGTTTGGAGCCAAAGCCTCTGAGTTCTTTGTGCCAGTGCTGATCTTTGCAGCTGAACAGCATCTGCTGCGTTTGGATGGGCTGCAGTCAGTGCCTGGAGCTGGGTGGCCCCTTCTGCCCTGTGTGCTGGTGGCCCACACGTGATGGGGGCTGCTCCCCAACACTGTGATGCCCAAGCAGGCTGTGGCGCCTGGCCACGCCAGGCCATGCCATGCTGGGGACCAGTGTCTACAGTGCTCTCCTTGCCCCGCTACCAATTGCCCTCCTGGGGCTGCGCTCCATCCCCAAAACCCAGGGATCTCACAGGGGTTGTGCCAGGGTGGCTGCAGTGTGTGGGGGCAGACGTGACCCAGGAGGTGCAGGAAGGGACGACTCCCCAGAGCTCACCCATCACCCATGAGATGGTGCTGGAAGGGTCCCCAGGATTTCTGCTCCCCAGAGCCCGAGGGCACGCTCAGCTCCTGAGCCTCAGATCAGCTGCTCAGTCACGCAGTGGAAGCGGGGATGATGTGCTGGGTGTGCCATGTGTGCAGAGGGAAGAAAAGCAAGTCTGGGGGGGGTGGTGTGGGGGCAACCTCAAACACACACACACGGGAAAAGCACAGCATCCCATTTCCCTGACGACAGCGATGTTGATGTGGATTTTACACCCTCATCTCTCCCACCATGCTCAGCTCCCCACCTCAGCTTCTTCCCTGGTCACAGCAGCCTTTCTTCCCTCCAGAGAACAGGGATATGTCTCAGTGCTGGGCTGTACAAGGCACCTACTGCCTCTGCCAGCAGCAGAGTGGGGAGGGAGGCTGTTTTCCTCCCCAGTTCCTGCCTTGCTTGCGACTCGCTGCTAGGGCCAAGCATGAGAGCTCCCATGGTGTCAGACCCTGCCGGTCACCAAAAGCAGCTAGGCTGTGGGATTTTCCTGCACAGGACTTTGTCTGGACCAAAATGTGTACAGAGCTCCAAAAAAGAGTGAGATTTACTTCTTGGTACCAAAAAGCCTGCAGAGCCAGGCTGATTAACACCTGAAATTTGGTAGAAGACATGAAGTCTTATGCTTTCAGTTCTAAACCGGCCTCTAATGACTAGGGATTAGGAGATTTCCTGAACTGTCCTCTGCAGCCTGGCACGGAGCATCCCTGGAAGCACGATGCTGCGCAGGCGGTGCGTGCGCTGGAGCAGCGCTGGCAGTCGCATCTCCGCAGCCCCCTCAAACTGCGCTGCATGCTCAGCTCCCAGCCGTCAGCTGCAGCTCATCCGGCACGCCGACCAGGCTGACAGCCCTTGATTGCAATTAAGTTGCTGTTACTCATTGCCCTGGGCCTGTTTTCCATCAGCATGTGCTCAGCGTGTGCAGCCATCAGCCTGATTTTATCGGTGATGCAGGCAAAAGCACCCAGGCGATGGAGATGTGAAAACAGCTCGAGAGCATGATATGAAAGAGGTTGTAAAAAACAGAGAATTCAAGTCCTGGTGTTTGTGGGGAGCCATGCGAGGATCATGCTAGCAGCGAGCATGGTAATTAGTGTACTAAATTGGCATCACGAGTGGTGAGCACAGCTGCTGCCCTCTGAACTGGGGGGGCTGTGAGGGAGGTGAGAGCGGCTGAGGCTTTGCTCTCCATGTCCGTGCACAGTACCATGGAGCGGGGTGAGGACCAGCACGAGTCAGCCCAGGCGGTGGAAAGGCAGCTCTTGGTTCAGGTCTGGACACAGCTCCAGGCTTCTTAAGGATGCTTAAAGCCTGTATTTATGGGTGGTGAAACCTTCAGGGCAGCGACACAGCCCCATGCTGCATTTAACCGCACGTTTGGCTGCTGTTAACATGAATATCACACATCGGATTTTATTTCCCATCTCCAGCCCGGTGCGGCTTTCTGACTGGTGCTGATGCTGGGCATACTGGTGCGATGGTGTGCGAAGTGATGAGGGGGCCTGGTCCCCTCCAGAGAGACCTTTGCGTGGGCAACACCGTGACTGCTGTGACCGAAGCCTGTGATCCTGTACGTGCACAGGCCGCAACCAGCAGTGTCTCCGGGCCCAGTACCAGTTCTCTCAGCAGCTTATTTCTGCCAATAATACACCTATTTACAATGCCTTTTCTCCACAGATCCCCAAGCATGCTAATTGACACATTAACAAAGTGTTAATGACTGTGGTAATTTGTCCTAAGCATGCCTATAAATTGGAAATTTTACTGACAGACGAAAGGGGTGATCCGAGGCCTGGGCTGAGGCCTGGACCCGTTACGACTTGAGCAGTCAGCAGCGGGATGAGCTAAGGAGATTTTCCTGGGCTGGGATGCTGCTGGGGAGCTGCTCAGCCTTCCCTGCAGAGCCATGGGAGGGCTGAGGGGAGTTTTGTCATCCTGGGGACAGGGTACATCCCCCTTGCCAGCTACTCGCTTAATCAGGGCAGCTCGCAGCATTATGGCCAACAGACACCAATGAGAGCTCATTTGTAGCTGCCGGTGTTATTTTCTCGTTAATGAAATGTCAAAGGAAGGGAAAACGGCAGCAAATGTCAGCAATTGGTCTTTTTATGGCATAGATGTTAGGTTCAGGCCTTCTCAGCAAAGATGCCAGTTTATTAGGAGACAAAACTTCGCTGGATTTGACAGAGTGGAAGGAGCTCAGATTTCCCTATGTGATCACCTTTTACCCAGCCCTGTTGAGAATCCTGGAATAGAATCACAGACTGGTCTGGGTTGGAAGGGACAGGAGAGTGACTGAGTACAGCATTGGGAGTGGCGCTGGGCCTGCCTGGGGGACACACATGGCTTCGCTGGCTTCATTAATCAAAGCAGGGAGCAAAGGAACATCCACCCTCACAATAAAGCGTTATGACTCTCACTGAACTTACATCTGGGGCTGTGTATGAGTTGCAAAGGTTGCTCCAAAGAAATCAGGGGTGGCTCGTTTGCCCATGGCCCCACAAGCAGGAAAACACATCAGGAGTACAAAAAATAAGCTGGAATTTCACTGGAAAGCTGCATTTACCTCACTGCGATTCGTGGATGCAAACATCATGGTGGGGAGGAGCCGTGAGGAGGATTTCTTTGTGTTTTCTGGACAGAAGAGATGACGCTGGATGTTTGAAACAGTGGAGAGGAGCAGCCCCGCTGCTGCAATACCCGAGACACAAACCTGTGTGTTTCAGTGATGCTGCAGAGCTGAAAATAACCTTGAGAGGGTACATGAGGAAGGAGCCAGTAGCTCCTCAGGAGAGATGACAATTGATGGGCAGATGGATGGGCGGTGATCCCAGAGGTCGGCCACAGGGTGCTCACTGCTAGAGAGAAAGCAAGAAGGTTTCTGAAGCATCGCTGCTGTGCTGTGCTCAGCAGTCAGACACAAATAAAGAGGTTTGGCTTTGCTGGCCTGGCTTGTGGGACCCATCTGCCCGTGGGCTCCTCCTGCGGGGAGCAAAGCCTGGGGTATTTGGGATCCTGCTCCTGATGTTCTGCCCTCCTGGGGGGATGAAACTAGTAGTTTTTTATAACTACAGGGATATTTTAACCTCAAACGCTGACTTTTGGGGAGGCTGGCTTGGATGGAATTGCCACTTTGGAGACCTTGATTTGATGATTCCTCTCTTCCCAGGCTGCTGTCGTGGTCCTTTACTCTCCAACTTGAGTGGAGACACTTGAAGAACTACATTCTGCTACTCCCATGTCACAACGCCCACCCAAGACAGCGCAGCCAGCAAGGGAAGGGGCAAGCATCCACACAGGGATTCAGTGGGAAATCCCAGCTGGGAAAAGCAGCGCTGAGAGGAACGGGAAGACACCTCATGCACCTTGAAAGGACCTCAAAAGGTCAGTGAAGGAGCAGCTGTACCAGGGGAGAACTGCAGCAGCAGGAATGCTGATTTTGTGGCTAGTAACTGCTCTGTGACGTTGCCACAGGAGAAATGTTGGGAAGGAAGCAGCAGAGCAGCACGAGAGTGCCGCTGCCTGAGCGAGCTGGAGCACGGTGTGATGTATTTTGCCAGTGGTGGTGCAAAATATGGAAGCAGGAAAATAAATCAGGGTTGTGTCCGATACCTGCCAGGTGCCTTTCTAGGGCTAGTTTATCAATTAATTAATTGCAAAGGTGTCTGCCTTAACTCAGCAGTTATTGGCAAGTGGGAAGGAATCCCTCTGGTGAAATGCAGGCTGCTGGGTGGGAGCTGAGCTTCATCAATGGGATAGTGAAACATTGGAGTGTGTACGCTCTATATATAGTATGTGATCTATGTATACACTGAGATTTGTTCCTGATGGCAATTTTTCAGGTTTTTTAGCACTTGTGTGCTGCTGCCCTTTGAGAGACGCTCCAGTGTGGTTAGTTGTTGGGAGGAGAGATTCATCCTTCAAGTTTCAGTCACCTTCCCCAGCTCCTCCCCTGCGTGCTCAGGTTCAAACTAGGCCCTAAATGGAGACGTACCAGTAGCACCATCCTACTTCAGACTGGGCTTTTTGGAAGAGAGGTTCGTGCCCTGTGGATGGGACCCAGCCACCATCACCTCCTGCCAGTTCAGCTCCATGACTCCTGTGCCTTGGCTCCCAGCTACAAGCGGGAGAGGGGGATGCTACAACGTGAACTGAAAAGGGCTTTTCAATTACACGAACATTTCTGTGAATAATAGGCTTTGTAAGGCATTATTCTACAAATCCTAAATATGGGGTTTAACCTCCTTGTTATTATCCCTTTAATTTCCAAAAGCTTTTGAGGGCCTTAATCTTCTGTACAATTATGTTCAGGCTGGAGTTAAAAGCCTGCTGGTGGCAGGGTGACACGGAGGGATGGTGGGAGCTCACGCTAACCTTTATCTAAGGAGGCATGAAAATGCCTTATCGCAGCTTCTTGTCCCAGGGTGGGGACGGTCCAACCCTTCTTGGGGGTAAACGTGGTTTTTTTGGTGTCACTGGAGTGCACAGCAGTGGGGACTCTTGGGGTCGTGCTTTCACAGACCCCGCGAAGGGTTTCCTGGCCCGAAACTGTGGGGGACACCCCCATGGGAAAGGTGGGACCCCGCGGAGCTGCTGTTTGCTGCCCCCCCCCCACCAGGTGTCTGTAAGGAGGACTCGGGGGGTGTCTGGGGGGGTCTCCAGCTGGGGGAAAACTCCACGAGGAGCGGCAGGTCCCGCAGGGTCGAGACCCCC
>VZTU01008457.1:143145-181114 GCA_013400835.1 Zapornia atra | reverse complement strand
ACTTCTTCGGTTTACTAATCTGATGGGATTGACCCGATGTCCTGACAGCTCTTCCTGAGGATTAAGGGCCAGTAGCTGCGGGACATGGGGGTGGGGGTGGGGGGGCAGCTGGCTGGAGTTCAGGCTTGGGGGGCTGTTCATCATATGTGGGGTGCTGTCCCTCTGTGTCCTTGTGGGATGTACTGGGCAGAGGGCCCAGCCCTCAGGCTTGCCATCAACCTCGCAAACCAAACCACCCCCGCGCCCTTTGCTGCGTGGGGGCATCACCATCGCCCCATGGGACAGACACACCCTGGGCCGGAGTGTGATTGTCAGCACTGCTGGGGAAAGGGGGGGCTGAGGTGGTGGTGAGCGGTGCAGAACAGGATGTGTCTGTCTTTCTGTGCTGCCTCAGGTGCTCCTTCCTTTCTGAAGGCACTTCAGTGGCTGCACTTAAACCACCCGTTTCCATCCCAGGCCAGCGCAAGCCATGGGTGCACAGGGCCTTGCTGCAGCCTGCGGCGTCCCAGGCACTGTGGGGTGCTCGGAGGGTCCCCGTCCTTGGTGTGGGCTGTTTAGAGGGTCCTCATCCTCGGTGAGGCCCCAACCTCCCCTGCACGGGATACCCCAGGACAGCAGTGCCTGGCTAGAGAGGCAGGGAGCGTGGGGCAGGCAACTGCCTGCCCACCACATGCAGACCATCCTCCACCCCAGTGTTCCCCACCATGGGTGGGAGGGCAGCCCCTTTGGCTTTTGGGACATGCAGGGTTTTTGCTGGCACCCTGCTTCTGGGACGGGAGATGAATGCAGCATCCTGCCTGTCCTTGGTGTTTCCTTTCCCTCTCCAGGCTTAGGACCTGTGCGTGGGGCGCAGAGCTCCAGCCCTCCTGCAAACCCTCGTCTCCCTGTGGGAACACTCCCACCCGCTTTCCGTCACTCCAGCCTGAGCCAGTGTCACGCTGACGGGCTGGTTCACCGCTCAGCACCCACACCCGGCACTGGGAGCAGTGCCAAGGTTTATGGCTTTACCTCCTGTCTCGCCTTTGCCGGGAGGCTGAGTCACCGGGGTACCCCGGGGTGCATCCGTCCCCCGTAGCCCTGCCCTCCCAGCACAACAGGTTTGCAGGAAGCCACAGAGTTTGGCCCTGTGGTTTGGAGACAGCCAAAGGAGGCTGAGTACAAGGCAGCAAAGCCTTCAGGGACATGTTTTGTCTGCAGTAGGGAGCCCCGTCGCTCCCCAGGGCCGTGGGGCACCTCGGGAGGGCTGAGGTTTGTTTGTTGCCTCCCGCTCAAAGCAAGATCCTCTTGAAACATGAGAGCTGCAGATCCTGGGTTTCCAGCTCGGTGCCTGGAGGTTAGATCCTTCGGTGTGATTTCACAGGTAGAAATTATCCCCTGACTTCCAGTTCAGTCCCAAACTTATCTCAGTATTTAGGACCCTCCTTCCCACCCTGCAGCATGTGAGGGCAGAGGTTGGTGGCTGCCCTGGTAGCTCAGGAGGACAGAGACCTCTCCCCAGTGCAGCTTTGCCTGCGCAATGGGTTCCTTGGGGCTGTTGGTGACGGATTTAGCAAGTCACAGCACATCTCACCTGGATCCTGCAGCCGTATGTGGGCTTAGCAAGCAGCAAATCCCATCTTAGCCTCTGGGTAGGTGATGGTTAGCACAGGGTAAGGTTATTGCCGTGTGTGGGGCAGCACCGAGCCCTCCCTTGCACCTGGCTGATGCTCGGGACCCCCTTGGCTATAGTGTGGGCCTGGGCACTCACAGTGTGAGGAGCTGTGGGCTCTTAAAAGATCGCTACCATTTGTTGTGGCTCATGGAGAAACTTCTGGGGGCTTGTTCTTGCTGCCTTGAAGACCTGCAGAGGTCCCTATGACCTCCTGGTTGCTGTGCAGCAGAAGAGTGCTGTCGCCTCCTGTGACAGCCGGGTCTCTGCGCCATCTCTATCCCCCAGTGCCTCATGACAGCCACCCAGCACTGTGAGCTTGGGCACAGGGGTCCAAGCAGTTACCAAACCATCACCCTGCTCATACTTAAACCCTCCCTCGTGGCTTGGCAGCTATGCTTGTGCATTTGGGAGCCTGAAAGTCTCTTTGCTGCCTCTCTAGAGCTCCCGGAGAACTGGACAGATACCCGTGAGACACTGCTGGAGGGGATGCTCTTCAGCCTCAAGTACATGGGCATGACACTGGTGGAGCAGCCCAAGGGAGAGGAGCTTTCTGCAGCTGCTGTTAAAAGGATCGTCGCTACCGTGAGTGTCTGAGCTGCAGCAGAGCCCTGTCTCCTGCTCCTCAAGCAAGTCTGTCACTGGCGGGGTTTCAGGGCTGTCCAGCTGTGGGCTGGGGGTGTCAGGAGTGCAGGTCCAATCCTTCCAGGGTGAGCAGGGATCTGGTGGTGTGGGTAGAAATGCAGACAGCAGCGCTGGGAAGCCCTTGGGGCCAGCCCTGACCCACAGATAGGTCAAGCGGGTGTGACGCCTCTGGGCTCTGCCTCCTCTTGATAAGCTTTGGGTGACCCTGGGTGTGGGAGAAGCCTCTGAGCTGGTGAAATCAGCCTCCCCAGGGCTGAGTGCAGGCAGTGCACGACCAGGGTCTGACATGCAGCTCTGTGTTCTCCTTCCTGGGACTTGGAGGGTTAAGAGGAGAAGGGAGCAGGTCAGCCTGCTCCCATTCTCAGCCGCCATCCAGCTATAACCTCTGATGCAGGCGGGACCCATGTTCAGCACGGAGCCTCCCTGGAGCTCCAGTTCACCAGGCTCCAAGTAAAATTAACGCTTCTTTAAGCCCTTATAAAACAGAATGAGGCAAAGGCCCAATCCTATAGTTAAACCATCGTAAAACTCAACGGGGCGGCGAGCTGCGCTGGGTAATGACGGATCCATTCCTGGCATGTGCTGAGTTGGACGGGAGGGGAGCGCTCACATGCAACAGGAGCTGCTGGCAGAGCATTCCATGTCTGAACAGAGCCTTTAAATAAAAACCCCAGGGCTGAAACTGGCCTTGGAGGGGCAGGACTGACTGCTGGCCAGTCTGGATGCAGACCAAGTGAGGTCCCCAGGGAGCAGGGCTGAGGATCCTGGTCCGCGGTCTGCAACTAGCTGTGTATTTTTATTTCTTGGGTTGGAGAGAAGCTGGGCAGGGAGCTGAACACAACCTGAGGGCTGGCTAGTAAATAGGTGGTCCCTAAAAGTCTATAGTTACTTTTTAAGCTGGTGTCCTGACTGTGGCATGGGGTATGCTCTACCACTCGAGTGGGGTTTAACAGCACAGGGCAAAGCTGGCTGCTCGGGGTCCTGCAGCACTGTCCTTCTCCCTTGTTCGTGGTGGTGTCCCCCGCTGCTCCAGAGCTGGCCCTAGAGATGAAACTCCTCAGGGTTTCACCAAGAGCTCACATGGCTCAGCCAGAGCAGCTGCTGGCTGGGGAAACCCTCATGGGCTGGCAGCGTCTCTGTGTGGGGTCGGGCGGAGGCTGCGTGTCCTCGTCTCGTTACTGCCAGCAAAAATCGCTGCTTCAAGGAAGGAAAAGTTTTAACAAGTGCCCAGTTCTGCCCCTCTACTCCACGCCTGTGAGACCCCACCTTGAGTACTGTGTCCAGCTCTGGAGTCCCCAGCATAAAGGGGACATGGACCTGTTGGAATGGGTCCAGAGGAGGCCACGAAGATGATGAGAGGGCTGGAGCACCTCTTCTCTGAGTCCAGGCTGAGGGAGTTGGGGTTGTTCAGCCTGGAGAAGAGAAGACTCTGGGGAGATCTTACAGCATCTTCCAGTCCCTGAAGGGGCTACAGGAAAGCTGGGGAGGGACTTTTCAGAAGGATCTGAAGCAACAGGACAAGGGGCAATGGTTTTAAATTGGAAGGGGGGAGATTTATATTGGATATTAGGAAGAAATTCTTCACTATTAGGGTGGTGAGGCACTGGAACTGTCTACCTCTTCCCTGAAAGTGTTCAAGGCTGGGTTGGATGGGACCTTCAGCAGCCTGGTCTGGTGAGAGGTGTCCCTGCCCATGGCAGGAGGTGGGACTGGATGATCTTTGAGGTCCCTTCCAACCCAATCCAATCTGTGATTCCATGATCACCCTGGCAGTAAACTCAGTCTCTAGTACTGACATGTGACATTCATACACTGTCCTGCACGTGTACCTGCCATGTATCAGTGTTAAATGCTGATAAAAACTTTCTCCTCCCTCTTTCCCTTCTGCAGGCAAAAGCAAGTGGAAAGAAACTGCAGAAAGTGACCCTGAAGGTCTCACCCAGGGGGATTGTGTTAAACGACAGCAGAACGAATGAGCTGATCGAGAACGTCTCCATATACAGGTGGGTTACAGGGTGCACTTGGGTGGGTGGGTGCTCTGAGGCTCCTTCTCTGCTCCAGTCTCTGGCTGAGCTGAGCTGACGTCTCACTGCCCGTTGTGTGGTGATGGAAAGTGATGGTGGGACAAGGAGGGTGGTTGTTAAGTTTAAGGTCAATTTATGTCTGGTGTAATAAGTGTCCTACAGTGGGTAAGGAAAGATGTGACGCGCCTGGAGGTGTGGGTGGTGTGTGGGCTACAGATCCACGTCCATACGTGCCGTGGCCATGCTTGGCTTTACTGCCTGGAGATGCCAAAGTGTCTGGGGTCATGGCAAGACTCAGAGGATGCTCAGAGCATCTCCAAGCGAGTGCTGGAGCAGGCTGCCTTACCCTCCTCGCTGGCTGCTCCACACCTCCCTGGGGTTTCATTACCCAACACCCACATGGGGAGGGTGAAGGTGAGTTATCCTACGTCCATTCCTCTGGCTTGAGCAAGTCCATCCTCCAAAGATGCTGGAGGCAAGTGGAGGCCTGGCAGAGCAGAGCTCCACTCGGATCTGGCACCTTTCCATCTCCTCCATCCTTACATCCCTTGCACCCTGCTTCTGCCTTTCCACCTGCTGCTCTGTCCCTCTTCACTAAACACAGGATGGGGAGCGCTGGGTTGGGGCGCTCTCTCTAACCAGACTCCTTAACCTACTTGCTTTTCTCCACTTCAAACTAAGCAGCCATGTACAGCCGCCAGTGCTGAGCCCCAGAAGATAAGCCCTCTGATAAAGAGTGGAGCAGGGTGACGTGGCTGCTCCAAAATCAGGCTCAGCATGCTGGTGTCAGAGCAGGCAGAGCCACGGGGACGAGGGGTTTAGATGCTGCCTTAAATTCTCCAAACAGCTGTCGATAAGCTGGTCCTCCTGGTCAGCGCTCCGGATGCTCTGTGAGCATCCCCTGGGTACAGCTGACTGAAGCCAGCGCATCTGAAACAGGCTGTTGATGTGGGGACTGATGCTGCTCCTCAGAGATGTTGGTGCTGGGGGTGTCATGGCAAAATCTGGGGTCTGTGCATGGTGGGGGGGGGGCATCTCTCTTCCCTGCCAGCTTACTCCACCAGTGCCAGTTCCCAGGCTGTCCTCTAACACCTCTACTGCCTCCTTTTCTTTTCCTGGGATGATGCTGGCTCTGACTCTTGTCCTAGATCCTGTGCTGGGAAGGACAGGGTGGCTGCTGCCAAAATGCAGCTGTGTGCCAAAATGTCACCAGGCATGTCACTGCCAGATCAGTCATAACACCGTCTGGTTTCAGAGATGGGTGGGAGTTGTCCTCTGCCTGGAAATCGGTGGCATCGAGTACTGAGCTGAGTGCTGGGGATGCTGGGAGGGTCATGTGCCTGCACAGGAGACCTTCTGTGGCTTTTTATTAAGAATTGGCCACCTTATTTTGGGGGAAAAATGGGAGAAAGGAGTCAACTTCGAAGTGCCTCTTTAATTCAGAGTGTGGCTTCGCTCTGGAAAACAAAATGTGGGCTGTTGAGTAGTTATCCTCACATGCAGCAAGAAACTAATGCAGGGTAAGGAAACTTTGGAGTGAGTCCTGCTGTGCTGGGAGAGACACAGCCATCCTGGGGATGCTGAGCCTCCTTCCCCAGCCCCCTGTGCTCAGGGGTCTCGGAGTATCCTGCGCATCTGCTACTGTGGATCTCGGAGCCTGAATTTCAGCCTTTCCAACAGCTTTCTCTTGGACACCCCTGCATCGCTGTCTTGCCCTGGTTTTGAGCCTTGAGATTGAATCTTAGGCTGAGAACAAGTCCTCCTTTCTCCTTGCAAGCTCATCCTCCAAGGAAGATCTTCTGAGTCTGTCTTCTGAAGGCATACTGTGGTCAGGTGCAGTCGCGGGCTGGCACGCTGCAGAGTCTTTACCTTCTCTAACCTGTCCCTTCCTACGAGGTGAAGCGTTTTCTCTTCTCTCCTGCCTCACTCTGTGGCTGCAGGAGTTGCTCTGGGCTTCTCTTGCGCTCAAGCCAGCGGCATCGACTCCTCTGCTTTGCCAAGGAGCTGCGTTAAGCCCAGTAATGCTCCTGTGCTCCCTCTGCCCTTCCCTGCTTGGCCCTGGAGCTGGAAGCCTGGGGGTAGGTGCTTGCTGCCAGGTCAGAGGAGGGGTTGGTTGATGTCCCTTGTGTGCAGTGCCCCAGACAAGACATTTCATTCTGTCTTTCAGGATATCCTACTGCACGGCAGACAAGATCCACGATAAAGTGTTTGCCTACATTGCCCAGAACCAGCTCAATGAGAACTTGGAGTGCCATGCCTTCCTCTGTACCAAACGGAAAATGGTCAGTCCAGAGGAAGAAATGGGGATGTGGCTGTAGGAGGAGGAGGCAAAGAGGGATGAGATAACAGCTCTGCCCCCGGTTAGAGCAAGGGGAGGGCCCTGCCCCAGCAAAGGGCCACAGGAGAGCACCCACCTCCTGCTGCCATCCCTGCCTGCCCACGGCAGTTCATCCCAGCAGTGCTGCCCACTGCCTGGCCCTCGCTGCCAAGCAGGCGTAACGCTGGGCTGGATTCAGCCCATCATCTTGGTAGGTAAAAGCCTTCCTGCCCCACAGCTGGGACAGGGGTGACACCCTGACCCTGCACCGGCCGTGCTGTGGTCCCAGCTGCTCGGGCTCTTCCCTGCTCAGCATCCCCTTTGCCGGGCTGCCGGAGCTGGTCCGAGCCCGGCTTGCGGAGAGGCTTTGGCAGTCAGGGAGGTCTCTGGGGAGGCTGGCAGTGAGGTGCCCAGGAGCAGCTTCATTGATGGGAGGCATTTAGCCAGCGGTTCTGGGCTCACCGCCCTGGCTTCCTTCTGTTTCTTGCTGTTGAAGCTCCTTGCCCAATTTTTAGCAGCATCTTTGCAGACGGGGCCATGTAATCCCCAGGGGAGCAGCACAGGAGCCCCCTCTGCGTGCTCAGTGTGGGGCTCAGCACAGAGACCTGTGTATGGGAAACAGTCTCTGGCTCTCTTGATCCCACTTGTGGGATTTTCGTCCTGCTGATTCAGCACTTCAGGACAGGCAGGGTGAGGGAGAGAAGCGGGTGACTGTGCCCTGGGGGTCTCCAGTGCAGTCAGAGCTGGGGCTGAGCCCCATCCCCATGCCAGGAAGGGGCTTTAGCAGGGAGGAAGGGCAGGTCAGATCCCTCTGCCTCCAGAAATCCTTCTGGTGCCTGTTGCAGGGTCTGAACAGAAAACGGGACCTCCCAAATCCACAGGGAAAGAGCAGTTCCCTCCTGTGTGTGTGGATCCATGGGTCCTTACAAGCATCCCAGTGCCCAGAGCTCTGTTAACATTCAGCCCCATAACTCATATGGGGTTTTTTTCCCCAGGGAGAGAACAATGGTAGCTACAAGTTGTCTCTCCTTCCCATGGTGTGCGCTCCTGTCCTTGCACGGTGAAGATAAGCCTCACTCTGCAAATTAGAATTGAAATCTCGGCAGTGCTAAAAGAATTATCTCAGTGGTACATCAGCTCAGCGCCTCTCCCTCCAAATAAACTTCTCCAAGGCCTTTTGTGGCAAAAAATAGAGATTTTTTTTTTTTGGTTGGGGTTTTTTTTTTCCTTGGCTATAAATCACATGAACATCATGCTGGTAAGGTGATGCTCCCAGACCAGGGACCATCCCTACGCCAGGGCAGGGTAGTTGAATGTACCCACAGGTACAGGTTGTGGGCATGGGATTAGTCTGTATTTTTAGTTGGTGGGTAATTCTGGCTCTGTCAGACACGGTGCTGATGTGACAGCTCAAATTGTAAACAGCTGTGAGGAGTTTCATCCTTAATTACCATATTTAAGGTTTTTTGCCATAAAGTGTTTGCGCTCCCATCAGAGATGTAAATAGCTCCGACATTCAAATGAGCTCTCCTGCTCTGGGAGGTTTAATTGGCACTGATAGATTAAACAAGGCCCTTCGCCCCTCCTGCCCAGGAATGCCTGGGATTTGGGGGATGCCTGTGCTCCCCCCATATCTCCATCCACCCAGGGACTGCGGGTTACAGACCTGGATTTGGTTTGGTTTAGTTTGTAAGGCTGTAAAACAAGCCCAGGCCTCAAGGCTCCTGCAGCATCCCATGTTACTCGTTATCTCCTTGCACTTAAACCGCTTGTGAGCTCTGCCTTCTCCTAATGAAACTGGCATTTATGTCACTATTCATACATCTCCAGCAACTCAGGCTGTTCAAGGCAGGGGGATTTTTACTGGTGCTCAAGCTCTTGGCTCAGGAGGAGCGGAGGGACTCAAGGGGAAGCTGGCCCTGTTCCCCCCGCAGCCCTGAGTGTTGCAGAACAAACCTGCCTGTGTTGGTCTCTCTCCCCAGCTCAGCCCAGGAAAACCAGGGGAAGATCCTGGACTCTCTCCTGTCCTGTCCTGGTCAGAGAGAGCTGCCAGTTTTACCCCGTTGTTCTCAGAGCAGCCATGTATGTGCGGTCGTGCATGGTGCCAGGGATGGATGGACAGACCGCAGCTGTCTGCATCCCTCCCCAGCACTGGTGTGGCTGGCAGTGGTGTGGTCCAGAGCACCGATTCCCTTTGAGACATTGGTCATTCGAGTGGGTGATGCTCTGCAGTGGGCGCATCCCATCAGCGGGGAGCCGCATCCCTCAGCGAGCTGTAAGGACGAGCCCGGGGCTGTGTGGCACTTGTTCAAGTCATGTGTAGGTGGGGGGGTGCCACTCTCCTCTCCCCATCCATCAGCGCCACGGCTGTTACAGCCACATCCCTGACACCTCCATCTTCCCATTCCACCTCCAGACGTGTCTACAATGAGCCGCGTGTCCTACACGGGGCGAGTCTCAGCTTCCATCAATATTTAACAACCCCTCCCTGGGCAGGCGGGGAGCGTGTGGAGCAGAGGACTGGTTGTGGAGCAGAGGACTGGTTGTGGAGCAGAGGACTGGTTGGATCCAGGTTAACACGACTCTGCAAAGCAAAACCTCCAAACAATTTAAATCTGTGGGGAGGACCTGTCTATTAATGTGCTGCCTCATCGCTGTCTTTCCAGGCACAAGCAGTCACTCTCACCGTAGCCCAGGCCTTCAAAATTGCATTTGAGTTCTGGCAAGCTGCTAAGGAAGGTGAGTTTATTTCCCCCTACCCTTCCAGCCCTCTTCCTCCTCTTCACATGGAAGTTCAAGGAATGACTTTGGGTGTTTTTCCAGCTTTCGAGTGCTTTTTTTCCCTTTGTCCACTGAATTTCCAGGCTGCTGCTATGATTGGTCCAACCTCTCCTATGATTTAAGGCATCTTCCAGGTTTCTCTTGATGGCTTTGTAAATCCAGCCAAATTTTGGCTCCGCTCCTTCCTTGCAGGAGGGGGTGTGAAGGACCTGGCACTTGTCTGCGGTACCTCAGAGCCCTGCGGCTGCCAGTTTTGCTTTCACCTCCCACAAGATCACAAAGCACACCCAGTGCCTGGGCTGCTGTGAGCAGAGGACACCTTGGTGGCCTGTCCTAGACTTGTCCCCCTTGTCTCTGCTCCCAGGGAAGCGTTCTGCAGGCAGTGATGGAGTCTCCTTTTGCAGATAAAGAGAAGCGTGAAAGGTCTGTCTTGGAAGGAGAAAGCATGAGCACCCCCAGCTTAGAAGCCCCTGTGCACCCCGACACACGTAAGTCACCATCAGCAGAGCTTTGTTTGGGGGATGGGGAACAGCCTGAGGTCTGTGGGGTTTGCCCTGAAGATCAGTGAGGAGCAAACACCTTGATCGCAGCAGAGATGCCGCCCTTGGCAGAGCGCTTGGGACACAGTGCCTGCCTGCTGAGACTTCCCCTCTCCCCCTTAAACATCTTGAGCAGCCCCTTGGACGTGGCTGCTGCCACCCCAAATCTGCTCACTGCTGTCCCAGGTAAATGGGCTGTAATGTCCCTACAAACTTGGTGTGGGCCCCCACATCCCAAGTTTGATTTTGGGTTTGTCTCAGACTCGAAACACTTGCCATTCCATGAGCTGAAGGAGATGGACATCCAGGTGCCACTCTGCCTCTGGCTCCCCTAAGGGAGGAGGGGTGCATGAAAATAGAACAATTAAAGAGTAAACCCCCTGTCATTTTGTGCTCCCTCTGAAACACGGGATGCCAGGGGAAGTGGGACAAAAGACCATGGAGATAAGAGGATTTGACACTGAGCGTTAAACTGGGCTTCCTTCCAGTCCCATTTCTTCATGTGGACAGGAGGAACCTGTCACAAACAGTGGCACGTGGGGCTATGCAAGGGCCAGGGCTGCCACAGGTGTAGGAATGGGCTCCGTGGCTGCCTGGGGGATGCTCTGCAGCTGCGGCACTTCTACACAGCCCTTGCTGCAGGGAGAGCCCCCAAGCTACAAACCACTCTTCACCTAGCACAGGGTTTGCCCTTGGTCCCTGTAGCGTGCTGAATGGATGCTGAGGGTCTGTTTCCACCCTGGGATTGGGATGTCCTGGGCTTGGGGTGTCTCAGCTTTGCTCAGGGCTGATCCCAATTCATCCTGAACATAAGTGGTACCCAGGTGCTGATGGCTGCTGGAGGGACACACCGACCGATGCTCCCCTGCATCCCCATCGAGGGGATCTCAGGTGCCTGATCTGAGCAGCACAAATTATTTGGGCTGAAACCACATCCACAGCTGGGGTGAATGCAGCTCCCCCATGCTAAAACCAGGTCCCTCCTGAAGGAATTCAGTGCAATTACCTCAGAAAGGCTTGGGTTTGTCCCATCCCTGTTCCCCCCTCATCCCTCTCCGTTCTGTTCGCAGCAGCAGCCACAGGGAACTTGCTGGATTTAGAAGATCCTGCCAAATCACCCCTGTCCAGCAGCACAAACTCTCCACACTTGGACAACAGCATGTTTGGACCCAGCTCCTCTGTAAATAATAACATGGTGTGGGTAAGTGTGTGCCTGGGGCACCACGGTGGCTGCTGAGCCAGGGGGACAGGGAGTGATACCACCTCGTTTCGTGTGCTCCAGGTCCTATCACCCAGCTTTTCCTTTGATAACCCCTCCCTGGGGAACTCTGGGTGGCTGAGCTGTTCACATAGGGTTTCAGAGCTGCCCAGGTGAGCTGGGCTTTGGCATCCTACTCAAAATGATTGATTGGCTGTTGAGTGCTTGTTGCCCTTTTTTAGGCTGGGTAAATAAGTGAAGGAGATTGTGAGCTGCTCAGAGAAACGCTGCTGACAGATAATTGAATATTACTTATTCCTGAGCAGCATTTCTCAGCGGTTTGTCACTTAATTGAGAGACCACCTAACTGCTCTGTTCAGGGGAAAAAATCATTATGTTGATGGCTTTTGTTTACTGTTCACTAAGCCCAGGTTATATTTATGTTCATTATTACTCTTTATTTTTCCTTCCTTCTTGTCTGAGGCTGTATCTGGCTTGTGTGAGCATGGATGGCTCCTCTAAAATGTTTTCAGTCATCTGGCTTAATTGTTTCATGGACATTAATAGAAAAATAATGACCCTGACAGTGTGTCAGGGGTGTGCAGCCATCAAGGAATCCCCTCCATGCCCCAGTACTCCATCACCCGCTGGGCTGGGGCTGATCTTTGAAGCCACTCTTGACCCTGGATATCCTTCCCACCATGTGCCCTCTCTGCCATCTGCTAAATTTTAGAGAATTGAGTGATAGAAGCCTTTGCCTGGAGCAGTTCCTTTAGTCTGAGCCTGATGCTTTTCAGGTTAAACCTGAAGATCAACTCTTAAGTCATATTAAAGCCTGGAGGCTTATGAGTGGTCTCCAATCCCTCCCCTCTTTACATATGACATACAACACATGTAGTACTTTACACATTACATAAGCCTGTAAGTTCATTGCAAGATTTTGGGAAGAGTCAAGCCTGTCCATAGCAAAACCCTCACATGCAGCCAGTCCTCCTGCTTGGGACACAAGCAGCTCAGATGCTTTCCCTGGGGAACCTTAAGAGCAGGTCAAAAATAAAGGATCCCAGGCTTACTTCCAAGCAGCACAGGTTCTCCCTGTTGTTGTCTAGGTTCCTGACCCAGAAGAGCTCCAAGGGTTACCCTGAGCATCTTGCCAAGCTCTGTCTGGGTCCCCACTCTTAGCAGGAACCCTTGGCTTGTGCCAGTCTCATAGCAGGAGCTGGAAGAGCTGAGAGGGCTGTGGTTAAGCTGAAGGAGGATGTGGTCCAGCTCATGGGCCACATCCAGCCCGTGCAGGCAGTGGGGCAGAATTAGGCTGGTTTGGACATGGTGGAAAAGGGCCCAACCTGTCCCTGGGTGCAAGGGGAGCATGGCCCTAATCCAAGCCCTGGGATCTGCTCCAAGGAAGCCTAGACCACCCAGAGTTACCCTGGGGCTTGTGTAGGGAGTGGGATAAAACCCGCCCAAGGCAGCAGATTGCTGGGAGGACTCTTGCTTTAGGCACCAGAAGTCGATATATATTCTATATCTATAATTTTTCTCTTTCTCTGCCTTGTGGAGCGGGATCTCTAAATACACTTTTGTGCATTCTCTTAGCAACTACTCCTCTCTCTTTTTATCTCTTTAACAAAGGAAATGGATGATGGTCTCGACGAGGCATTTTCAAGGTAATTCTAATAACTCCCTTTACAAGTTCACGCCGCCGGGGACCAGCCCGGGAGACTTGACTAGTGACTGGCTTTTAATAATGCTTCTAATCTAATCAGCCACCGTGATCTGACCTAGGCAGCTGCCCCATCAGTGCCTCAGCTGTTAATTGAAAGATAGGCTTGGAGGCTGGCTGATAAGCCAAATATTTTGACAACCTTTTAAGGATGGAGAGCGGCTGTATGTGATAGGGAATTTAATTCCCCAAGCAGTCAGCCTATCCGCTCCTGCTTGGTGGGGTGGTTTGAGGCTGCCTGTTCCCAGTCCCTATGCTAGCTGCAGCGATGCTGGTCCCAGCTTCTAGCATTGGGTGATTTCACCCTTCCTCAACCCTCTGTGAGGTTTGGGCTAACCCTGGGACTTTGTTCCCACCTATCCCTGCTCCCTGGTTTTGTATTCGTGCCCCTGAGAATGTCCAGGCTCCGTGGCTGCAGCTTCGTTTGGCTTTTCCAGCCCACACAGAGAGCTTCCTGCCCGTGCACACCCAGCACTCCAGCAATGTTAAACAAATCCCTTTCCTTCTAGGCCAGTTTTCCTGTCTGTCCTCGTGGCACAGGCACAGCGGGGTGGGGATGCTTTAGTGTGTGTGGGTCCCATCCTCCATATCAGCGCGTGGAGCCACCCAGGAAGCACGGGCTGTGGGGTTGCAGCTTGTGCAAAGAGGTGCCTTGGGTGCAGATGCTGCAGGCAGCAGAGAGCTGCTAGGCCTCCTCCTCCTGCTCCTCTTCCTCCTTAGGCCAGAGGTGCTGAAAGGGGGGTCAGGCAGTGGCAGGGCCCTGAGCACCGCTTGCCTCCGCTGGCTTTGCAGCAGCACGAAGAGCTGCATGCTCAGCCCAAAGGAAGCAGGCCTTCATGTCTTGCTTGAATGATTTGCAGCTTCCACTTCCGTGATAGCCTGGTCCCAGGTCCTGCTCGGTTCAGGGGCTGCAAGAATGTACATCTTCATGCTGTCTATTCCCCTCACCTCTGCTCCTTGCCCTACTTTAATTAAGCAGATGTTGTTGCTTGCAGTCTTTTGTTTCGCATTGCTGGATGCCGAGCTGTCACATCACCCTTGGCCTTCCAGTGGCTCGGGATTTGGACTGCTCCTCCACTGAGGCAGCTGTTTCTGAAAGCATTCCTGACGTGACCTCACTGCTGGTCATTTTGTGTGGGGCTAATTTAATCCATGGCTTGCTCAGCATCTGCCTGTGCTGGATGAAACACCCACCACTGGAGTTAAACCTTGGGCCCTGGGAGCATCAATGCTGCAGTGTCATGGTTTCACAGGGGTCTTTACTTCCACACAACCAAACAGGTTTTGCTGAGATGAAAGGCCTCTTGAAGCTGGTCCTGTTAGCAGTTAAGCATCATCCAAGCCCTGCTGTGTCATAACCCAAAGGGTTAATTAAGGTGCTTGGGCCTGGGAGCGTGGTGGGCAGCGACTACAGCACACGCTGTGTGTCCAGATGGCCACGAGACTCGAGTCATTGGCGTGAGGCAGCTCTGGCCAGTGGAGCCTTTACACCAAGATGAGATCCCAGCTACTGACGTGCCCGCCAGCACCAGCTCACTGGAAATCCCATTATCACCCGGGATGTCCAGGCTGCACATTCCCTGTTCCCCGTAGGACAAACATTAGGACAAACCAGGGGCAAAGCTGCACCAAGCCTGCGAGCTCTGTTCATGGTTCTGTGCCAGCTCTCCCCTTACCGAGCTATTTGTTCTGTTGGAGGGTTTGAAACACAGATCTGTGGCTGGGGTTTGGCAGTGTGGATGCACCAAGCTCCCCAGCCATAAACTGCCTGGATTTGTGTTCTGACTTTCTGTTTTTCTCCCCTCTCAGACTGGCTCAGTCAAGAACAAACCCACACGTCCTCGACACGGGACTGACAGCCCAGGACATCCAGAGCGCGGAAACGCTCTCACCTGTAGACTGGAACAAAATGGATTCCAACGCAGGGGAGAACGATGATCTCTTCATGTTTTGAGGTCAAACACATCCTAACAGCTGACAGGAGAATAACCACTAAAAGTCCATGGGCTGAATCGTGCTGTTCCAGGTGCTGTAGGCAGGGGACTCTTCTGAGGGCTCTTCACCAAGTCAGATGATACAGCAGCACAGTTGAGACCAAAGCTTTAGAAATCTAATGCAGATTTTTTTTGTACCTTGCTTTTATCTAAACCACAAGATGCTCTTCAACGTATTTATTCCTAGTTTACATATGTTATTGGAAGGTGTGCAGAGCATCTAGAGTGTTAGGTGTCAGTATACCTTGGAAGAACCTTCAGCAGTGCCTGTTCCTCTCTGGGGGGAAAAAAAAAGACTATGCAACACCAAAGTCTCTCTGTATATACTTCTCTAGACAAAGGTCTGCAGATGCAAATGCAGTCGCAAGCACAACTGTTACTAACCCGCTGTTCCTTGAACAACACGTCGCCTGCCTCAGCACGGGGAGGAGCTTTGCAGCAGCTGCTGAGAGTGTTGAAATCAGAAAGGTAGCAGAGATCTTGCTTTTGTTGTGAATGTCAGGGACGTTGTCACAGCTGTCAGTCACCCCAGCGCCTTCTCCAGCCTCCGATGAGCATCGACGCTTTATTTTTGCCTCCTTCACCCAAAGACTCTGTCAAGTTTTGCACTTTAGAAACTGGAACTGAAAGCAACGGTCCGAATTCTCAAGGTGAGCAGTGCCTCTAACTTCTCTTCCAAAGCTATTTACCCAAAAAAAAAACCCCTCCCCATACCCAACCCCAACCTGGCAGTGCTGCAGGTCCCTTTCAAAACTGACTCCTCACGGGCGCCGTTTCTACCCCAGCTCCAACTATTCCAGCTGAAATGTTCCATATTGTTGGCTTTCAAAGGAAAACCACTGGGGAGGAACAACTTGTTTTGCAAAAACATGTTGGAAGTTGCAGGTTGGGTGAGCCCAGCGGCACGATAGATCTGTGTTTGGAGCTCTGCTAAGTGGATTTGGCTGTGCATGCCTTTTTACCGTCTCCAAACCATTTGTTTGCTGCTCACTCAATAGACCCAAATGGAATTGGATTAAGCAAGACCAATACCTGGATGTTCAATTAGCAAGAGGGGCCCCTTCCAGCAGTACTCCAACCCTCTTCTCCCCCCTCTCCCCACCAGCCACATCTCCCGTGAGCCTCGGGAAGCTGTCTTCATCTGCTCCTGGAATTGAAAATAAGTAATGGAGGTATAAAGCTTATGCTAATTAAAAGATTAAGTTTAATGATCCTAAATAGTCGCACTGACAGTTTGCAGTGTTTGTGGCCTTATGTGAAGTCTACTAATCTGTTTTATAGATTTGTAACTTGGTTTTGAAACACTAATTCATTCCCCAGATAGCTCTTTATAACTCTCTTAAAACTGCTTGTAGGAAAAGAAGAAAAAAAACCCCTCTTTTGTCAGCTGTGAGAATTTATTAGGAAACAGCTGAGTGACTCTAACTTAGATTTGATCCCCTCCCTCTACCCCCCAACTGTTCTTGGATAAGGTATGGAGAGCTTGTGAAGCTGACTCATCACGGCTCAGAGTAAAATGTACCCTTGGTTTATCAGGCAAAATTGTGTTTAAAGCAGTTTTACATCTTGAAAGTACCCTGCCCATGACAGGCTTGATCTCCCATGTAGCATCAGTTTCTTGTGATTAAAGGGATCACTCAAAGATTGCTGCAGAGACATGAACCTGTCACCTCAGCGATGCTCAAACTGCACCAAAGTGGTTGCAGCAAGCGCCTTGTCCCGACCCCAGGGGAGTCGTGATCTTCCTAGGAAAGAGCTTGGGCTGCAGATTTCCCTGTACATCGATCTTCCTCCTTTTCTAGAAGACTCTAGGAGCACATACTGAAATGCACAATACTATATATATGTATGTATATAGGTGTTTTTAAAGAAAACCTCATGCTGTCAAGAATGTACGGAGGAAAATAAAAGTTCCACCACTTTTTGGAAGGTCTGTGCTGAGTGACTTTCTTTTTACTGTGGTCCCTGTAATGTATAGAAGGCTTTGCATTTTTAACTGGGTGAATTCTCCTCCCCAATAGCAGCAAGTGATCAGAAACATCCCTGAGAGGTTGCTGTCCCTTCCAGGGCTGTCCAGGTGGGAAGATGGCTGTGGTTAAAAATACTCCGTGCTGCTGCCTGCAGAAAACACTTAAACAGGGCAGGATGTGGCCATGTGTGATGCACAGAGGGATGCAGGATGGCTGCCATCCCTCCCGTGCTGGGCTGGAGGTGACTGGCCCAGTGACTCGTCCCTGCCCGAGCTCCTCCTGATCCACCTCCAGGTAAGGGTAGGAAGAAGGAGGCTGGTGCTGCAGGCTCTTCTGCAGGGAAAGGGGGTGCTGGTAACATCAACCCCCCAAATCTCTTAATTGAGAATTTCTGTTGCTGTGCAGGGTGTGTTTCCCTTTTTTGGGGGGGAGGGAGAGAGTTAAATTGTACATCCCAGGGAGCTTGGGAGTGCCCTGGGTACTCAGCCTCCCCCTGCAAGTCCTGCCTTGGCTGGCTGCAAGCTTGAGGTGAGTGGGCTGCCACAGCCACCAGCTGATCACGCAGCACGGGAAGCACACAGAGAAATTCATTTAGGATGGGACAAACAGACTGAACCTGTGAGTAGCACCACTCCCCTTGGGGTATCGGAGCTCAGCTGCAGGCAGACAGACCTGGCAGAGCTGCCTCTCTCCCTGCAGGGACAGAATAACCAAAAAAAAGCACTACAAGTTCATTTTTGTGTTTGAATTGCCTGCTCTGGTGTGAGATGTCCCAGATTATGAGCGCTGAGCGCCGTCGCTTTGCGCCGTCACGCATAACTGATGGTGATGCCAGGAACAAATGGGTCTCTCAGGTTTGATGTGACCTTTGAAGTGCTGGTGAAGGAACTTTCGGCATCTGCTCCCTTCACCTGCAATAGCTGCATGCTGGGGAGGGAGAGAGGAAGGAAGGGGCTCACTGCTGTGCCATAGAAAGGCTTGGGGGGGCTGTGGTGTCTACCATAAACTGGGAGAACCGGTGGCTTTGCTCACCCCAGACCTGGGTTTCTCCAGGGGGATGTGGAAGGAGTTTGCTGCCTGGTTTTTTTACTCCCTTGGAGCAGCCACAGAAGTGGAGGTGGTGGTGTGGGCTGTGAAATGGTCTGTTCATGGTCTGTGAAATGCTGGTCTGTCACCCTGCGCTGGCACTGGGCGTGTGTAGGATGTAAGGACTCCATCCATCCTACAGTTGGTAGCCAGCATGGGTGAGCAAGCTGGAACTCAGAGCCTGTCCTCAATCTCCCTCTCAAAATCACCTGCTAAAGGAACCAAACCTGTGGCTGGCACAAGCCCCATGCTCAGAGCTCTCAACCTCATCAAACTCATTTAATGAGCCCCCCCCCCCCAAACCACAACAGCAAACCCAGCCCAGTGCTGCCAACTTCCAGGCTGGGTTTACACACAGACGTTATGTTTATCAGCCACCAGTTTCCTCTATTCAACGAGCGCTCTCAAAGGATGGTCACTTGTGTTACACGAGGCCAAATCCAGCTCTGAGCCCATGAGCTGGCTGATTTGGGGGTGCACAGGGGGGCTGTTATGGCTGCCAGTGCGGTGCGGTGGGTACTGAGCACTGAACTTCTCCCCTACAGTGTGTAAGTTGGTGCCAAGCTCAAGTTAAGAGCTGTAGGGCTGTCACTACCCAGCTCATTCTATTTTAAAGTCCAAATAAAGAGAGCAACATTTCATCCCAACACCTGGATGCTGGATTATGAGGGTTTACAGCCAGCCCCAAAGCACCTCACTGAGCGGGCTGCTCAGTGAGGCTTTCTGTGCTCCGAAGCAAGAAGAAATTACCTCCCTCATGGAGAGGCACAAGGGCATTTCAGCTCGAGGTGGAGGGGGGCACTGAGTGGGAGTGGAAGGGGGTGTTGTCTGAGCACTGCTTTCCCCTGTTTTAAGGTGTCAGCGTGGCGTGACAGCTGTCTGCAGCAGCAAACTGCCAGACCCTGATGCCATTCGTCCCTGTCGAAGCCAAGGGCAGCTGAACCAGAAAAAAAAACCACTGGGCAAAGCTGCTGTCTGCTGAGAGCCTCACTGGGAGCAGGGCTGCTCAAGAGGAGCTCGCCACGGGTCAGCAAACGGCGCTTGAAGGGGTGTTTTGCAAGCACGTCTCTGCCTCTGCTCTCCTACTTCTTCCAGGGTTTGCAGCACTTCACGGCAGGAGGTGATGCTGCGGCGGGTGGCTGGAGCAGTGCTGCAGCCTTAGCAAACAGGGTTTGTCAGAGTTTCCATTGCAGGGAGCTGCGGAGCCGCACGCCAGCGTGGCCGCCCTTGGTCTGCACGGGCAGCGAGGGACATGGTGTTACTCTGCCAAATCCCTTCAAGCGTGTGAAAATACCTCCTCCTCCTGAAAAAAAAAAAAGTGAAGTAGTATTTTCAGTGCCAAAAGCCCATAAACTTGTCAAAAAGTTAAGTTTTTATGTTGTTCTCTGGAGGAAATCCTGCTGACCGCCTGGTCCAGCTTCCCCTGAGACTCAGGGCCTCAGTTCATCGAGCTGGAGCTTTCTCAGGGGTGATGGTGCCTGTGTTGTGCAAAGTAAAATCTCCCAGAACAGCTCCTTCCACAGAGGTGGCACAAGCCGGAGCAGAGCAAGATGCAACAGGGGCTGGGGATGTACCCAGCAGCTTCCCCCATCCCCAGCACGGATGGGACCCTGGAGCACCCACAATCCCACTGGCTTCATGGCAGCAGCAGGGCCAGAAGCTGATGCAATTACTCAGTGTAAACGAGAAGTGAGTGGGGCTTCTGCTTCCAGCCCTGGGCTCCAAAGTCCTCTTAGCAGCAAGGCCACATCTGACTGCAAGCCATTTATCAGGAGAGAGAGGATGCTGCTTATGACAGAGGGAGTCTTAATATTGCATTACTTCATTTATTTAGCACCTCTCCTCTAATGCCCAGGGGAAGGATAATGGGAACCAGTGTTGTGGGTTGCTGGGGGTTTGGTTGTTATTTTTCTTCCCTGCTAAAAGCAAACATCTCCAGCTGGTTCTTGGCTCAGAGAAGAAATATTGGCTTTACAAAAAGAAGGGATGTCAAGTCGTTAAAAGCTGTGGGAAGAGGAAGTCTTTGGAGATGGGAGTGGAAACGAGGCCAGGGAGCTGGAGCCAGACAGCAGATGCAGGGAGCGCAGGGAGACCGGCAGCAGTCGCGCAGGGAATGGGCAGGTAGAAGGCAATTAGCGCTCAAGGCAGGTTAATTTACTGTCACTGGGCACACAGTCCCTTCACCAGTGACTCTGCTTCTTGCTCCCAGGGCTGCAGCAGCTCCCAGCGAGGCGGCTCTGGGCCAGCGGAGCCAAAGGGACCCTCCACCCTGCCCAAAAGCGGGTTAGAGCTTTGCGATCGGGGCCACGTGCCGCCGTCAGCCGGTGCTGGCCTACGGCCAGGCGCCTGGAGCACGGAGCCAGAGCCCAGGGCTCTCCATCCCTCCCAGCACCGCCTGGCACCACTCACCTTTGGCAGCGCTGAGCCTCCCTGGGGCACCAACCCGCCAAGAAAACTCTTGGCGTCAGGCTCTGAGCGCAGAGATTTGTCTTTGCAGTTGAGCGCTCGTTCCTTATTCCCCACAGAGCCATTTGGGAGGCTCTCTGGAAGCCATGGGGAGTCACAGGAGACAGGTCGTGCCAGCAAACCCAGTGTGGGAGCTGGGCAAAGCAGTGCTGGCTGCGTTCGCGGACAGGGACCGTGCCACTTCCCAGCCACCCCCTTCACTTTCCCTTCCAGGAGCCAGGCGTGATTATCACCAGTGTCACTGCTCCCGTGGTGGGGCTGCAGGGTCGCTGCTCTCCCTGCAGAAGGAACTATTGGGTGAGGCAGGTTGTGAAACATCAGCCCTGTCAAGCTTTGGCTCTGAAAGCCCCGCTGACTCCTGTGATTTATCACTCACCCAGTTGCTACTTTGCAGCACGGGAAAGATAAGCAAGGGAGGGGGGAACACATAGAGATTTTTAAAAGCTTGGCTTTAAAACCCACAGGCTCGGGCCAGGACTCCTGTCCTGGCTGAGGTAATGTGGTAGGAGTGATGTTACCAGTCACAGCCAAAATAAAACAGCCGTGCTGCAGCACCAGAGGGTAATTCTGCTGCCTTCTCCTCCCTGTGCATCCCTTTCGAACCACGATGGGAGAAACCCCCCCCATATTTAGATACCAAAACCCCTGCTGCCTTCCTCACCTTACAGTTTATTCCCCAGGCACTTTGTTTGCCCCAAACTTTTGCCATCCCACTTTCTGGTTTCAGGCAGAACACACACCCTGAGCATCATTGAGCCATCATCTCTCTGGGCAGATGGGGTGATGCCCAGGGGATTCTTCTTCCCTCCTTTCAACCCAGCTGCTCTGCAGACTCAGGTTCAGATCGCTCACATTTCACCTCCAAAGGGGGTTTTATGCTTTTTCAGACCTCTCCAGCCATTGCCCTCAGTGATTTCTCCCCCCCAGCAAACCCCCTCCCCAGCATCCACGCAAGAGAACCGTCCCAGGGCTGAGTCTTCCCAACATTCCCAGCTGTTAATAATCCCAGGGATGGTAACACCACTCCAGGCAAAGTTTTTGCTTAAAACTCTTGATGATGATACTTTGCAGGGAGTTACTTGGCTCCTACCTTTGTGTTCCCAGCTCCCTACCCAAATCTCACCATAACAGCCCCCAAACTTCACCACTTGTCAAGTCTTGTTTGAGTTACAACCTCCTCCCTTCCCCTGTGTGAATTTTAATGTGACATCCCAGCACTGGGCTTGTTGCTTGGCTATTGCCTGTATCATACGTATGAGCCCCAAGTCTAATTAATGTAATAAAATGTGTAAAAGTACTAAATCTCCTCAGACATGGCAATTTTATCACTTCCCTATACTGTCACAGCACAAGTAAAACTGACAGTAAAGAATAAAACAGTTATGTCGCTGGCATTTTTTTATTACTTTTAATATGCTGCCTTTTTTGTTACTGGAAATTTAAATTATAATGGTATGCTTCACTTAAATAAAAAAAATTAAAAAAAAAAGAAAGTATCCATAGCAACAACAGGAACATCTAAATTATTACAGGCTGATCACTTCTCTCCTAGAGTCACATCACATGCCTCTCAGAGACAGTCCCAGAGGTGCAGGGTTTTAATAGAATATATATATTTAATTTTTTAAACCTTTTTTTTTGTGAATAAACAACTGTATACAGAGGACTTTCTCCATCAATAACTGCCTACAGAAAGACCTAAACCTAATAACTGCCAGCATGCTTCATTACCCAGGGAGGGAGTGTTTTGGGCTTGTTCTTGTAATCCTTGCTTCCTATGAGGTTTCTGATCCAAGCTGGTGCCTCTCGTTATCCCATGTGAAACAGGGGAGTTTCTGTGGAGTTCAGCCCATGTAAATCCCATCTGGAAGGAGGAGGAGGAGGAAGGGGAAGACCACTGAGCCCCCAGCATGGGGAATGTGCTTGTTAGATCCATGCTGGAGCCAGCCCTATTTGTGTTTTATTCTTTTGAAAGTTCCTGTCATCCTCCAGAAAAACAACTCCAGCTCCTGCTCCATGTTCCCAAGGCAATGGGTAGGAAAATACCCAGATGTTTTCCAGCCACCATCCCACCACCTGAGCCAACCTGAAGCAGTTAGAGCTCTCCACTCTTGAAAATTCCATCACCTTAACCCTTCAAAAAGGAGCTGCACCGATACTGAGCTGTCAAGTGAAGAAACAAACAGGCTGGAAGAAAGACCAGAAGAGGGGTGGCAGCAGGGACAGGGAGGGGATTGTCCCTCTCTGCTCTGCCCTCCTGAGGCCCCATCTGGAGACCTGTGTCCAGAGCTGGGGCCCCCAACACAAGAAAGATGTGGGGCTGTTGGAGAGGGGTCAGAGGAGCCACAAGGATGCTCAGAGGGCTGGAGCAGCTGCCCTACAAAGAGAGGCTGAGGGAGCTGGGCTGGGTCAGCCTGGAGAAGAGAAGGCTGTGGGGGGACCTCATTGCAGCCTGCCAGTCCCTGAAGGGAGCTGATAAGCAGGAGGGGATTCAACTTTTTAAAAGGGCAGATAATGGCAGGACAAGGGGGATGGATTAAAACTAAAGGAAGGAAGGGTTAGATTAGATATTAGGTGGAAGTTCTTTACAGAGAGAGTGGTGAGGGGCTGGAACAGGCTGCCCAGAGAGGGGGTGGGTGCCCCATCCCTGGGGGTGTTCAAGGCCAGGTTGGATGGGGCCCTGGGCAACCTTGTGTAGCTCCAGGCCTGGAGGTTGGTGGCCCTGCCTGTGGCAGGGGGGGTGGAGCTCTGTGATCCTTGGGGTCCCTTCCAACCTATGCCATTCTATGATTCTATGATTCTCTTCCCCCCTCCCATCCCCTCTGATCTCAATTATAGGAATCATATGCATCATCTGGATCAATAGTAGGTTGAAATTAGTCAGCCAGAAAGATTTCATATATATATAAAAGTAGCAGCAGCTGATCGCCATCCTCCAAGCTCGTGTATTATGATGTTGTAACTGGAGTTATGGCAGCAAAGCATGTTTACAGGCTCTCTTGGCAAGCTCAGGTGAAGAACAAAGGCTTAATAAATGTCCTTGTACATAGTAAGGAGATCTTGAACCAAGCCTGTGCGTATCTGAGATCTTATCATGTTGGGTAATAGCGGAGATTTGCTATTCCACATCCTTTGTTTCCCACTGCTGGGTGGTACACTCCTGGGTCATCATTTCCCCCCAGCAGCAGCTGCAATTCCAGGAGGATTTAATTGCAGGGAAGCACATGTAAATTGCAGCAGAACGAGGCAGCCTTTAAAAAGAGGAAACATCACTTATCCCTTCATTGGGAGGAGGGTTGATGGGTGGGTGGTTGTGCTTCACCAAGGCCAGCCCAAAGCAAGAGTGTTAAAGGAGATGTGTCAGAGATCTTTGGCTGGTTTGATTTGTGTCTAAGGAAGGGTCAGAGAAGCTGGGCATGTGTGGAAAAAAAAGGGGGCTCTGAGGAGAAACTTGGCTTGAATCATTTTGTATCAGTACAGGCTGGGGGATGACCTGCTGGAGAAGAGCTCAGTGGAGAAGGACCTGGGGGTCCTGGTAGATGACAGGTTGGCCATGAGCCATCAGTGTGCCATGGTGGCTAAGAGAGCCAATGGGATCCTGGGATGCATCCGGAGGAGTGTAGCCAGCAGGTCAAAGGAGGTGATCCTCCCCCTCTACTCTGCCCTGGTCAGGCCCCACCTGGAGCGTTGTGTCCAGTTCTGGGCTCCTTGGTTTAAAAAGGACAGGTATCTCCTGGAGAGAGTCCAAAGAAGGGCTACGAAGATGATTAGGGGCCTGGAGCATCTCCCCTGTGAGGACAGGCTGAGTAAGTTGGGACTCTTCAGCCTTGAGCAGAGAAGACTTAGGGGAGACCTAATTAAAGTCTATAATTATCTTAAGCAGGGGATGCAGGGTGAATTGGCCAGCCCCTTTTCAGTGTCTGTGGGGACAGGACAAGGGGCAATGGCTGTAAACTGGAGCACAGGGAGTTCCACACCAACATGGGGAAGAACTTTTCCCCAGTGAGGGTGACAGAGCCCTGGGACAGGCTGCCCAGGGAGGTGGTGGAGTCTCCTTCTCTGGAGATATTCAAGACCCGTCTGGACACCTATCTGAGTGATATGTCCTAGGGAGCTGCTTTGGCAGGGGGGTTGGACCCGATGATCTCTTGAGGTCCCTTCCAACCCCTACGATTCTGTGATTCTATGATCTGGTTGTGGTGGGGCGATGCTGGCAAATGCTGGTACAGGAACTGGGTGGATCATCTGTCAGGGACTTCCCGACCAACCTGGTTTCATGTGAGTTAAAAAAAGCCAGAGTGAGAGAAGGTGGGTGGTTAGAGAGGACTGAGAATGATAAAAAAACCCTCTGTCAAACCTGCAGATCCGGCTCACATGTGAAAATCACCCTCTCACAGCTCCTGTGAAATCACCTTTTAATCCAGAGCCTACAACAGGAGCCTGGAATTTTGAGGCTGATGCACGAGCCAGAAGACAACCCTGTTCACTCTCCCCCCTCTCTGTTAAAGCCACATTTGGGGCCAGCTGGAGTCAGAAATATTTACTTTCTGTGGGGCATCCCCAACCACAGAGCCAGGACTGGGCTCTGGCCTTTGATGCCAGGCAGCAAGTAGGAGCTGTCACTGCCCCCTCCCAGCTCCCTCCCAGCTCCCTCCCAGCTGTACCACATCAGGTTGAGCAGGAAGGTTTCCCCAACTTGTAGGAGGAACTCTGACTCACAGCTTCTTGCCTCCTGGAGTAATTAAATAAATCCCAGAAGCCACAGCCCTTGGTACTTGGGTGTATTTGGCATCCTGTGGTGTGGCTGTGGGGAGGGGGATGGCTCTGTGTTGCTCTACCTGGGGGTTTGCTGTGTAAATTGGGTCAGGTTTGATCCTTGACATTTGTGTTTAAGGCTTTGATGTGTCTGTAAGTGTTTTGCTGGTAATGTGGTGGGGCTGGGCAGTGGGCCAGAGCTAATTAGCAATTAGATTGTCTGTATCTGGAAATGGTTGGTGCTGGAAGGGCAACACCTTTGCTTTGGAGGGTGACAAGAGGGTTGGTCTTTCTTTTTCATGTTGGTTAAAACATTTTGATCTGGTGTTGTATGAGCCAGGCCTAAATTCTGGGGGAAAGCTGTCAGAATCTGGGTTACTTGCTCCTTTGTGGATCTCCCACTTGTATATTGAGCTGACCTGACTCAAGCCTGTGGAATGTGATGGGAGAACAGGAAAAGCTTCTGGTTCTGAAGTTATTTAAGGACTTCTGACAGGTATGAGCACACAAGTCATTTTCCAACTATGACAGGAGGAACGTGGCTAGCGTGCTGGTTGTATTTCACAGGTGCTTCCCCCTGCCCTTGATGCTATGTGCCTTTCCAGTTCTGCTTTTTTCTGCCCTCAGAATGACAGCACCAGTCTCTTGAGGCTGGGGTAAGACAGAGCCCACACAGGCTGGAGGAGATCTGTGTTCCCTCATCTCATTAACCAGGTTGCTTAAGGAGGTGCAATACTGCTGAGCTCAAAGAGATGTCTCTTTAATTCCTACCTGGCACAGCAGCAGCAGATGACAGAGGCAGCTGCAAACAAGTTTAAAAGTATTGGTTCCTCAGAGCAAAATTCAGGAGATGAGATGTTTGGGTTTCATCTGGGTAACCAAAAGCCCGTGGGGAGCTCTGGATGCTACTGTCTGATGCTTGTGACTGCCATGGTTGTGTGATACCAGCTCTGGGCTGGCCTGGAGCACTGCAGAGCTTTCAAGGGTGCCCAACCATGTGTTTTGCAACAAGCTGTGATTTATGGGATGGCTGAGGAGCGGCTGGTCCCTTTGGGATAACTGTGATAGTCTGTGATGTGACTCCTCTGGAAACAGGGAAGGGACTCTTCAACCTGTGGGGTCCTTTGTGTGTCCCCACGCCACCTCTGCATCCCAGCTGACAATATGATTCCCCCTTGTCATCCCCTCTCTGGTCCAGCAGCAGCAGATTAGTTCTGATGGCTGCAAGCTGATCGCTGCATTGCACTTTGAGGGGGTGCAGGTGTGGTCCTGTCAACACTTCTCCCCTTATGCTGCTCCTGCCAGCTTCAGTTAAATGTCATTGAATCAGCCTCTTCTGAGTGATTAACTGGCTTTCAAACCCTTGGATTGAACCACACAGAGCCAGGAGTGATGTGATGGAGCTGGGAGAGGACATCTGTGGCCAGAATCTGGGAAATGTTCAGTCTGGAGCAAGGGGAGTCTAATCCTAACCTGCCTCCTGTGGTGGCTGCAAAGGTGGAAGCAGAGAGTGGTAAAGCCTCCTTTAAATGCTGGCTATCCTGATGAGCTTGGGTTTTATCTGCTTGAGGCCTATGAGGGCCCTTTCTGGAAGGTGCTGGAGGGATAACATAATGGCAAGGAGTGTTCTGGATGTGTGGTGGGAATAAGTGCAAGAGATTGTGAAGCCAGGGGTATAACCCTGGGTTTGTGCAGAAACACGTGGGGCAAAGATGTACTTGGTAACATCTGTGCTGAACTCAAAACTCCCACCTGAGTTACCAGATCTCTTTAAAACCACACACAGGCTTCAAAACTTGTGGGGAAAAAAAAAAGACAGGAACTTCCTATATCTTAAAGATCTCTCCAGTCCTGATACAATACTGTATTCCCTCTCCTCAAAAGTTTGATCCACCAGGAGCGAAAGTGCTTTCAAAGAGCAAGAAGAAGGACAACAAGCTCAGGAGAGCCCCTTCCCTGTAAAGCAGCGTTCTGGAGTCACCCACTTGCTCATCTGTCCTTGGATTTTTCCCTCTTGTCTCCAGGACAGCTTTCAGCAACGGCTCTTTGAGGGCTGAAGTTCTTCCTCTTTGATCTCTCTGAGCCAGGAGGATTTTTCTAGGCTGAAATGGAAAGAGCCCTGAGCAAGTTGGGGGAAAGGCTTTGGAAGCAGGCCATTGCCAAAGCATTAAAGGCTGAGCTCAATTTGCCTGTGGCAAGTACACGCAGGCTTCCCTGGTTTGTGCAGGCTTCTTCCCAGCCCTGATTTGACATGCTACTGGATAATGCTGCTCCTCTGATCCCAAAGGTATGGGCTGTTGGGAGTGAGGAGTCCCAGAGCATGAGTGGATCCACCCTCCTCCATCCCACACAGCCCATGCGATGCTCTTGACCATCACGGACTCGGTGGCTTGTGTGGGAGCAGTGGCTGGCAAAGCCACCTGAGGATTGAAGCAGACACAGAGGGGCCACCTTCCAAGATCAGCATAGGTGACGTTGTTTTTCCCCTACCAACCAGCTAGGAAATGAGTAACTGCAGCCCCCTGTGGTGGTAGTTACCTCCTACACAGGTACCTGAGCGTACACGGGCTCTCGGCACCCGTGGGCTTGCAGTGCAGGGAAGCTCAGCCTCTCCTGAGTGTCTCTGGCTTCAACGAGCTGCAGAACCTGGGGGAATATTGGTGATGTGAAGACTGTTGCTCTTGAAGCTCCTCATCAGAAACCCATCAGCTGTCAGGAGGACGCTGTGTCCCCACAGGCCACGTGTTTCATGTCTTGACCAAGAAATCTTTGTGGGGTTTTTTCCCTTTCTGGAGCTGGGACAGGAGGACAGTGAGTTAATTTTCTTATCTCTCCCCTCCCTCCTTTCCCCCCTCCCTCACACTTCTGATACCTGACAGGTCTCTTTATAACCCCACATGTGTTATTTTCTGTTTCACAGCCTGGCCACCTGGTCAGAGCCTTTTCCATCTGTATGCAGCATGCAGGGCTGGGGCAGCCTGTGAGACCTGGACTTAAACACACATGTTAATATACAACAGCTCAAGGCACAAATGCTTTCTTCCCCCTCTTTGGGGCACACTCACTTGCTCACACAGACAGGGGGAGAGAGAGAGAGAAAGCACCAACCTGTACAAGGCCTGTCAGGGTCCTTGAGGAGGGTCTGATTCGTCTGGATGAGGATCCAAGGAAGAGTGTTCTTCTCTTTGGTGGGGATTAGGCATTGCCCTATGTGCAAGATTAAGGTAGGAAAAGGAAAGACACAGTTGGATCTATGGATCTCCATACTAGGAGATTTGCCATGTGGGATGTCTTGGATAACAGATGGAGAATGATGGGATGGTGATTCTGGGCTGGTACCACCCAGAGGCACTAGGAAAACATTTCCCTTTGTCACAGGGCTTCAGCACCACAAAATTGTTTGATTTTTGTACTGCCTTCCAGGAAAAACTGGAAGGCAGCTGCAGAGGATGTTTCTGAAGTCAGCAGGATCCAGGAGGACCATACCCCACTCTATCTCCAGCAGTACAGCACAGGGTCCATCCCATGACACAGCACTTCCACCAGTAAAGCCCCATAGTCAGGAAGCAGCTGATGCAGGAGAAGGGAGCTCCTTGCTCAGCACAGTGTAGCTGCCTCTCCAACACTGATGCTGGGATGATGAGGCACCTTTGAGCTGTGTACACACCAGAGGATGTGTTTTGCTTGCATACACCCTGAGTTAGATGGGACATCTCTATTCACCAGCCTCAGACCAGCAAAACATCAGCAGTTTGGTGGAGAATTCCCCAGGCTCCCATATAAATATAGTGCAGACAGTGATTCATCTGAGTGATGTTAGGAGTGACCTGTTTCACAGGTTGGGACAGATGAGCTTCACCCTGAAGGTGACTTAAAAGTTATTCTGGGCTGCATGGAGTAACATCTTTCAGTGTTTACCAGGAAGCATGGTGCAGTGCACAGCAGAAAGAAGGCAGCCATCCGAGGTGGATTTGGCCTTCCAGGGGAATATCTGCACTCAGAGGAGAAGTGGATATTATTATTATTATTATTTTTAAAGAGCAACAATCCTGTCTCTTAGGGAGGAGGGAAAAAAACCCCTGCAGCCTGCAAAATAGGACTGTGACACCAGCATGACTGCAAAGTGCAGATTCTTCTTCTTTTACAGCTTTGGCTTCTGACTTCTCATGATCATTTAAAATCTTAACTTCTATTTCTTGTCTGAATGCTAATGAGCTGCCACAGGAACTCCCACTCTGGAAACGTGAACTCAAGGCATCTCTATTTTCCTGTATCAAGTTAATGTCTGGATAGGGAAAAGGGTAATTCTATAATTTGGCAAAGCAACGCATAGCAAAGCGCTTCAGCAACTTTTACTCCTCTCTACAGGGAATAGAAATATATTTAGCTGCTGGAACATCTGCCTCATTAACCTTCTCTTTTCTTTCTTTTTTTTTTTTTTTTCCCTACACACTTGTGACCTCTTGGAAAGAGGTTTAAATTCTGCTTACCTTGAAAGTCTCCTGGGACAGACTTCACCTGCCAGGCACCAGCATCCATGTGAACCACATGAGGCCTTTATCCCAGTCTGGCAGCTCCAGAAAGATGGCAGGCAGCACCTGACTAGTGCCAATAAAATACTCTGCAATCTGTATATTAATCTTAACATAATTGCCCAAAGGGCATCTACTGACCTACTTTACCCTCCAGTGTAAGTTACTGTACAGTTGACAAATGATTTTAACAGAGCCTTAGTGGTCACCTGAGGATGGCCAATATATAGGCTATGAGCTGGAATTTTCATTGCAGCACATAGTTTAAGTGGCTTTTAACTCTTTGGAAGTGCTTCTTTTTCCTTATAATGGAAATATTTACCTTATCCCATTCAAATGCTCTAAGGTGTCTTTATTTCTCTTGGCCTGGCTCATAATGGCCCAGTTCAAAAGCATTAAAGTTTAAGGGAAATGAGCTTGGCACCAAGGGAAGTAGGAAAATATTTGGGTTTTTGCCTCTGCAAGATGGATCTGTTTGTGTTAGAAAAGGGGCTCGTTCTGCAATGGCTTCTTCCCATGCACAGGGGAACGACTGCAGCAGACTTGGGGTCTCCTCCCATCACTTCAGTACTACAGGAAAATAATCAAGAGGGGGATGAAGGTTTGACCCAGTGAGTTCACTGAGGATTTCCTAAACTGTGGTGGAGAGAATCCAATCTAAAGACAGCAGTGCTGGGCTGTAACTTATTGTTAGGCAAATGGCCAGGGGACCTCTGTGGGTTGTGGAGTTATTGCTTGGCTTCAAGTCTGTCACAAAGGTTTCTTACGCTGATGTCTCTTGCTGAACCCCCCACTTTGATAAGCTTAACTTTGATAAGCTGCTTTGCAACCTCCATAAACTGTCAGCTTTTAGTCTTTGACTCACAGTCTCCTAAAAACAAGTGTCCCCTGCATAGATATCCCTGTTGTTTATCCAAACTTGAGGGGGTTTTCCCCAGTATTTTTTTAAATAGATTGCTCCAGAGCAGCGTATTAACCCCAAGGGTCTGCTAACCACAAGCTGGAGCTCACTGTCCTGAATTATCAGAGTGCTTATCTATTAATTCACACACTAATCCTCACCTAAAACTATCTCCTTTGGGCATGATCCTCTTCAGACTCAACACCAGAGCTGAAAACTGCCCAAGCCCTACTGAAATCATTAACCCTGTGCCACGATTAACAGGAGCAGCAGCCCGTGGCTCCTGGGACTGACACAACCATAAGAGTTTGGAAGCATTTAATTAAAATGTACAGCTGTGTTTTCATCTTTGGCCAAAACACAGAGCAGAACTGAAAGATTTTATATATATATATATATATATAAAAAAATTTTCCCCCCTAGTGTGTGGACAATGAATAGGATGAACAGAAAGGCTTTTCCTCCTGTGGTCCCACATGATGATTAATCTTCCCAGCATTTGAAGATGTTGGTTATTATTTCCTGGCTTGCCTTGAAATCCCCTCTTAAAAAGCAGCAGCAGGAGGAGATATTTATATGATGAAATAAGATTTTTTTTATTTTTTGTGGGTGAAATATGCATTTGTTTCAATGTTCTCCAAGCAAAGCTAGCCCAGCCCTTCAAGGAGAGCGGAGAAGGAGCTGGGCTTGTTCAGCCTGGAGAAGAGAAGGCTGTGGGGGGACCTCATTGCAGCCTGCCAGTCCCTGAGGGGAGCAGAGATACAGGAGGGGAATCAGCTTGTTAAAGGGCAGAGACTGGCAGGACAAGGGGGATGGAGTGAAGCTTCAGGAGGGAAGGGTTAGATGGGATATCAGGGGAAGTTCTGTACAGAGAGATTGGTGAGGGGCTGGAACAGGCTGCCCAGAGAGGGGGTGGGTGCCTCATCCCTTGGGGTGTTCAAGGCCAGGTTGGATGGGGCCCTGGGCAACCTTGTGTAGCTCCAGGCCTGGAGGTTGGTGGCCCTGCCTGTGGCAGGGGGTTGGAGCTCTGTGACCCTTGGGGTCCCTTCCAACCCAGACCAATCTGTGATTCTACGATTATCACATCTTGGGGGTGGAAGCAGAGCCTGCTGCAGCCATATGAGGATGCCTCTGGATTGGGGACTGACACAGATGGTTGTCAAATAAATGGTAATTCAGCCTTTGGGAGATTATTTTCCTTTAACAACTAAACCAGCCTTCAGTGAGCACCCAGAAGCCGAGCAGTTTCCGAAGGCATCGTTCTGGCTGGCAGCTCCTGTGGCTGGGAAATGTCTCTGTTTTGCCAAATCGGGTCCCTCAGCACGTTTTTGGGCTGTGCTCGGTCCCTGCCGACGTGAGATGAGACTGTCACCTCCTAGCTGCTTTCCAAAACATTCAGAGGGCTGCAGGCTTGTTAGGAAACTTTGAACAGCCAGATTTTTCCCTGAAAAAGGTGGGCAGATGTTCCTGCTCCAGCCAACTTGAGATTTAAAAAAAACCCCTCTATTTTAGCTGTAGATGGAAGGTAATTCATTCCCCAGGATGCTGCTGGGACAACCACATCTTCTACAAACTGCTTCTTGGATTGATTCCTGATACTTTTTTAATTCAGAGCAAACTTAATCTGAGTTTGGTTTAAGATTTTGGGGTTGTTTGGGGGTTTTTTTAATGCTTCTGTTTGTCAGCAACTGGTTTTGTTTCACTTTCCTTAGACAAAACTCCTCACCAAGTTCACCACCCATTTGTCTGCAGATCTGGTTTAGCCTGAACTTCATTTTTCTGACAAGTGAACTCTTCTTTCCTTTTTCTTTTTCTTTTTCTTTTTCTTTTTCTTTTTCTTTTTCTTTTTCTTTTTCTTTTTCTTTTTCTTTTTCTTTTTCTTTTTCTTTTTCTTTTTCTCTTTCTTTTTCTTTTTCTCTTTCTTTTTCTTTTTTTTCCTTTTCTTTTTCCTTTTCTCCCTCTCCTCTCCTCTCCTCTCCTCTCCTCTGTTTTATACAGGTGACATTATAAAAAGTGTAAATATTCTATGAGATACCAAAAATCAACNTTCTCTCCTCTCCTTTTCTCTTCTCTCCTCTCCTTTTCTCTCCTCTCCTTTTCTCTTCTCTCCTCTCCTTTTCTCTCCTTTTCTCTCCTTTTCTCTCCTTTTCTCTCCTTTTCTCTCCTTTTCTCTCCTTTTCTCTCCTTTTCTCTCCTTTTCTCTCCTTTTCTCTCCTTTTCTCTCCTTTTCTCTCCTTTTCTCTCCTTTTCTTCATTCTTAGACATTTTCCACTTGGTATCTTATTTCTGAAACCATCTAAAATAGGATGTTGCTCCACAATCACAACGGCAAATTCATTGCATTCTTGTGGCCCTTATCTCTCTTAAGTAGGGGAAAATGCCATACAGTCATTCTGATGATGCTGATTTTAACAGGGAATAAAAAAAGAAGCTTGTGCAGCCTGCTACATCAGTCACCCAGTGTTGCAAGAAAGTAATAAACTAGACCTGCTCCCGCTCTTCCTCCATGCACCTTATGCTATATTTCCACTTCTATGCTATTTTTCATCTTGTTTTATATCTTCCCTGGCAGAGAGGAGGTTAAGATGGTTGAGACATAGACCTTTACCATAATTAAGCAAGCTTTCTCCTCTTGTGAAAGCTCGTTGCTACCCAATTCTGGTTTGAGGCACGTAGGAGGGATTGTTATCTTAGATGTGAATGGCTTTTTTCCCCTTTTTTCTTAGAAAAACTGAAAAGTCTGGCTGAGGTGGTGGTGGGGTTTATGTTGTGCAGATGTGTCTCTCTTCTGCTAGCACCAAACTGCCATTTGAATTCTTGGAGAGTCTTCTGTGCGTCCCTGAGCATGAGGCTTAATTCAGATAATTAATATCTTCTATGTATGAATGTGGAGGTAAAAGAAAAGCAGTCAGACCTGTGGATCAGGACATGATGTCGTGTCTCAGTCTCTGAGGTTTTTGGGGGGTAGATGTGCTGTTTTCTGTGGTTTGAATTTGGCTATAACTGCTACTGGCATTGCAGTACCTTCAGAGGCAGGGTGAGGCAGCTGCCTTCTCCCCATCAGCCCTTTGCTCTTGGCTGGTAAAGGAGACAAAGCAGCTCCCTAGCCCCTTGTTTTGCAGGTTTAGCACATGAAAACTGCAGCCCTTGCACAGCACAAACAAGACAACATCAGGGCAAAATCTACTTACTGCTAGTTGGCCTGTTCTTGTTCCTTACAGCCTGCAAACCTCCTCCTTGGCAGCACAGGATGGTCAATAGATGCTGCTGGGATCACTTGGAGGAGGAAGGCTGCTTAAAAGAGCCATGCCTTAATCATGTCTTTCTACCCCTTTATCACCTACTTTATACATTAGTTTTCTCACACCATGTGTAGGTTGGCACTCCAGGCTGTGGTACTTACTCTGTTGGCTGAAGTCATCTGGGCTGTACACCCACCCTGACTAGGTGACATTGCTATGGTTACATTATTATTATAATTTAGCCTTTCAGGTGTCTTATTAGAATACCTCCTACCAAAACAATCCCAGTAATCCATCAGCACATGGTTTAATCTAACAAGCAATCATGCTTTCCACTCTTTGTTCCTTAAGTAACACAAGGCAACAGCACGTTCCCCTAGGTTAAAACCAAGCTACTACACACACTGCAAAACCACAATCCACTTTCACACAGCAGATAACAAAGTCCCTAATTATCTAGGCTTCTCAGGAGCCTTGTGTCCTCTGCTTGTATTTCTAAAACCTTAAAATAATCAATATCAGACAGATTTCTTCTGTCCTGAGTCATTAGGGGCCACGGGGGATTGTTCCGCTCATTCTCCCTGCGTGTAGATGAGCCCAGCTCGGAGAAAGTTTAGGGCTGTTGTTTGCATAATGTATCAGCCAGTTTAAATGTATGGATTTCCCCTTATCTGATGGCAACCAGATAAAATGACAGTAGCTGCAGCGAGCCTGACAGCCTACACACATCTAAGCCTTTAAATAGACATCAGACCTTGCTGCTCCTGGGTGAGGAGAAGCAATCTCGGGGCATCACGGAGAGAGGGAAGATGCCTCCGAAGCTTCACCTTCCATGAAGTGTTGCCTGCTGGGTCACACGTGAGGAAGAGCCAAGCAAGCCATCCCACACAGCGTGAGCCCTCCGTTCCCAGCTCATAAGATCAGGCTTCCAAAAGCTGAGCAACAAATTAGGCTCTGGTGTCAGAAATCTTTTTAACTACACACCGAAAGATGGCACCTTGTTCTGTCAGCTGCCGAGCTCGTTCCTTCAGAGGGAAAGGGATTCCTTCCTCTTTAAAGCTGGCAACTTCACCAGGTTTTGTTGTCACTATCTATACTTTGTAGTAGCTATCAAGTAAGTTGAGGGTTCTGGTTTACATGCTGAGGCTGCCCTGTTTTAAGGCTGCGTTTCAATGTATTATCCCTTTCTGCTTTGATGGAACAAGGCTGGGTTCTTGGGTTGGGTTTTGCATTGGGGTTTTTTTTGTTGTTGTTGGGTTTTTTCTTTTTTTTAGCTTTTTTTTTTGTGTGTGCAAAACTCTGTTAAGTCTGAAGCCACCTGCCAGATCTGCAGAGCCTCTCTCCCATCTGCCTGCTCCAGCCTTTCATTGCTGTGATGCCTAAAAAAATAAAAATCACAGATCTGAGTGGTTCTGAGAGTCAGAGAGGGCTTTCTGGCGAGGAGCTGGAGTGCTATTCCAGCACGAGAGAGACATCCCAGCCACTCCTGAAGCCAGAATGGGAGCATGTTCTACAGTGAGAGAGGAGGGGGTGTGAAAAAAATCCTCAAACCTACTCTAAAAGATAGGCTGGAGGCTCGAGCGTAATTATCTTGCCAAACACTTTTGCCTCGAGTATTATCTATCACTCTGTAGTTTTCTTCCTCACAGAAAGGTAGATATTAAACTCTATTTTTCTCATGGCCATAGAAAGAAAAAAAAAAGTAATTTTCTCAAAATTATTTCTTCCAGTCCTGCTAAAAACAAGAATGATAATGCAGGACCCCCATCTTTCCAGTAATTACACTCTGCCTCCTAACTCCTTCAACACCAATTTCTCAATTTATTTGGTTTCTGTCTGGAACTGCAGTCATAGGCAAGGACTCAGCTCTTTGCCTTATTATTACACAGACTAAATTGTTTTAAAAATGTAATTAAACATTTACCTTGAAGACAATGCTTTGTCTTCCTTAAGAAGAATGATATCTTCATTTAACCTAATTTAGAAAACCTTTAATTTCTAAGCATTTACCTTCAAGAAAATGTTAGGCTAAACACAAAGCAAAATAAAAAGATTTCTTAATTTAACTTAATTAAAAGATAAGCCTTCAACTTTTCTATTGCTGCTGTATAAAATGAAGAGCTAGGCAAAGCCTTTTGGTTTGTTTGGAACTGTCTATTTTTATTATTTTTTTTTTTTTATCCCTTTGGTTTGTTCTCAGCTGTTGATTTTTTTTTTTTCCTCCTTGATGCCCCTAAATCTTCTTAGAAAGCAAAGCTATCTAACCTTTTGTGGTCTTGGGGCCATCTATAAGGCGATGGAGGGACCACCACCACAATAGTGGGGGTTTTGGTTTGGCTGGAATTTGTTTGCAGCTGTTGTTATTTATTTATTTATTTACTTACTTACTTATTTATTTATTTATTGTTGTTATTTAATAAGGCTGAGACAAAATGCAGCCTGCTGCTCAAGGGAGGAGGAGATCCGAGGGGGTGAAGGATTTATTGCTTTTCCTCTTGGTGTGAGGCTGAGGCAGGGTGTTAGGTGTTGGGAGAAGGGATGATGGAAGCCTGGGATGCGACGGTCCCTTGCTCACAGCAAGGGTCCTTGGGGATGGCTGATAAGCACACAAGGCAGGGCAGCAGTAAAAGCCCTTCCAACTGTGCTAAAGCTCAAAATAACGAAGGTGGCAGCTGGCTTTCAAGTTTCACCCCCCACCACCACCCCCCCAACCCCTTCTCCTGAGCAGCTGCCCTGCGAAGCCGTGCGAAGAAGCAAAACCGAATCCTTTGCAAGGAGCTCCCCTGGGCTCCAAGGAGCCTGTGGAGCATCTGCTGCATTCAGCAAGGCTCTGGTGTGACCTGCCAAAAAGGCACAGCCAAATGTACTCCTCTCTCTCTCGTGATGCAGCTACAGGGCAGGGAAGGGAGAGCAGCTGTGCAGAGCGCTCAGTGCTCCTCAAGCAGCTGCTCTGGAGGAAACTGTACACGGTGGCTGGGAGATGGTGCCCACATTTTATCTTCTTGCTGGGGTTGAACTGGTCCTGCCTGCAAATCGCAGGGGATGTTTCAAAGGATGCATTTCAAAACCAATTAATCAAGATGCAAATGTGTGCCTCTGAGGGTGGTTGCGGTCAAGGTCCAGGGGGCAACCACCAGACAGCTAAAAGCACAATGCTTGCTTTTTAGTTTTATTTTTGACTAGAAAAAAGCCTGCAGCAGTTGTGGAGGTGTGAGGAAGGGTGAGGCAGGATGATCAGCTGCCCTGGGTATCGCTGGGTCCATCACGGCTCCCTAGTCCTGCTCCTAGAGCTGCTCTGCCACCTGCTTTAGATCACTTTTAGCACTTTCCATGGCAAAATGGCAGCAGAACTGATTCAGCTTAACTGTTCAAAAATTGGGGCTTTTGACATGCTCCCACTAGACCCAGCAATCAGATCAGGTATTTCTTTCCTGTGGTGTTAGTTATTTATGAAGAAGGAGCATGCTGAGCGCAGGAAGACGCAAACAGCAGATGATTTCTTTCCTCACAGCTCCAGCTCCTTTCCAGCCTACAAAACGTTCCATTTTAGCTCTTCCAAGTTTAGTCACATCAATACTGGGCGGGTGCCCTCTTTGCTGGGAGCCCCTTCCCGCTGCAGCTCCTCTCCCTCAGGTCCGCAGCACCTGAGAACCAGCCTGGCACCTCCACCCACCCAGCTGGGTTTCAGGTGCTTTTGGTTTTGGGTGGTGGCCCCTTTTTTCCTCTTTCATTGCTAATTCTGCAGAAGGTTTCAGTTGTTGGTTTAACACTTAGGAGCAGAAACACTTTGGTTCACCACCTCGGCCTCTGGTAAGAGAGGTGGGACTGTCAGGCTTGGTTCCTGCATGTACAGCACGTTGGATGTTAAGGTGCCCCGCGGCTTTGAGTGCTTGGGATTTAGATGTGCTTTGGGGTAGCTGAGTTTTGGGGTCACAAAGCCCAGGAAGAGGAGTTTTGTGTGGGGAAAGGTGTTTCCAAGCTGCCTCTGGTCCCTTTCTGCTCCTGGTCAAGGACTGGCTTCCACTACATGCCCTTGGGACAAGGCACTTTGACCCCTAGCACACACCAGACCACAGGCAGCTGGCTATGGGGGCTGTGTAGGGGAATTGGCCCCTCCAGAGCCCTCATGAAAGAGGGAAGGGGAAAAG
>VZTU01008457.1:121991-140925 GCA_013400835.1 Zapornia atra | reverse complement strand
CCCGCCGCCGCCGAGCCCCGCCACGCCAGTCCCGCCGCCCCCCGCCGCCTCCGGGAGAAGCTCCGTACCGCCGCCCGCATGGCCGGCCCGCCGGCCCACACCGCCCCCGGCTCCCGGCAGCAGGTGCAGGGCGGTGAACGGCGAGACGAGCCCGTCACCGGAGCGCCCCCCGCCCGGGAGACGCGAGCTCCGTTCCGCTTCGACTACGAACGGTTCCGACGGAGCCTCCGCCACCCGGTACGGGGCAGGCGGGCCGGCGAGGACCCCGAGACCCGGGCCCGTAGGATGAAGATTAAAGAGGTGAGGAGACCCCGCGCTGCCCCCAGCCGAGTCCCCCCTCCAGCCTCCTCTCACGGCCATGTTCCCGCTCGGTCGGCCCTCGCCTCCCCTCACGGCCTCATCCCCTCTTCCTTGCCCCTGCTCTCCTCACACCCCCTCGCTTCCCCGGCCCTCATTTCCCCTCACACCCATTGTCCCCTCCTTCTCCTAAGCAAGGTGACAGGAGTTCTGGGGGGGCGAGGGGGTGTCTTTCTGTGGGGTTGTCCAGGTGTCAGTGGGTGCACGTGCCTGGCAGGGCCTGTGCACACCTCACTGGAGAGGAAATGTCGGGGCTGGCTGACAGGGTGGGACTAGAGATTAAAGAGCTGAAATTAGGCAAAGGGAAGTATCAGTTTGGTTATTTGAGGGGGAGAGGAAAAAAAACCACCCCAAACTTGCTTGGCGGGAGCTCTTGATGGTGTGCAAGAGGCCTCCTGGGGTATGACTAAACCTGGCTGCTCTATGTAAAAGCTGGTAGATGATGAAATTTGTGCTGGTCCGTGGGGATGGAAGGGAGGGGATGTGCCCTTGCAGAAGCCAGGGAGGAGGTGTGCGGCCGTGTTGTCCCCATAAATCATTTTGTCTCTTTGCTGGGGGATAGAGCTGGCTCTGGACCTATCACCTGCAAACAGCGACTTGAGGACTTAAGAGCCCCCCGAGCCTGGGAAGCCTCCTCAGTGGGGTTATCGGGGGTGTAGCGGTTGGGAGGGTTTGGCCTGGTGCCTACACATTGAGCAAAAAAAGCCTGGCAGCTTCACCAACGTTGCAGAGCAATCCATGACCTAGTTAACCAGGAGCTATAGATTCTGTGTAGTATTTGATTGTGTTTGCCGTATCTTTTGCCGCGATGGATAACCAACGTGCAATGAATTTTGGTCTTGTGAGAGGTGCCAATTAGTAAAATGCATGGGTTCAGTTAAGCAGAGTGTCAATTTTCTGGAGGTGTAGGCATTCAGCAGAGGTGCTGCCCCAAGTTGAATGCAGAAGGATGTCAAAGGGCTTTCATCCTCTGTAACCTGTGTTTTCAAAACAATTTTTAAAGCTCCCCTCCTGATATCTCAGACAGTCATTGAAACAAAGGCTGGTAAAATTCTAGTGTCTCTGCCAGGCACAACACACCCAGGGCTGCTGGGTCTCTCGACCATCCTTTCGTTCCACATCTTGGCAGTGGGGTCTTCAGAATATTCCAGTACTCAGCACTCTCATGTGCTTGGAGTTGTGGAGTGTGTGCTTGAATACGCTGTGGACTCCAGGTATGCTAGGGTAGCACGATGCACCCGTGAACAACCCAGCTTCCACTCTGTACAAACAACTCAAATTGGAATTCAAATTTATGAAAGCTAGTGGAATTCAGTCTTTTATTTGTAGTTAATTATTTTTTAAATATAGGATTATTGCAAGTTGTATGGATTCAGTCCCATCTGTTTATAACAGCCGTAATCAGTGCCGGGTAGCAGAGTTAAATTTTTCAAGGATGAGAATCCATAAATACTGGTTTTATGCTGACAGCTAATTACTCTTCAAACAGAGTCCTTATTCCTTAAAAGTGCCTGCACTTTTATTTATTCAGAAAGAGAGAAACAAATACGGTGCTGAGATATGAGACTGACTGTGCAAAACAAGGGGGGGGGGTGCAGCTCGTGGGAGAGATTAAGGTATGTCGGGGTTCTTTTGTGAGTCAAAAAGACATGAAGAAAACAAAGGCTAGAAGACAAATGCTGTATAAAAAAGAAACAGATGGGTTAAAAAAAGAAAAAGGAAAAAAATTGCAATGAAGAAATAAGTCGTGATGGAGCGTTTGGGTAGGCAAATACTCCTCATGTGATGGGAGAGATGCCATCAGGGGCAGGTAGCAGGTTTGCTGGCCACTTTAAGGCAGGATGTGCAGTAGCAGCGGGTAGTTTCTCTCCTCCTTTCAAGCTTTAAGCCCTTTAGCTTGCTAAAATGTGTTCCAAGCTGCCCTCATCCTTAAGGTTTCTTCCCCCTGTTTAGGCCATTCTTACAGGTCAGCACATATGCAACAGTGAGGATGGATATGGATGGGATTTGGTGATGGTTTTTCCCCTGCTCTGCCTGCCAAAGCCTAGATGAAAGCCAGGAGAGGGAACTGGTGTGTGACTGAAGACCAGGGCTGATGCCCAACCCAGAGGCTTGGGACTTTGTATTTTCTCATAGGACCCTTCAGTCTGAGCAGCAGTGGGAGCAGGCAGCTGCTCTTACCCGCCCATCCTCAGAGCTGCTTGATGCTTCAGCCAAAGAAGAGGGTGTGCCGTTAGTTTCTTGACTGTTAGGTGTGGAAAGTGTTGACTAATGTACTTCTGCTTAAAAGATCGTATTGTCCTGAGTGTGAAACCCACCGCAGTGGTGTCTCCTACTTTACAGCTGTTTGGGAAAGCTCTGAGCATTGCCAGGGGCACTGGAGCTGTCTGCAGATTCAGGAGTCTGGCTGGGCTGTATCTGCTTGGCTGACTTATGTGCTTTAAATGCTGTGTTTCCTAGTAGTGCAGGAAGGAAAAGAGGTGGATTAGCAAGTGGAAATGGCACGTAGAAGTCTGTTAAAAGAAGTGAGTGCTGCAGTGAGCTGAGCAGACGCTTGCGTGCAGGTATTCTGCTTTGTGCTGGTGGTTATTTAGCAGAGTGACAGACTTCTTAGGTTCAGCTTACCTTTTAGAAGACACATCCAGCATCTATAAAGGGCTGTTTTCCTGAGAAGGAGAAAAAAAAACCCCAGCACCTGTATAACCCAGACTGCTTACTGTAAAAGGTCATTGGTCACCTGGAGAATTGCCTAGGATATACTGCTCGGTGTTACCGTGGGCAGCTGGGTGCTGTGGGCACTCTGACCTTTTGAAGAAAACAGCAATAAAACCCAATAATAATCTCCCCATGCTACAGGTTGGGAAATCTAAAAGGGCCTGGGATTATTCATCTCTTCAACTGACCTCTGGAAAAAGCTATGAGTTCTGTAAGTGATCAGTCATGCGTGGCTTCAGGGAATAGCTGATTTCTTACATGTACCAAATAAATGCTAATCACTGGTTCCCACAAAAAAAAAAGAGCACAGTTGTAGTCAAAAAGTGACTGCAGAAATGCCACAGTGGGATTCCGTATTTATTTGCTCTCAACAATTTCCAGATCAAATTGGCTTACTGAAAAGTCAAAATTATTTCCCCTCCAACTGCTGCTGCTGCAAACTCAGCCTCAGATCTGGGGAAAAATCAGACCGTGTGGTTTCTGCCGTTTGCATCATAACCAGTAATAAAGATTTTGCTGGTGGAGCTGAGCTGACAGTTTTGTTGATGATGGATGAAGCAAAACAGACTGCTTCTTGCTGTACTGTTGCTGTGTTGGCTTTGTGGGTCTCATAGGTAGGGAGGCAGTGGGAAGAGAGAACAGCATTCCTCTATAAAGTATTTTTATACCAACCCTACTAAAGCTAGCCATTCCTTAAGCACAGCTGTTGTAACTACCTAGACCAGAAAGTGTCCATCAATGAAATTAAACTAGCCAGCTTACTTCCAGCCATGAGATATCAAAAAAAAAAAAGTGAAGAGATTTAGCAGTTTTTATTTTCCTCTGAGGGTGCAATAGCCATGTTTCCCTGCCTGACATCTGTGAATACCTAATACCTTAACCCAGCAGTGTCCTTTGTCCCTTTCAAATAAGGGAATGTGTCAAATTCAAGCAGGCTTTTAGTCCTGCAATGGGATTGCACCCTTGGGTTTGACACAGGCATTCATTTCCCCTGGCTCAGTAATACTGAAACCTATTTGTTTTACAGTGCAGGTCTCTTCATCCTGGCTTCTCTTCCTGGCTCCACCTTCATTTGCCTCACCTTGCTGTCTGCTGTCCTCTTTTAACACAGCTCTAAAGTTGTATTTCCTTTTGAACATCAGTCCCCAGGGGGAAGAAGACTGCTGGAGTCTGTGTACACAGTTACCCTGCATCGCTCTGCAGATTAGCAGGGACCTATTAAGGGAGATCAGCCTTTTAAACACAAATGCCTTGACTAAAAGATAGGTGGCAAGAAACAGGGATGTTCTCAGGAGCTCAGCTTTTGTGGAAAGTTATTCAGTGTTTGTTGCTGTTTTCCCCTTGTGTGGTTTTGACAGTCCTGACCAGTCATCCCTGGGTGCAAAAGAGCTTGTTGTGGGGGCAGAGCTGGGAAGTGCTGCTCGTTCCAGTCTGGATTGGTGCTGCAGCCCTGACCCCTGGTGGGAGCAGACTCTGGACTGATGCTCACTCTGCCTCACTTGCCTTGATGAAGGGGTGCAGTAATCTTGGGGGATTTCACATGGACACATAAGCACTGGGAACTGGGTTGTGATCACCAGTTTATTGGAAGCAGAGCTCCAAGCAGTCGCAGTTGATGTGTTGGTACAATGCTTTGAATCCCATTATTGGTTGTCCCTCAGCCACCTCGTTTCTGAAGCCAGTGGTGAAATGTTCTCAGATATCCTCCTTTCCCTACTCATAGACTCACAGAATGCTTTGGGTTGGAAGGGACCTCAAAGATCATCTAGTTCCCACTCCCAGCCATGGGCAGGGATACCCTCACCAGACCAGGGTACCCAAAGCCCCAGCTAACCTGGCCTTGAACACCTCCAGGGATGGGGCTTCCGTGGCCTCTCTGGGCAGCCTGTGCCAGGGCCTCACCATGCACCTCCTTCTGTTTGGAGAAAAATGCCTTTTTCTCTCTGTAATCTGGGGGATGAACAGTATGATGAGCAAACAATGTAATCTGTCAGTGGCTTCAGGACACAAGCTATACCACGCACAGCTCTAGATGGAGGATCACATCCCCATGCATGTCTTTCTCACTAAGACCTGTGGAAAATAACTAATCCTTTGTGCTGGCCAGATGTAAATCCAGTGACTTCCAGCAGATTTAGTCAGGACACTGGGGGTAAATAAAACTGTTCTCAGTAAAATCCTTACTATAGTGGACTAGAATGATGTTTTCAAACCGGTCAGGTGTACTGTGATGCTTTCTCTGGGGTAGAAATACCTTTGCAGTGAGAGAATTTCTCTGTGGTTTGAAGCACTGGCTGGCTTCAGGCTTGCTGGAATTTTCCTTTGCTCCATGTTCCTTCTCATGCATTTATTTACTGAACCTGTGAAAAAGGCTACTATACTGTAAATCCACAAATGGTGCATACGGTGTGTTTTTTGGCTTCACTAGCCTCCAGTGGATTCATGCAAACAGAATTTAGATCTAACCTGTCTCAGCCTTTTTTTTTTTGGCTGTAGGGTGTACAGTTAATTGACTAAAAATACATTTGTTCTGTTGGAATGATGCATGAGCATAGAAAATACTTCATGTGCTGTGATCAGCGCTGCTTGCCGTAGGGATGCCAATTGGTACCTCAGTGCTATTACTGATATTACTTGAGCTGAGGGTGTTTTGGAATTTGGAAGCACTGGGCAATTTGAAGACATTTGTTCTTACTTACAAAATCCAGCAGTGAAAGCACTTGTTCCCCAACAACTAAATTTGGTGTGAGACTAGTTTATATACCACCACTTAAAGGCAGTGTGCTCTTCACACAACAGCAGGATGGTTGGAGTGTGGACCTCTCCTGGCAGGTCACAGATGATGACTGAATGCAAGTGGTGACATGAGTTTCCAGGACACACCTGAGTGTGTCACGTTGGGAGGATGAACACCTTGCTGAATCACTTCAGTAAATACCCACAAGCTCTTTGAAAGGTTTCAAATACAAGGTGGGTAGAGCAGCCAGCTTGGAGCTTGGCTGCTCTTTCTGTGTCTCCCTACCCCTGGGGAGCAGGACCTAATGTGGCTATGGTATAAGTGGGGATGGATGTCACATAGCTGGGGGGGACCTGTCACCCCCCCCTGCTCTGCCATCAATCTGGGGACTGGGTTAGATGCGGTCGTGCAAATATTTGCTACAAAGCTGTCACCTTGGTTAAGATTCCATCTTTCCAGCCAAAATATTTATAGACTCCTGATTAACTTTTTAATCAATGATTAAATCTGCCCCTTAATGGGAGAAAGATTTTTTTGTGTGTGTGTTTCTGTGTCTGGCATTCTCTCCTTTGGATCTGTATGCAAGGCTGTACCAGATGATGTTAATCAATCGTGTTTGTTTTACTCTATTAGTCTGTTATTGTTCAGATTGTTTTGATGCTTTTTGAGTCTGTCTTTCAGTATTTAAACAATTCAGGTTTTATATGGGAGACAGAAGGGGAGAGGAGAGGGTATCTTAGATCAGCCTGTCATTTAGTTCTGAGCATTAAACTGACCTGAAGCTGTCAAAAGGAGAAAGCAGGGAAGAGTATTCACTTCATTGATGGGAAGAGGAGATCTTGTGCTTGGAGCATTCTGATTTTTATACTTGGAAAAGAGACTAAATATACATTCCCAGAAAAAGTACTTTTCACTGAAGGCTGTGAGTGGATTTGGCACGAGGAGCAAACACACTCCCATGATTGCTGTCTTCACTGCCTATCCCCTTGGCGCTTGGGTTCATCATATGACACAGTGTTTTGGAAGGGCTCCAGAGAAGCTGTCATGGGCAGTGGTGTCAGTGATCCATGCATAATGTGAGTGTTTTGTGTGTGATGGACCCAAACCATTGTAGGGAAGAGCACAGTGGGGACGCTGAAGGACTGGATAATAAACATCCTCTGTGGGACAGGGATGTTACTCATTTGTACTCGTGCTGGAGAGGGCAGAGCATCTACTGTTAATTAGAACAGGACACTTGGTCCTGGGTTCTGTTCCCAAGGGCTGATTAACTGTGTTGCTGTAAGGATCCAGTATGCACCTCAGTAAACCACGCATAAGTATTTATTTATTTTTAATCCCCATTCCAGTGAGCTAATATGAGGCAAAATGTTTCCTCTCAGGCCCTTCAGCGTTCCCTGGGAGGACATTGGAGTGTAAGTAATGGCTGGAGGTTGCGCTAAACTGAAGTGACTTTAGTGCTTCCCTTTTGCATCTACTTATCTTGACAGCAGAGACGCAGAGCCCCATGTGTGTGGATCTGCTGCGTGCTAGAGTCAGAGGAGAGAGCTCCACGCCGGTTGGAAAGGGAAAGTGTTCTTCCATTAGCAGAAAGGTAACGAGTCTGGCTTTCTAGGAATGAGTCCTGTGTGCTGAAACCCCCATTGATCTGTAGATGAAGCTTGTGACTTCCCTGTTCCCTGTGTCTGTAGTTCATTCTGTGTCACCCAGCCTGCCCAGTGGTGCGTGTGCCTCCTCCCAGCGTGTCTCCTCAGCCGAGTAGGTGAGAGGCAGTGATCCAGCTACCGGTGCTTGGTACCTAGGCTGTGGCTGGACAGAGCTGGAGCTTCTGCTGCTCTCCTGCCATTACTGGGGCACTCTGTGGGTCTGCTTAGCAGTTCCTTTGTGACCTCTACCCTCTGTCAAACTCGATTGAAGTTTTCCAGCTCAGAAGCTACCGGGGAGGACGGGCAGACGACAGCTGAGCAGAAAACAGTTCTCGGGCTTATTTGAGCTAATTGTTCTGATGGGTTTGATTGAGTGGCAGCCAGGAACTCATTAGTTCTCATCTAGCCTCCAACACATCTATTGCATGGCTGTAGAGCTGCTGTTATGTTTCTCTTGTGGATAGACCGATATCCTGAGAGTAAAGCTGCAAAGAATAAAAAAACAACAAGAGATTTTAGGAATTCCACAACATCTCATTCTGCCAGCAGCACTTGCACGGGGTGATGATATACAGTGAAGCTATATGTTCAGTACATCCTAGAGAATGTCTCTTCCTGAAGAGCTGGTACTTGTTTCAGAGGAAGTCAGTGACAGAACTCCCACTGATTTATGGAGCAGGATGGCTCTGAAGACTGTCTGTACTGAGACTTGGAACCGTGTTAGTAACGTCTGAGCAAACCATGTTTAAAACAGGGTTCTTGCTCTAATTGTGTTAATGTGATTTCCCTGGGCAGTAAAGAAAAGTGCATAACCATGTACTTTGCAGAGTAACAAAAGATAATTATAATGTAATCACATTCCATCTATCCTGAAACCCTCCTGCTGTCTGGGTTAGCCGGCCCAGCTCACAAATTAAATACTTCTAGTGGAAACGGGGTTTCTGGCTCTTCTTCCATCTGAGCCTTCATTTTTCTCTGGAGTTATCTAGGAAGGACACATTTATGTTGGTAGTTGAGCATTGTGCTGATTTCTGGTGCTGTTCTGGCTTTCTTGGAAGGTCTTCCTACAGAACTGATACCGTGTTAGGATTCCTCACCCCTGAAATATCATTGCTCTATTTGATTATCTTATCCATCAGATGTTTGTTCTCCATGTTGGTGAACCCTCCAACAACCAGAAGGTTGGTGCTGCTGGGTGTGTGGGTCTGCCCACCCTCATCAGTGACTGCACAGTAATTAGAAAGGTTGGTTTTTGAAAGGCACCTTCTTGGCTGGTTCAGGATAAAGCAGGAAACGTCTGTCTTCCAGTTCTTTCATTTCCTGATTTCAAAGATTTAAATAAATTTTTCAGTTGAATATTAGGGTGAAATTTGGTAAGTAGAACAGAGTGGAAGCTTGTTCCTTAGGTCTTGAAGGACAGCATGGCCAGAGGAGTATTGTGGGAGCCACTTCTACCTTGTCAGGAACATGGAGTCTATGACCTAGGAGGTGCCTTGTGTCTCTAGTTTTGATGAATCTTTTTGGGGCTTTTCTTTAGTTACCCAGATCCCATAACTTTCCATTCCTTGCTTTATTCTTTCATCAGTGTGCTAATCATTGTTGTGTGATGACTGTCTAGCATGGTGCTGGAATGAAGTCAGGGCCAACCCCTGGTCCTTCTTGTGATGGGAAGTTGAGCTAAATGAAGGTGAATCCCCTTCATCCTGCCAGCTGAATTCTAGTGTTGTTCTAACATCCACTCCACCAACTCTGTTTTTATTAAATATCCAGTATTTGCAACCTGATTTATATGATTTATTGTTGACTGAGGGACTCTTGGAAGAGTTTATCAGCCTCTGGCTAATAAATTTGCTGCTGTGGTCCAGGATTTTCTTAGAACACTTTTGTAAGGTGACAACTCTGATATGAGGCTCTAGGAAGGCTGTGAGCAAGTTTCTTGTGTCTGTTATTAGCTCTTGCCTTTGATAAATTATTGGACTAATCTCTGCTGACTACTTAATGCTGGAGAATTTCTCTGTTCCTCTCTTCAGAAGTTCAGATCACAAGGAGCTCAGGAAAAGGGAGAGGACAGCAATGCTCCAATCTGTCCCTCCAAGCAAGGACTACAAAGACAGATGGGCAGCAGGTGAACCAGCAAGAAATCATTAAACTAAACTCATCCTCCCAGATCTCTCCTGTTAAGCCATCCAAGTGTGAGATAAAGCACGAGGTGTGCTGGCAGTTCTCAACTTCCCTCTTTTCTCCTGTTCCAGCATTTGGACTGAGACAAACACAGTTTCCAAACAGATGTTTCTTCTGCTCCTTAAGTCCGTTTTCACAGTGCAGAACAGAAGTGATGCAGAGTAACTCTTGGCCTGTGTTTACTTTTTTTTTCCCCTTTCTTCAGTTATCCCATCTGCTTATGACTGCTTTTTGGGCCCTCAAGTCATCCATGTGTCAAAAGCAATTCACACTTTGCTAGTGCTGGGGGGAAGGAGGCAGATGAGATGCGTGGTCCTGAAATGGAAAGAGTGAGATGGGTATATTGAGCTGCTGAGTGAACCTGTGACTGTGCTAAGGTTTTGGGGCTTTTTCCTAATGTGAAAGGACTCTTTTCATATCTTATCACCCAGGTCCTATTCCAACCTGTGATTCTTTTCCAGATGGAAGCCTGACAGAGGCCTGTTCAGTCTGTTGGGGTTGTCACTAGCCAGGGTTGTACCTCGAGTTCAGTTTATCCACCTGGCTCCCTGCTCTGACTGAACAGCTCTGAGTCCCTCATGCTCCTGAGCATCTTGCAGTGTCCCAGGCTGAGAAATCTCTTCTTTGCAAAAGAGGAAATGGCTGATTATGAAGGGTGCTCTTCACTTTATATCTGAAAATGCTTTGGAAATGTGTCTTTGGCTGTGCTAGAGCTCTTAAGCTGTCCAGCTTGGGCTGCTAGCTTCAGAGCTTTACACAGAACCCTGGCCTTTGTATGCATTGAGATTTCCATAACCATGCTTCACGGTGACTGTTGGGATCTTTCTGGGTCAGGAAGGCTTTATTTACCTTTCTCAGGACAACTCTGTGGCAGCTTAATGCACAGAGACTCTGGTCACGGTTCATCCTTCACTTCCACACCCACAGAATAGTTTTGCCATGGTCCCACATCCAAGGCTCAGGAGTACAAAGCTTGGTATTTTCTGTTTTCTTTTCCTAATTGATCTGTTTGGCATCTGTCTCCCAGGCTATCAAGCAGGTAGGCCTAAAAGGTCCTAGAGACATTTTGCCTTTTCTTTTGATTATTTTCCTTGAAAAAGAAAAGAAAAATGTCCCCACGCTTTTTTCCTTTTTATCTTTACAATCTGCCCATTTTTGGTTAGTTATCACTACAGCTTCTTTTAGAGCATCCCCTTGGGCTCCAGCTCTCCAGAAATGAGAATCCTGTGCAGATGGTATCTTTAGGGAAAGAGAAAATGACTTTACCTTGTCATAATGCAGGTCTGGAAAAACAATCTTGTTTTAGTGTTTGTGTTTCCATTCACCTTCAGTTTTAACATGGGGATATTATGGTGAGGAGCTGAGGGATTTTGGCCTGGGCAATTAACTGATGGCTGTACATCGTTCACCTAGAAGGTTGGTCATTTCTAAGGAGAATTTGTTGTCTCTGTGTAATTTACACAGGGATTTACAAAAGCCAGGTGCTGTAGATGCTTGATGAGACAGAGCTGCAATGTAAGAGCCCTCAAGGCAGCCTATAGGTATGTCACTGTGCCCAAAATCTTGAGAGCTAGGGGAATTTCCTTGCATGAGTTATGCTGCAGGCACAAAACTCAGGAGGGGGAATCTGAGATGACACTTTAAGAAGAAGCACAATTACTACATAAGCTGGGGGTTTTTTTCCTCACTTTGTTTCCTCAAAGCATCCTGGAATGAAATAGTGGTCACTAAGAGAGGCTATTACCAGACTGTCCAACCTAGAGTTAAGAGGACTTGAAAAATCCAAGTAATAGTGTCACACAAAGTGTCTTGCTTGCTTTCTGGGTCTGCTTGACATCCTTTGGGCATGCAACCCTTGGCAGTAGCTGTAGAAAGAGTTGTTGGGTGTTTGACAGGCATCTAATATGCAACTTTGTTAGCAAAAGTAATCTTGTGAAGTGAACCATTACGTGAGAATGTAAAGGTAATGATTTGTGACACCACAGGAGTGTTGGGGAAAATATTTGCTTGATATGCCTCTTTGTGCCTGAAAGTCTGTACGTATATATTTGGATATATGGCACATTTGCACTTCCAAAGGGCAGCACAGACAGTAATTCCTGAAACTAGCATTGTGGTAAAATAGAGCACAGTGTGATCTAGTTCACAGGCATATTTTAGTACTTTTGAGACTCTAATATTAGAATATTATTAGCTAGTATTCTCTAATTTTTCAAAAATACATTGATTTCCTATCTTCCATTGTTACTTGAACACAATCTGGTATCTTCTACTTTGAAAGCACTTTTAAGTGCTACAGATATATACTCACAATTTAAATTTCCATTTAAGAAATCTCTCTTGGGTGGGAAATCTGCATGGAAGCAGCAAAGCAGAGCTGAACTCACCTTCTGCACAGTATCCCCCCAAAAAAACAAACCAACCACTAAACCCAGCATCTTAGAATGGCCCTGATTTTTTCATACTTAAGAGATGTCACTCAAAAAGCTACCTCTGCCTTCACCCTATAGTAATAACACAGGCCATCATAAATATCCCTGTGGTTTTACTTACCCTTCTTGAAGCGTCCCCTCTTCAATTTTTAATCCTTCCTGTATCTCACTGTTTGCTTTCTGAATGTTTGCTGCTGTGACATCTTCGTTTTCATCTGCATCACACCAGCTATAGTTAGATTTGCTCTTCAACACCCACCCTGATTTTCTTGCAGCATGCCACGTTACCTTTTGAGTATCCACCTCTGGAAGAAATCATCCCTCAGATTACAAGAGAGTCAGTTCCTCAGGCTAAGACTGCTGGGAGCAAACTGGATGTCATGGGTTGCCTTTCTCTGCAAGTTCTCTAAACCTCATGGCAGCAAGTGCTTGGAGAGCAGGTAGAGGTAACAAGCTTAGGACCAGAAGAATCTTAATTGGGTTTTATTGCTGGCCTTGTTGTACACCATCAGTGTCGGTCCTGCTCTGGACTATCATGTGTTTTATCAGCTGTAGAAGCTCAGACGGGAATACAAAGCTGGCAGCATTAGGATAGCCAAGAACACAAACACCTTTTATTTCTATTAGAATTTTCCACAAGCTTTGATTCTGGGAAGTGAAGGAGATGAGACTACAGCTTTTCTTGTTGCTCTACTAAATCACCCCGTGCTTTGGTCTAGACTTGCAAATTTGTTCTGAAAACCACTGTCGTCCTCTTAGAGTCTAGCATCTCATTAAGAAACTAACTGCAAATCAACTGCTCTTGCTGACATGTTTCCTGATTTAGATGCAGCTGGATCCAGCTGGGTCTTAATGCCTGAGATAGTCCTATCGAAGGATTATTTTTTTTCCCCTCTTGACACAGTTAAATCTAGTTGCATTAGGAATTTAATTAGGAGTTAGTTTAATTGTGTTTTGAGCTGTTCTCTCTCCCATTCAGCTTTCCTAGCAGGGGCTCTTCCTAGTCAGGAAGACTTGAGTTCTATTTCTGTCCTTGTCACTAACACTAACGACCTTGGACTACTCTGGGCTGGGTTTGTTGGGGGGTTTTTTTTCTGTTCCCCCAGTGCAAATCGGGCTTCTGGTGCTGCTTTTTTTCCTGATTGTGGTGGGGAGAGAGTGCTTACCTCTGCAGATCTGAGCTGAATAGTTCTCCTTTACTCAGCTGGACTGGCTGGGAACAGAAGTTAAAACTCTTTCCTTTATATTTTTGGGGTTTTTCCCCCTTTTCTTTCTTTTGTTCTTTAACTGCAACTTGCTGGGAGGTGCCTCGTGGCTGTGGGATGGAAGATGATTTCTCCTAACTTCATAAAGAATTCCTCCATTGCTTCCAAGGTTGGAGGTCCAATTTCCTAAGCGATGGTCTTCTGTGTAGCTGGCCATTGTGTAAGAGAGAGTGAGCTGTGATTGTAACTGATGCCATAAAAAGCAGCCATGCAAGTTTGAAACCAAGCTGCCAAGATGTTGCTAGAAGAACCTGAAGCAAAGCCCTGTTCAGCCCCTGCTTGAATTACTCTGTTCTAGTTACTTCCACATAAAGTGACACGTAGCCAGTAATTCCCAGTATGTACCTACCACCTAGCACTGGTGTGTTTGCACTCAGTAGGCTGGCAAGGTTTGGAATTTTTTGGTTTAGAATCCATTGGAAAGAGCCAGGGCACACGGGAGGAGTTGTGTGCTGGGGCTGGTGCTTTGGGTATGGAAACACAAAGCCTTTATCTTCTATTTCAGGAGGAATTTGAGTGCAGCTGAGGCTTTCCTGAGCTTTGGGAGCTGGTCCATGTGGTGTGTTTGCAGAAATCTGCTTTTGAGGAAGTGGGTTTGTAACAGGAATCGGTCTTGTGTTAGCTGGGAGGCTAATCAACCCCTGCCCCTGCTAGGGCTGTGTGTATAATCCGGGTGTTCGCTCCACACATCACCTCTGTGCCTCAGGGGTATGGAACTGTGTCAGTGCAGCTCCAGAGGAATAATTTATCCTTTCCTGAGTTGGGGACCTTGCCCAGATACACACACTCCTCACTGGGATATTGAGTCATCGCTGACGCCAGACGCGTGTCGAGAGGCGTTGAGTTTTGACCCTGAATCTGCTGCCATGTGCAAAATGATTCTGGGGCCACAAGATCACTGGGCAAAAGGCTCTGTAACACACATTCACCAAGTGAGCTCAGTACTTTAACATGCTCTGGTTATTTCTCCTTATTATGCTTAGTGCTCCTGGAAAGGGGGTGAGGTCTGTGTTGTAGGTGGCTAAGCTGAGATACAGTCGTGGGAATTCCCCAGAGGGGTCAAAAGGGTCAGGAATGGGAAGCAGTTGGGAGTCAAAGAGCTTGTGGTTGCTTGATTTTGGCCAGGACCTTCATTTGGTAGTAACAGACCTGGGTTTTACCAGCAGTCACCCCTTTGCCATCAGTTAAGAGGCATGATTCTTTACTTAAAGTCAGAGGAATGTGGTGAGGTTGGATTAACAGTTACCCAGGTGAACCTGTGTAATGGTTATCCCTTGTTTGAAGGGCTATTAAATGAGAATCTCTGCAGTCCACTTAATGTTTTATTCAAAGACAGAGGCTACTGTGGCTGCTCTAAAACAGGCAGGTTAGCTTGCACGTCTCTAAATTGCTCAAGTTCCTGTTGGGATCTATTGGATTTACTGTAATCTTTAATTATAAAATGTAATTACTTTAGAATGGATTATCAATGTTGGTGTCCGTTTCTGGAGGTTGCTTGGTAACGTCTTTCATGTGCTGAAGCACTGTCTGTTCTGTGAGTTACAGGCTTTGAAACCCATGAAGTAAAAGCCTGTGGATATTAGTGTCTGCCTAAATGGAACCTTTCAATCAACTGGAGTTAACATGCAGCTTTTTTTTCTGTTATTATTTTGCTGTTATGTAACATTTCTAAGGGCAATGTCCTGAGGAAGTAGCCTGAGAAGTTCCTCAGCTTTATACAAAAGATTTTTCCAATAAATTCCAGCCTTTCTATCACATTCTGCCATGGTGTTTGTATGGATATTTATATCTCTGTGTGATAATATTAAAACCAGCACCAGATAATAAATACAGTACTGTTTCATTACCTTTCCTGCAGTCAATCCTGAATTATACAAGTGTATGCAAGTCTGATTAGAAAAAAACCCATCCATTATTTGAGATATAAATGGCTTATCCTGATGTGCTCAGGCAGAGTTTTTCTTCTGTCAGCAAGACTGACGGTCGGTGCCTTTTATTTATTTTCCCTTCTCTGTCTCTTGTCACGTGGCAAATGATTTTTTACATTGTAGGTTAAAAATCTCAACTGGAACAGGCTGTTTCTGGGTAACAAGAAGTTCAGAGGTGAAGGAAAAAACAGGTCCTGGTTTTAAACTGATAGGATAAGTAATCTTTCAGCTGCAGAGAAAGGAAGAGAAACCTGTTGGGTGATTTGAGGTGGGGGGGGAGGGAAAACAAGTAAGCAATACAGCAGGGGGAGGAATATTTAAAATTATGCTCTCCCACCCCCTTTTTTCTTCTTGTTGGGTTTATTAAAAGACAAAACCAACCCAGACTGGGCATTTCTTAACTTAATAGCTAAATATTTGAAGGGGTCTTGAAGATGGGAGGCTAAAGAGCCAGGAAAGTGGCTTGCAAAGATAATGGCTTTGTGTAATGTTCCTTGGAAGTTCATCAGAGGGGCTGATTGGTTGGTATATTTAGATTTCATCTTTTAAGCATTTACTAATTATCCCAGCCTAGATGGATAAAACTAATCAAATAGCTGTTTGGGAATGCTCTGCATTCTGAAATCTTCCCTGGTAACAAAAGGAGCGCACGTGATGGTGTGTGGGGGTTCTCCTTTTTCTCTCTCATCTCTCTGCTTTTTGCAAGTACATAAAGTCAGGGATTTTCAGTGGTCTCGTTACTGAGGGTGTTAAAGAGCATCAGATTCACACATCTCTTCAAGGTGAAAACTCTTCCTTGGTCAAGACTTTATGCTGAGCCCTGTTTTTCCATTATCTGGATCGCAGAACTTGCTAATACCTTTTAGTCCTGAATTCCTCCTGACTGCCTTCCCACCAGAACCTGAATTGTTTTTTTCCATAACCATAAAAATCAGGGATAAGTGGTAGTGCTCTGAAAAAAAATCCATGCTGTAGTACACATGGGAAGAAACTGTAAATCCCAAGTGTTCAGTCTCTCCTGTGGTTATGGCCTGGGTGGCATCATAAAAGGTGAGCAGTGGTGCCCTTGTGTAGCACGTCATGGATCCAGAGTGATGATTTTTATTGTGTTATTTGGCATATTTGATCTCAGAACATGTAAGGACTCTTGATGAGTTGAGACATGGCAAGAGCAAACAGGAATCTGTGATGGCCAAAGCTGTGCTAGCAGTGTAGGTGGTGTGTGTGTTGGGTGTAGAACGGGGAGAATTTTGGGGTATCACTGAAAACGTGATGTTTGTGCTGCTGTGGTTGGAGGGCTACAAGTGCTAAGTGGCTGGTGCAGATTTTTAAAGAGAGTTTTTAGGAAGCTGACTTGTAAATACAAATAATTCCACATGTTACATTGAAAACAACAACAAAAAAAATGTGCTGAAAGCAATTTGAACCCAGCCCAGTGGTGTGAACCTCTGTGGTTGTAGACAAAGCCCTTGAACCAGCGAAGAGCTCGGACCTTGGCACCCTGCTCTGTGCAAGGCTGTGGGGAATTAGATGTGGGCTTGAGAGAGAGAGATCTTTTTTGGGTTTGGAGGGAGCAAATCATAAGAAAATGTAATGGCCTCCAGGATGGAAGTGATAAGGTGGGTTTTCAGAATGCCATTTAGTTACTTGTAGTTGGTTTGAATAGCAAATCATCTGGCCAGGCAGCTGAAACTCTCAGAAGTAAAAGGGGACTCTGGGGTTATAGAAAAGAAAGAGCAATCTGACAAACCCAGTTACAAATATGGAAGGAAGTCTTTGCTATAAATCAGCCCAAAGCCAGGGTGATTAGAATTTCAGGGACAAATAGATAATTGTCTGCTAGATGGCAGATGGCACACGGGTAAGGACGAAATCTAAAATTATGGCTCTATTTCCATAATTTTTGTGGTTCTGCTGCCATTTTTCAAATCTAAAGTGGTGTAACGTTAATGCTAACGTATTGTGATCTGTCACAACCAGAATGGCATAATATATTCACTTCCAACCTTGGGATCTCATCAGGAAGTGCCACTGAAACATCCCGGTATGCAGAGTTCTGTATTGCATCTGTTGGCTCCATCCCTTTCTGTCTCAACTCAGCATTTGGAACCTCAGACCAAGAAAGCTTCTGCAAGCTCCATCTCTGTCCTCCATAGGGTTATAAATGTGGAGTCCCCACTTTTAGAAACTTGATGAATCTCTTTAGTGGTTTGGAAGCTGTACTGCTAAATTTGGATTGGAAAGACAGCTGCAGAAAGCCGGAATGGGCAGAATGGCACAGATGCTTTTTGGCTTTTAAACTTTTCCAGTTGCTGATTTTGGACTCATCATTAGAGAGAGGAAAGCTTGATCTTGGAAAATGAAAGGGTACTACATTATGCATCTTGCCTCCCAAATATACAGGGTTTAAAAGCTGTGAGCGAAATTCTGTTCCTGTAAAAGAAAACTGACAACCCTTTAGTAGGACAAGGCAGCATATCCAATCTCATCCATCCTCTGTCTGCCTGATTATCAGCTCAGGACAGAACAGAGAAGGAGAATTTAAGACACTGCAGCCAGCACAGCCTGAGAAATCATTTTCCAGTGGAACTTTATGCAACACTGTGACAAACGCAGCTTAAGTGTTTGAATAGGCAAATTAAGAATAAAGGTATTTATTCAGCTAGTGCTTGGGAGTCCTGTATGAAGCGAGTCACTTTGGGGTGTCTGCCAGCAGGCCCCATGCTGTCCCTCCTGTGTGAGAAGACTGAAGGAGAGGAGGAGATTGCCCTTGTAGGATGTAAGTGGTCCTCAGAGGGGACCCTAGGATCATTTTCCTGCCAGCAATAGTCCCAGGGAGCCATCTGCACTGTGGTGGCGGAGATGGTGAGGTTTCTCACATGGTTTGAAGAAGAAACTTTTCACCTGCTGGAATGGAGGGGTTAAAAAAAGTTGAGGGAAGGAGGTAACTTTAAATTTCATACTCAGCCTAAAATAAGGCTGATACAGAGTTACAGAGTTAGAGTTACAGCGACACAAATGCAACAAAATAAAGTCATTTCCACATCCTCTCTATGCCCAGGGTGGGTCCTCCTTCCTCAGCCCTGATTTAGAAGAGGAAAGAACTGACTACATTGCTTAGCTGTTTCCTCTCTGGTGCATGAGCCCTGTGGCAAAACTGCCTTTATGAAAACACCCTCTTTCCTGCAGTTAAGTTCAGGATGAAACTCTGAGGCATAAAGCATTTGCTTGCTGCTGACAGGGAGAATCCAGAGTTCCTCAAAGATTTGCCCTGTTACGTTAACAAACCCTGAGAACTTCCCATTTAGAATAATGCTGCCATGGGAAAAAAAACCCCACCAAACCCAGAGATCTATCAAAAATGAAATGAACACCCTGAGTCATCTGATTGAGGCGTGTTTGGAGTGAATTCTGCAGAGGGTTTTGTTGTTGTTGTTGTTCCCCTCGTTGTTACTTCATTTCCCTGGAGCAGAGCGCTCCAGTGACTAATTCATCCCACATTTGAGTTTTTCAAACCCAAGTTGACTTTGTTTGTCCAACATTCTTTCTCCTGGTGGTGTTAGAGTCTGAATGTTATCAATCAGTTCAGCAAATGTTTATCCTCATCCCTATGACCCGCTCAGTGAAACTTTACTTTGGAAGCTTGATGTTTAGAAAGGGGAGGGTGGGGGGG
>VZTU01008457.1:78418-121969 GCA_013400835.1 Zapornia atra | reverse complement strand
GGGTTAAATCTGGTGATGGAGCTTTTTGTTTATGTGCACTAATTAAGGAGGATACTGCCAGAGACTTGCAATGCCAGGGTTGTGAAACTCATGGCTGGAGGGAAGGATGAAAGTAAAAGCTGTAACGACAGTAGGGATTTCAGACCAAACTAACCTGTGTATTCTGATCCTGAAATAGAGTAGTAAATACCGTTGCAGACACTAGACAGGGCCACTCTGTGGAGGAATGATTTGTTTTAAACTGTCATTTTTCTCTCAAATATCTAGTTGGAGTGAAGCTTTTTAGAAGACTCTTATCTTTGTTGAGTGGCGGCGGAGAATATTGTCGATTCTTTGTTAGCTGCCTTCTTCCCCTTTGTTATCTGACTTTTTCCAGGGATTGAATCAAAGAATGTACAGGTCACTGTGATGCTGGGGCTGAAGCTGCTCAAAGCTAGGCTGTGTGGATTATAAAAGGGAGCTTTATTTAAGGCATTCCTTAGAAGCTGACAAGTTCTGGTCTTTCCTAGCTGAAGAGAGGAGACTTGTAGGTTTGATTTTTTTCCTACCAGCTGGAGCCAAAGGGGCAGGAGGACAGCAGAGGCTGTGCTGGGCTGTGTGTGTTGGAACTCGTGCAAACCCACTGCTTTGCAGTTCTCTGGGAAAGGTGAACGTGCTGAGCCTGGGCAGGGCAGTTCAACTGTCCCAGAAGGAATTGTTTGAGTTGGGAAGGGTTTCTCAGAAGTCACCGAGCCCATCTGCAGGACTCTCTTAAAAAAGCACTTTTGAGTTTTGATAGGAAGATATCAAAATGTCATGGATCTCCCCTTTCTCCTTTATGAAGGTATCCTGTTAATAAACAGAAAGAAAACTTCTGTGCAGTCCTTAAAGACCAATTTCTTCCTTTGCTCACCACGCATTCAACACATCATGTGCCTCAGTGGTGCTGCTTTGCCAAAGCAGTGTGTGTGACTGCTGCAAGGTGGGCAGATGGTGGGTGGTTTTGCAGTTTGATCAAGTTTTGTTATGCTGTTGTTAAGAAATGTGAAGACTCAGAAGGTAACATCCCTGTACATAGGGATATATCAGCTTTGGGCTGACATCTTTAGCCCATTTTAATTGCCATTCTGAAATACTGATGCTCCTTGATAAAGGCCAGAAATTCAGAGATGGAGGCATCTTCCTAAAATTCCCCCTTGGTTTGCACAGCCCAGGGAAAGAAGAGTGGACTCTCAGCATGTTTGACACTGTGATTCTCCTGAAACATGCCAGTCCCAAGTTCTACACCAGGAGCAATTGGTTTGAGACTTCAGCAAGCTGCTGATTTTATAATTAACGTGCCATTTCTTGCCAGGTTTAGTGTGAAGGGGGAACTCCCATTTATTCTCAGAGCTGAAGTTCAAAAAAAAAAAAAAAGAAAAAAATCAGTTCTATTAAGCACTTCCATTCATATTTCTTTTTCTTCTTACAGATGATGAAATTTGCTTGGGACAACTACAAACAATATGCACTTGGGAAAAATGAACTGCGACCGCTGACTAAGAACGGGCACATCGGTAACATGTTTGGTGAGTTCTGAATCCATTTTACTCCCAATTTCCTTGAATTTTTGAAAGGTCACATGTCCATGCTGGTTCCTTGCTCTTCAGTGCAGTGAGGTATCTGTAACAGCTTTGATCTATTTTCTCTTTCCTTTTTTATGAAGCAAGACTTTGAACGTGGCTCCTAGGGGTTACCCACCCGTGTCCCATCGCTGGGAATCTCATTCCTACAGGCATCTCTCAGTGCCCAGCCTGTATCATCTCTCTGTTAGATCTAGCACCAAAATGTGTCAGAAAACTGCTAAAACCAACCACTGTCTTTACTAAAACATGAAGTCAGTCCAAACCTTGACAATAATGCTATTTGTCTAAGCTCATGGGCGTCAGGACCTGACCAAACTGAGCATTTTCTCTCTCGTTGCTCCACTGTTGAGCAAGATGTGAATTCCATTAAATATTGAGTGAGCAAATCAATATTAAAGGCTCTTTATACTGTGTGCTTACTGGTTTGTATAATTTTACTCTTGAGCAGATTGCTTTTTTTTTTTCATGTGAGCCACTTAGATAATTCCAGTGCTGCTCCTTCTGCTGGGATACTTGTTGATGTTTTGGTGTATCAACTGGTTTTTTCCTCCTTTGCACTCAAAGCATTTCCCTGCTCTGCTTGCTCCTGCCCCAGCTTGGCCTTTTCCTGTGCCATGGTGAGAAGGCCATCAGAATCAGCCCTTTCCCACCTGTCTATGGGGAATACTTGCTGTAGAGAGGTCTCTCAGCTTCTTGTCCACGGGAGTCTGTTTTGCAGAGATTCTCTCTGAATCTCTTGCCCAGATGAGGGTGGAATGGATGAAGTTATTTAGTAGGCAAATTAGCTGTGAGCTGTATTTCCTCAGGGCAAAGGGATTGGAGAACAGGTGAGGTGCCTGAAGACTAGAGGAAAGGCAATGTCACTCTAATCTTCAGAAAGGGCAAGAAGGATGTCCCAGGAAACCAGAGGCCAGTCAGCCTCACCTCCTTCCCTGGGAAGGTGATGGAGAAGCTTGTTCTGGGTGTCATCTCAAAACGTGGAGGAATAGAAGGTTATCACAAGTAGTCAGCACAGATTCACCAAGGAGAAGTCATGTCTGACTCACCCTTCAACCAGGGCGTGACTGGACAGGTAGATGAAGGGAGAGTAGTGGATGTTGTCTACCTTGACTTAAGGCTTTCATCACCATCTCCCACAGCATCCTCACAGGCAAGCTTAGGAAATGTGAGGCAGGCTGCTCAGAGAGGCTGTGGAGTCTCCACCTCTGGAGACATTCAAACCCATCCTGGATGCTCTCCTGTGCAGCCTGTTCTAGGTCATCCTTCTTTGGCAGGGGGTTGGACTAGATGATCTCCAGAGGTCTCCAGGTACAGGATATGGGTGTGATCTTTCAGACTGTAGATGTGGAGATGCACAGCTTTGCTTGGAGTCTGAGTATGGCCTTCTACAGAGGCCTCAATAGCTTTGGGCAGCTGAAACGTGTGGGAAAGTGAAGGTTTGAAGGTTGAAACAGCATCACCTGTCTTCTAGGATGGCCAAAGCCTCAAAGAGCAGCAGCCTCCTTTGGCTGATGCCTGGTAGAGATGGCAGAGGAAGGGCTGGCTTTTAGTTTAGCCACAGCACGGGGGAGAAACCTTGGTGTTCCGCTTGTGGTGCCACCATCAAGTCCTTTTATTGACCCAGATAAGGCACTTCAGTTCCTGCAGAAGTACCAGGAGGGTTAACTCACATCTGGTTGTGGGGAAGCTGTGTTAATGTCTGCTGGGCTATCTGGAGGAAGTGGTTTTGGAAGTGTGCCTTGTACTAGCACAGGCAGCGTACCACCAGTCACTGCTCTTGCCCAGTGAGCAGTGATTGGGGTTTGTTCATCCTTTGCCTGCCTCTTTCACTGCCCCATGAATACCCAGGTTTCTTATTTCAGCACTAAGTTAAGCATTTTGCAACTTTTCCATTCTGGAAAGCTTGTCAAAATTCCTCAAGGAGCGTGCCTGTAAACACACAAAAATATTGAAAGCTTCAAAATGCATTTATCATGCTAAAACAGTTGGCAGTGCTTGGGCTTGTTTGTAGCGTGCCTGTGAGCACTCTCAAGGAAAATGCTTTGCAGCACAAGGATTTGCAGAGAATTGCAGGAAAGCAGCTATGTTTCAGCCTCCTAATAGGCTTTTCCTCCTTTTAACTGTGGCTGGTAAAGGGCAGAAGCATTAGGCAATCCAGTTGCTGCATCCCTCCATCCCTCTGGTCTTCAGAGGCTTTTAGAAATTAGGACAGGATACTGTTCACCTTCTTTGTCACTACCATTCCCCCTCCTGTGTCACATCATGCATCTTTTTATTCCAGACTACAGATGCAATGGAGGTAAATTGGGTACTCTCCAGGCTGGAGGTGTCAATATTAAGCTGAGATTTCTCTGCAGCTGCTTCCATGTGGGAGGGAAGGAACCTCTTTCGGGCTATTTTCAAGTATGTTTGTGTGCATGAGAAGCAGTCAAGTTCTTGAAGGGTGACACATTTTCCTGTTGGGGATGTGATGCTCAATTGTAGCCTGGCCTTCAGTTTAGCAGCCTTACCCTGGGGGAAGTGGGGGAGCTGCTTTATATCAAATATTCTCTAATCAAAGGAGAAATACAAAATAAACATTCACCTTCTGCTCCTACATAGCATTCTGCTTCTCTTAACAGCCATGAGCTAGCATCCATCCCCAGCATCTGCCCCAAAGGCAGGAAAATCAGAGCCAGAACAATCCTTGTATCTCCAGCCTAGTTCATCTCTTCTCCTGTGTTGGAAGATGGCAGCTCACATCTGGGAGAGTATTCTGGACAGTTTCCATACTTCTTTATAGCCAGAGATCAGACTTGCCCAAGTATGTTCTAGGCTGCTGCGTGATTGGATTGTGATGTGGTGACTTGGTCTTACTTTCCTACTTGTGATTGCTGCTCTCCAGATCCTATTCCAAGGGCATCAGTTTCCTCAAGATCCTCCCATGTCCTGGCCATAGCCTAGTTATACAGAAGCCTTCTGATTGCTGTCATGTATAATCATTGCAACTTGAAAGTCCTTCCCTTAAATCCACTAGCCACAGTTCTTTCATAAGCACGACTTATTCACCTGTGATGCTTATGGTAAGATGTGCCATGCTAAACATCCCATCCCAAGCTCTCCAGTGAGGTAAACATGTTTTAGACTTGCAGGCATTTCAGATGTGTGATGATGCCCCTGGAAATTATACCATGGAAATGGGCAGAGCACCCTGCTAAGGTGGAAGGATGATCTCTCTTAGAATAAAACCTGTACCACAAGATTCCTTTGTGAGTGTCTGCACAACTGCAGGACTTTCAGTATTCTCTGCAAAATTGCTCTACTCACTTACTCTGCAGGTCTTCCTTGAGTTAGCTTATCTGGCCTCTGTTAGAATCAGGCTCAAAAAATGCTTGTTTAGAACTATTTAAGATAAATGGCACAGCTGGACTTGTGGCTAAGGGTGAAACTGCAGATCTGCAGGTATGAATTCTGTTCCAGTGCTGATCTAGTTGCTTTAACCCTTCTTTACCCTGGCATCTCAGCATTCCTGTCTTCTGTGATGTGAGCATTACATTAATTGATGTTTGCAAAGCACGTTGAATTGCTTGGAGTGAGGCTGCTGGAGAGGGCAACGGTATTATGTAGCACAGCACTTGAAATGCACCTGTCACTGTGATATCCAGCATTAGATAGCTGAATTATTATTCTGCCCGCTCCCTGGGTCTGTCATAGCCACTTATTTTTCTGACAAAATGTTTTTAAAATCCTGTTAGCTTTACAGAGTTTCTCTAGCTATGGGAGAGTGAGCTGGCATCTATTTCTGCTCATGCATCAGCTGAATTGTCAGTTACATTTTGATTGCACAGTCTTTTAACAATGATAAGGTAAGAAGCCTGATTTTCAGATATCTCTTGAAGTGTGCAGTGCTGGCAGCAGCAGAATCCTTCTTTGACTTCTAACCTGAGCCAATTTGCTCTGAAATCAGTGACAGAAAGTAAATATGGAACCTTGCTGTGCTGTTAGACAGTCATTTTTCACCACCTAACTGCATATTAGTGTATTAATTTGAATATAAAAATAGTAATCCTTAACTAGGTTTCTCCCCTTTTTTTCCTCTCTCCCCACTTGAAATCACACCTAAAATTACAAGTTCCCTTGTCACAGTCATTGCTGCTCTCAGCATATGCTGAATTTGTGCATCGTTGGGAGGCTTTAGCTTTATCTGATATGACAACTGTCACATCTAGGACACAGCCAGGACACTGGAACTTAAGATGGCAAAGATCTGACAGCACCTGGATCTGAGGGATGGAATATGTGGAGACGTGATCCTCGTGTAGGGCCCTCCTTGTTGGTCATGTTTGGTGACAGAGTGCACAGGGCTATCTGTGCAGGCTGGTTAATGTTTCTTGGAAAATCAGTGGCTGCTTACGCTGTGTTTGTGTACTCAGCTCAGACTTTGGCCTGAACTGCCCTGACAACTTTGTTTTGAAGACAGGAGGTCATTGGTCTCAGTTGCCTGGAAATTCTGTTGGTTTGGCTCTCCAGGATCAAAAGGGTTTAAAGAGGGTGGGGGAGGAGGAGTCGTGACCATGTGAATATATGCAGAGAGTCCTCCAGAAGATTGATTGTCCTGAGAATCAGAAACTTTCAGGCTTTTTCTCCTGCAATCCTGCTGGACTTCCTCACTGTGCTGTGACACCGTGACCTGCCCAGTCTCTGATCCAGAGGGATGTTCAAGTCACATCTCTCTGCTGGCCTTAGACCACAAAGCTCCTTTCACAGGAACTTCAGACAGCAGCTATGGTGCTCTTTGACTGCCCAGCGGGTCACAAAAGGCTTCATGTCCCTTTAACCATCTAGTTTTGCCTGTTGAGCCAAACATTTTCCAAATAGCTGCTTGCTTCATCAGTGATTTAGCTAGGAAACCATGAAGCAGGCAGGAAATGTGCCCACCTCAATTAGAAGCAACAGGAGTTGATGTATGAATATTTAACGTGGAAAAAGTAATTGGATGAAAATACTAATTTAGCAACATTCTAACTACCAGAAGAGAAATGGTAACCTCCAATTGTGCAATCACTTGGTGAAGCTTTTCTGTTCTGCCTTTGCGTCTCTTTGCCTGTGATCACAAAATTACAAAACCCTGGAGTGTCCTTTTATGTGATTAAAATAATAATAATAATAATAATTGCTCTCTGAATTTGTATGCTGAATTATTCCTGCTGCCTATTGCACATGACATTACACAGTTGGCTCCATGGGGTCTTTAAAGAGAAAAATATATTATAATGAAGATGTTGCTGGAACGCTCTCACTCTCTGGCATCATCATCTTTTTGGGGTGGGATTTTTTTGATGTATGATTTTATGCAGTTGAATATTATTTTCAGGAAGGGCATTTTGAGTTGACGTTGGCTTTTGCTGTCAGTAAAATCTGTAGCAACAAACTTGTTTCCTGTCAGCAGGAAGCAGTGAATCAGGATATCCTCCAAATATCAAACTTGTTGGAGATTGGTTGCGTGATTCATGTTAGAGCTGACATTTATCCTTGTTATGTTGGTTTTTATTTTCTCCTGCTTTCCACTTGCCAAAGATCACTCTTTCCAGGCACCAAGGTCGTCATTAATACTGCAGGAGATCCGTTCCCGCTCTGCTCTCGCCTTGGGTCATGCTGAGAGTGGTGGCTTCCTTCAGATGTGCTGTTTCAAGCATTAGCTTGAGCATCAGGGTTCCACTGAACCCTAAACCTTACACAGAGAGCTTTAAGCTTATTACAGTGGCTCAGCTGACAGGTAGTAACTTGTCAGCTTGAAATACTCATTTAAAAAGCTTAAACAGGAAAAAAAACCCCAACTATTAATGTGTGACATAGTGGCCTAGGGCCTTCTTCAAACACCTTTGCTGTCAGAGCCTATAGTGGCCTAGGGCCTTCTTCAAACACCTTTGCTGTCAGAGCCTTTATTCTGAGGCTGAACGGATTCTGGTCAGCTTCTCTGTGGCAGCAATTCTTTAAGGGGGGAAATAAAATTGAACCAAATAGATTCATCTCCTCTCAGCTGAGATTTACACCTTAGAAAACAAAAATTGAACCCAGAAAACTCCATGGCAAACAGTCTCAGCCTAAATGCAAAGCGCAGGCGCTCCAGAGTCTCTCCGTTTGTATTGGTGGTTGGTTGATGTTCAGCCCTTTAGATATGGGAGAGGTGGAAAGATATGGACAGCAAGGGTTTGGTCTGGGCCCATCTTCAGCAGGAAACTGGGTAAACTTCACATTATCTCAGTGTAAAGCCATTAATCATTCCAGGCTTCCTCATGAGTTTCATGAACTTTCCATTGACCCCGAACAGAGTTTTGTGTTTAATGAGGCCTAAAAGTAGGAGAGTGTCTTGGGATTTGTCAGAACTGCTTTGCACAGCAAAATGAAGAAGGAAACAAAGCAAAAATTAGAAAAACAGCCATTAAGGTAGCAAATGAAAGCAGAAAAACAAAGAAAATTCCATTGAGGTGTTGTGACTAGAGAGAGCTCTTCAGGATTCTTCTCAAGATGCTGAGGAGTGGAACACAGTGGCGTGGAGGAAGCAAGCCCAGCCTGAGCAGCCCTGTTACCACATAGACCAGGGAACAGTCCAGGGTAGAACTACTTATTTTCTTCCTTTTTTTTTCCCAGACTCTAGGGGATATATTTCAAAATAGTGAGCTTGTCTTTAAGCTTTTTTCTCTTCTTCTTCTTTTTATTTATTTTTTTATTTAATCACCCCGTTATGGATGTTGTTTGTGCCTCATTCCAGACACTAATTATGCGGAAATAATTGCCTAATCTTCAGAGATATTGAGCGTGTGATTAAAAGGCAGCCAACTGAGAGTGGGTGTAGTTGGACTGCTCACCGATTCTTCTCTGGATTACGGAGGCGTTGGTGGCAACTCCACAGCAAAAGCTGAGGTTGAGGTTTTGGCACTTCCAGCTGGCTTGAACTAACTTCCAGCATCTACTCCAAGGATGTTAATGGCACCCCTCTGTGTTGACTTGGTACTAACATGGATTATACAGAGCTGAATGCCAGACTTGAAGCTCCTGACTACACAAATACCTCTGCTATGGTCAGAATATATTTTTCAGAAATGCTGAGGGGCGTTTGCCTTCAAGCAACTGTTTGCAGTCAGATGCTTTACATCATTTCTGCTGCAGACACAAACCCACCTGCTGACACGGGTGACGAGAAGCTACGTAAAAAGGCTGAGCAAGTAAAGAACGTTTAAAAGATGTACTTCTAGCCATGCCTTTTTATGTTGGAAGCATCTTGATACTTCTGGTTTTCTTATCTTTATCCCTCTGTATTTAGCTTTTCCTTGTTTATTCAGAGGAGATGGGTAGCTGGAAACTGTAGCAAAACACCCCCTTATCTATCTTTGGTTTTAATTCGCTTCTACTCTTGAAACTTCAGAAGAGATTAGACAGGTTCAGAACTGGCTTTGCTGTGTTAGATTTCACATTTAGAGTTTAACTGCTTTATCACATCTTTCTGTGGGCTGCTGCTGAAGTTTCTTGCCACCTTCATTATGTATTTCATTGGATATTCATCTGGATTAGCGTTAGATTTTGACACTTTTCTATTTGCCTTCAGGAGATCGCATTTCAAATGGTTCCTGCTACAGAATTTCCTTTTCTATAATTTCTCCAGGCACTTGTTTCCAATTTTTATTTTTTTATTCATCACTGCTGCCTTTTGGGATGAGAGAAGTCTCTTATCTCACTTAATCAGTAGGTTTAACGTCATCCCACAGGACGTCAACTTTCAGATTTGTCACAGGTTTCAAGGTTGCTTTTGGAATATTGTGGTAGGCATTTGTCATTTGAAGACCTTTATACTTTTAAAAAATACTCTCTTTTAGCCTCTCAGATTTGTTCTTGTCTCTAGAGAGAATTTTTTGGAAGTTCAAGAAAATCCCTTAGCCTTTGCTTGAGGCACCGGTGTGAAAAACGGGGAGGATTTTTTTGGACTTGCTAAAATTGTTCATCCTTCCTCTGATGTTTTATTCTCAAAAAAAAATCCACTGCACCCTAGCACACTTCATATTCAGCTTCCAAAAGGGGGAAAAAAAAAAAAAAGGAGAGAAAGAAGTCGATGCAGGAAAATTAAGGTGTTTCAAGAGAAAGTTCTAAAGGCAGAGGTTGTTTCCATACCAATTTCAATATACCCATAATATCTTTGCTCTGATACAAACATGCAATTAAGTACACCTAAGTTACGCCTATTTCTCGCCACACCGCTTTTATCTGAATACATGATTATGTAGGGATAGCATTTCTTCCCAGAGCTGGAGGATGGGAAAGCACAAATTATGTGAGTACTAATGTGTAGCATGGTGCAAGATCACAGCGTTCCCCAGGATGGTCTTCACAGCACCTTGATTTGTCTGTCTCGCATCTTAATTTCAATCTCAAATCTGTGCTGTGTTCTGCAAGCAAGAGCAGATAATTCAGGGACAAAGAAACTGAGGATCAAGTTTTTTCCCCCCCATACATGATAGCAGAGAGCTTTCATTGACTTCACCAAGGCCTCCTTCAGGCATCTGGAAGTGGAAGTTGCCTTCAGGCTTTAAAATTAACACCTTTTGACTAGGCTAGAACATTCCTTCTCTCTTGGCAGGCTGCATCCTGGTTGCTGTGGGAACCAGCATTTTTAATTTCCTGACTTCTGTGTACATCCAAAATTGTAACTGTGATGTACTCTGTCATGAAGGTAGCTTTGGGGGTTTGCAGGGAATCGAGTCATCATTTTATGGAGCACTTGCTTCCCTCAGAATCACTCTGGTGCATCTCCGAGGGGCATCTTCTGGAGACCTGCAATTCTCATTCATCTTAGTGTGTAATGACAGAGCAGAAAAGGAACTGTGAGAAGTCAGCTAGTCCTTCCCTTCCTAAGCTACACCGTGTTAGAAAGTCATGGGAGGCATTCTGCTTCAGTGCTTTACGGTTTTAAAGCTTGTCCTGGTGCCTGCCCTCCCTCTCCTGTGGAAAGTTAAGCTGTGACTTCTTGGCCTCTCCCTATGGATGTGGAGGATGGTTTACAACATTATTCCTTGCAGCATCTCTCCGTGTCTTTGCAAAATGTTCCCTTCAGCCTTCTCCCCTCAAGGCTGAGCAACCCCAGACCTTTCCAGCTTTAATCGTAGGTCACATTCTGTGGCCACCTCCTTGGTGCCCCTGCTTCGCTCTGAGTTCTCTACATGTTGCTTGAAGTGGACTCTGTGTCCTGGCTGAGGCTTTGCCATCATGGGGTGGAGTGTGAGAGCCCTTTCACGTCTTACATGCTATTTACCCATCCTGGGCTGGGGTTTGCTCCATTTTGCAGCTGTCCAACATTGTTGATTTGAATTAAATTCATGTTCTACTGTAGCTTTGGTATCGTTTCCTGCAGAGTGCTGTCTAACCATTTATTCCTTATGCTTCATAGTTCCTTTTTCTTCCCTCAGGGTGAAATACACTGTGTGTCCGTATTGAATTGCATCCTGGCGATTTCAGACTCTCTTTCCCAATTTGCTAAGATTATTTTGATATCTAATCCTGTCAAACAACACACTGGAAAGCATTTGGAGTCTTTCAGCTGCGGTCTTGTTGGTGTGACTTAAACAGTATAGGAGAGAAAAGGAAGACTATGGACAGATGGTTCCAAGTGATGGAGTTACCATGGCTTAATGTGTTCCTGCTCATCGGTTGAGATGTGGTAATGGGCTGTTTGCATTCTCCTGACCCACTGAATAATGTATGTAGAGTCTTTCATTGTTAATTATTAGGGACCTTAGTTCAGTTCATGAGCGGTAACTTGAGTGCAGAGCAGTACCTGGATTGATAGAGGGTATCCAGGCCCAGCGCTGCCCATTCTGTTGCAAACTGAATGGCATAATTAATCCTTTTAGCTTTATTTTGAGGCAAAGGGCAGTTTCCTTCTTGTACCTCTGAATTCTGCTCTCACACCTGGGCTTTTGTTGAGGACTGGATCATTGCTGTGAACATGCTACAGGAGGTGATGTTTGCTTGTGTGGCCTGTAGATAAAACCACCTCAGGGATGAAGGGTTTTATATCCTGAACTAGGATGCACTTTCTGCTCTGCAGAGCCCCTCCAGAGCATATCTTACCTGCTGAGGGAAGAACGCTGTCTGGAGTTAACAACCTGCATCTCTTGTGCTGTCATAACACATCCACTACAGCCCCTTTTTGGGAAGGGTTTTGGAAGATGGAAGGGCACCTTCTTCATGATTTTTATAACAGAGCATCTCTCCTTTGAATTCTAAGATTAATTAGCAGTCTCTACTCATTAACTGCCTCCTGTATCTCTCAGAGTCCACGGGTAATAGTTGCAGGTAGGACGTGTGTGTTTGTTCTAATAGTCCTGTGGGGACCCCTCACATTAAATGAGGCAAGTCCTCCAGGAGGTATGTGAAGGAGCAATAAATAGTGTATAATCAGGTTACCTTTAACTAGTCTAAAATTAATTTCAGACTTCCAGAAGTGGAGAGACAAGCTGTATTTTGCCCCTCCACTATTGCTGCTGTTGTCTGCCACTTAACCTTCCTGAACTGCTCCCCCCAGCACTAGGCCTTGCTTTTTAAATTACCAACCTTTGCCAGCAGTAATCACCTCTGCTTCGCTGACATCTGAGGCCTGTTGCCCAAACAAAGGAGAAAACCTCTTTCCCGAAGGGGCATTTGAATGATTATTGCTTTCAATTTTCCTCTGAGCTCTCCGTAGCTGACACAGTCTGCCTGCAATAGAATCTGTGTGTCATGGGAAACGGATTGGATACACGTGGAGAGTGGATTTTGCAGTCTCTCTCCTGTATCAGGGCTTGTTCCTGAGGCTCAGTCAAACCCTTTCCTCCTCTATGATGCTTTCAGATAGAAAAAAGTTTGATTTTTTGAGCTCCAGGAGGCTTGAAGTCATGCAGTGATGGGACAGTGCCTGTTGTTGGGAGTATTGCTAAATGATGAAAGATGGTTGGAGAAACTGGGGAAAAGAGGATTAAACTGGGGAGCTGCTGCCAAGTATTAAATACTTAAGAGTCAGTTGGCAATAGGTGCTTATCATATATCTTCTCTCCCCTTCCACCGAAGGAAGTAACTATCTGAAGGGCTGTTACTGTGACAAGCAATTCATTTTTATGCTCAACACCCTTTTTTTTTCCTTTTCTTTTTTTTTTCCCAGTGCATAACAAGAATATTGCTAACGTGTTCCCACCAGCCTGATCTCCTCCAGACGCAGTCTACTTTGGCACATTCCTAAATGAGCATGAGCTCTCTCTTTCTCTCTCTCTCTCTCTCACCCATCACTTGTTCAGGGGAGAGCTGCCACTGCTAGTTCAGTTTGAATGATAGGCTTAATTCTTCAGGGGAAATTGATATTTGAAAAACGTGAGTGGTTTGTAATCCAAAAAAGTTATTTCTTCCCCAGCTGGAACACATTCTGTATTAAATTTGATCATAGCAACCTAAAAGCCAACCCTTCAAGATGCTTCTCTGTGATGCCAGATTTACCTAGGAAGCGTGGAGCACATATGCTAACACCCATTGTGTAGTGCAGGTGGAACTGTGATTCACTGTCGCTTCCCATGAGCTTGGAAGATCGTTCCTGTTGACAATGAAAAACAGACTGAGCTGTCTTGTGGGGCAGGTGTTAGGGTGATCTCTGGAAGGTCAGTCTTCAAAACTCCGTGGTGGGAGGTGAGTCATCTTTGTTTGGCAAATGACTCTTTTGAGGTGGTGTAACCTTTTTGTCTGCACACACCATCTGATGTACCGTGGGCTCTGCTTCTTCTAAGCCACGTGCTCCAGGATTAGTTGCTCTCCTGTCTCTAAGCATCTTTTCAGGGAATAATCAGCACTTTGACCTTTCCTTAATTGGGGCAAGTGTGACGTTATCTACCCTACAGTGTATGGGGCTGGGGTTTGAGTTGAGCTTCTAGAGTGGCGGTAGCCTTGGCATTGTCTTGAGTGATGCCCTACGTCAAGTAAAATGCATCAGTTTCTGATGGAACTGCAAAAACCAAAAATTAGCATCTCCAGGATCAGATAATTGATAGCTGAAGAGGTTAGTGGCCACTTGGTAGCCTCCAAAGTAGGGTCGTTGCTCTCTCAGCTCCTAGAGGTGTATCAGGAATTGTGATGGGGAAGAGGTCAGATGTGGCTTGTCAATATAGACTTGACTTCAAGGGTGGTTTGTGTCTTGGGGTGACTGAGGCTGGTTTGTTGGGGCCCCCACCGTGTCTGCTGACCTGCTGCATGGCAGACCTGGTACCAGGAAGAGGCAGGATCTGAAGGCAAGCAGAACTAGTGTGGCTAGCGAGCTGGGAGCCCAGCATGTTGCCCCAAAACTCTCCATGGGTGGCTACCCACGCCTGGGGTTGGCAGGGGAGCAGAGGACAGAGCAGCCTATGGCACGTTGCTCGGTAGAGCTGCCTGTGAGCCGCTCTGTAAGGTGGGTCACCCCCTGCTCCGTGCCAGGGAGCGTGTGTGGGGTGGAGAGGATTTGGGATGTGACCTTTTGACCAGTATCTGGAGAGTGAGGAAGATTAATAAGAAGAGAGGAAAATAACCTTGGATAAGAAGTGTTTTCTGAAGAAGTCCCTGAAGTGTAGGTGCAGTGGTTTATTTGGAAAGCAAAGAAAAATGAGGTTGCTCAAAAGCTAATGGACTTTTTTTTTTCCTGTTGGTCTGCAGGAGAATGCGCTGATAAGAAAAGAAATAGATCTTTTCTAATTCTTGGGCTACTTTTTTGTTCCCTTTATCTCTCTCTGCTGTTACCTCGTTGCTCAGATGTAATTTGTTTAGTTTACCTTAAATAAAGGGAATAAAGTTCCTCTGGGTTACAGCTATCAGGTTCCCAGACAGAAACCTTCAATAAATAAGACGCAGTGGCAAGGTCGTAACTCACGTCTGGTGGTGTTGGCTCTGCCGGCTTCAGCTGCAGCACGTGGGTACCAGGGACCAGGTGGTAAGGAGACAGTTGTGAAGGCTTAACTGAGAGGTTTTCTTCCTTCCTGAAAAGCTCTGTAACCCATGTGCTAGTTCTATTTGGATTTTCTGTTTAATCTATGTCACCTGAACAAATAGTACCAGCCCTGTCCTACGGATCACCGACAACCAGCTTGATCCTACCTACAACATGAGCAGGTTGTCTTTCTACATGAGGGTGTTTTCTGCAACTGGGTTGGATCTCCCAGTACTGATACCTTAGTGCAACATCTCTGGGCTTGAGGATGGTTACGGAAAGGAAAGGTTAAAAAAATAAACTGGTGGGAGTGTTTTTGCATGGCCATTCCATGGGAAGATGTGTAGCTAGTGCAGAGTGCTTAGGATGAAGGGGGAGAGAGAGAAGTGCCAGTGGGATGGTGGTGGATGAGCTGATGTGATCAATGGAGATGGTGAGAAAGAAGCTGATTTTTAAATCACTTTATTCCTTCAACCACCACGTTTATGTAAACTCTTTCTTTCTAAACTTAGAGCAAAATGCCTCTTGCTGTTTTGCTGGCAGGAGAACCTAAGGCCCAGAGCGGGCAGGGAGCTCTGGCCTAAACCCAGATCCTATCTCAGGAGTTCCAGGCTCCCAAACCTCCTGTTCTGCCCAACCCAGAGCACTCTGCAGAGAGGCCTGGCAAACCTTCACTGCAAAGCAGATTTTTCAAGACACCGCTCAGTGATTTTTCACAGTTTACTTTGTTGCCAAAGATAATCCTGAGCTGTGTAAAAAGCCTCTGTGTAGTTTTCCCTCAGAATTCGACAGCGTGCCACCACCCAGAAGCTGTCTGGTGACGTGGTCTCAGCCAGCTCCCAGACTTCTCACACAAATCTCTGGATAAATGTCAAAAGTTCAGTCTGGTCTCCAAGCACTATCAATGAGAAAAAGAACCGAAAAGAACAAGAAAAGCAGCACTCAGAGATGGTGGCTTTTCAAACTCCTGTTTTAACAAGGCACTGATTTTAATCAAAGCTGGTTCAATCTTTTGAAGCCTTCAGTACCAGCATAACCAGAAGAGAAGGGATCTCAGTGTTTTCAGTTCTTGTTTTGCCCTGCGTCACCTGCACCCCAAGAGGTGAAGATAAACAACCCCTAACAACTGGAGTCTTTTGTGCCTCAACAGTTAACAAGTTCATCATGTTTTGTAGGAACTGCATCCTAATTTTTATTCCAAACAAGATTTCAGCACTAATTTTTGTTTTGACAAATACGATTTGACATAAGAACAGTGGGAGTCAAGACCTTTCATTTTTGATCTAGGTTTACATTGCACTGATCTAAATTCCTCCCCCTTTCACTCTTGCCTTTCAGTTGTAAACTTGGTTATTAAAGTTAGCAAAAAGCTATTTGAAACTCCCTGTTCTGTAGCATTTAAGCAGCCCTGCTCTATGCAAGATTAAGTATGATAGCTTCCTAATGACTTGTGCTGTTCAGTGGAAGCATTGGCACGATGCATTACCACACAGATTTTTCTAAATGGCTTTGTTGAAAATGAAGGATTCGGTTTCTGTTCACTGAGAAACTTCATAAAGGATTGTTTGCCAAATGGCAGGACCAGGCCCCCTGGGTCTTGTCTCTGTGATATTAGAGATGATATTCCTTAACCTCTTTGCTTGCTCTGGTGCTTAGGTGCTGCCTGCTGAATAGTTGCGTTGGTGAGGTTAGGCTCGGCTTCCATCCATCTCTCTGGCAGACAACTCTTAACAGCAGCGTGGCAGTGGCAGCAGGGGTACCTGGCTCTCTAAACACAGGTGATACAGCACAGAGAAGAATTTTGCTCCAGCTAAACTCTGACATCAGGGAGATAAGTGCTGAAAAGCTGGGGAAGTCGCTTCTTGCCTCCTGCTGCTCGGGAGTCCCCGTGCCATTCCCAGCATTGCAGAAGCAGTGTCTCTAGGCACGTGCTGAATTCCTCGTTGTTCCTTGCACTTAGAAAGAGAAGCTGGTGAGTTCTGGGACAGGGGGGCTGCCTTGTTGCACAGGATGCATGGGCCTTTGTGGCTTTGAGGCAGGGCAGCTGCTCTTCAGCTCACAACGCCTGCAAGCCATCTCTTGGCAGCTCCCCCAGCGCAGAGTGGCGGTGGGAGTCGGAGCTGTCGGTAAGAGGCATTTCTCTTTCCTGAGGAAGAGGGCTATTAAAGACCCCACTCGTAGCTACTCATTTGCTGAAGCATCACTTTCACAGCTTTTCTAAAGGCTCTCAAGGGACAGACTTGCAGCTGGGAGCCCTTCAAGTCTCGTATCTGGCCAGTGATTCTCCAAGTTGGCTATTTTGGGAAGAGGAGAGTGAGGGAAGGCGACTCTTTCTGTCCCTCCTGCCACAGCTGCTCCACTTTGTCTCAAAAAAACAGGCATTTGCTGAGCTATGGAGGCAGAATATGTCCTGAGGTTAGGCCACTTGTTCAGCCCTTGAGGGAAGCAGGTGTGGGTCCATGTGCTATGGCCAGTAGCAAAAGGCGTTGAACGGGTAGATCCGTAGCCTGTAAATCCCTCATCCCAAGGGGGTATTTAATTTTAGCTAGAATTGTTTTCTAGAACTGAAAAACTTCCAACACCAAAAAATAAAAAAGGTAACTGGAAAGTAATGTCCATCAGGTAGGAGAGCTGGTTGGTTTGGTAGGAATGAAGCTGGAAAAGCCCAGAGGAAGAGAGAGGGCTCAGTTCTCCTATGCAAGGGTGTCTTAAGAGAGTTTGGAAAGAGGTCCTGAAATGCAAGCTGCTGCACTGGCTGTCCCTTCTCCATATCCTGTTTAATAGAAACCCTCAGAGGTAGGATGAAGGTAAATGAATCGTGCTTTGTTACCAGTGAGTCACTCTGTTGCCTAACTATTGTCTCTTCTCTTGTTGGTGAGTCACTGACACCTTATTAGAGCAGCTGACAGACCCCAGACCCCCTTCCCATTGGAAGGAGTGTGATGGGGCTTTGTTTGGATGGCAGCTGGGTAGGTTGAAAAGATGGCATGATGCTCAGGCTCCGCTGTGCAGAAGGCTGATAGATTTCCTCAGTTACAGGCGATGCTTTAGCAGTTTAGTTTAGCAGAGCAGGGGAAGACAAACCATTTTCTGAACACAGCAAAAACCACAATCTATTTTCTAGCGCCAAGGGAACGCAGTGAAAAGATCCTGGGTTCTCTTGCAAGTGCTCTGCAGTCTCTTTGTTTTTCATTTTTCTCTTTCTTCATAGCCTGGTTCTGTTCCTCTGCCCTTTCCTTTCCCAATTTTTGTCCTTTCCTTCAGTCCCTGCTCATTCCTCTGTTGTGTAGCTGCTATTAAGAGAAATCTACCCAGTGCTGCACATTTCGGGTTGCTGTTGTCTGCCAGCAGCGTGCAGGGGGTCTTTCAAGCTGAAGGTTTTGACCTTGGCTGCAAGAAGTCGTGTGAAAAGTTGTGGCTTTCTCTGATGTGACTGTCTTCTGTTCTGCATAGCTCCCACGAGACTGAAGGAGAGCTAAACCTAGGGTAATGTTGTGGTCTCCTGATAAAAGACAGTTCTTTGGTGTGAAGACTTTGGCCTTTGCTCAACAGATCATCTTACTTCCTAAAAACTGTAATCCTGTTCCCTGGGCCCTTTCTAATGGGGGCACTCAGCAGTGCTGTGTGAGCAATGCCTGCATCCCTGTCAGAGCCTGATGTCCCTGGGCAAGCCTAGGTTGTAAATGTGAGCAGATGCAAAGTATTCCCAGCAGATGAATTTCTCATGTGGGTTTGGTGGCTCATGAAAGCTCCAGCAAGTTGGATGCAAACTCTTACTGCTCTACTAATGATCAGACGTGCAGTTTCTGTTGTGTACCTGATGCTGGTATGTTTGATTAGCCTATTTCTGACTAAATTGGTGGGTTTGATTTGTAGATAATTGGTAGCTAAAAGGAAGTTCACAGATGCAGCAGCAGTTGTGGTTGTTACCACAGTTATACTTAGTCCCCGCTTGGTATTTTGCAGTGCTTTTCAAGCCTTAATTAGCCCTTACATGTTTGGCAGGTAGAAGGGTAGATACTCTCCACCTTTGATCAGCCCTCATGGCCTCTCTTCAAGCTCTGTGTTGAGAAGAAAGGTGTTCCCTTTCCTCCTCTACGCCGGGGCTTAGCTGGGATGCTGGAGGAGAGCAGGGCCATGGGACACGTGCAAATGGGTGAATTGTGTGTGTGTGCCCCATCCGTTACTCATTCCCCATTCCTCACTCCCCTGACTCAGAGCTTCTCACCCTTGACGGTCCTTGTTCAGCTTGTCATCAGGACCATGCATCTGTCACTTCTTGGCTGCAGTCCATGAGCTCCTGGCTGGTACAGACCCCTGTGTTAGGGTCAGATGAGCCCCCGGCTGCATGTGGCAGCTCTTTTCTCCTGCCCTGTGCTCTGCAATGTGTTCAGAGAGGGGTGGGAGCTTCCCAGGCCTTTGTACCTGTTAGTCCGTTTGGTTCTTGAGGCTGGTATAAGTCTTCCACCGTGTTGCCCTTCTGGCCCAGTGAGCACACAATAAACCCCCTAAGAAGCCTTCGGAAGAGCTCCTTGTCGTATAAACTGTTGCTGCAAGTGGCTTTAACAACCCCCTAAGCCAGCAGGCAGCAGGGACGAGCCAGGGATAGGAGAGGCGGATGAGCCCTGCTATTCAGATTATCTGCTGCAGACCAGAGTGAGCTGCTACAGGCTTTATCTGTGGTTTTTAAAGATAGTGCTGCTATTAATGCTCCTGAAGGCCCTTCTGAGGCTGCTTCGCCTGAATGGTCGGGTTCCTCCAAGGCTGCCATTCAAGCACATTCCCAGTGAGGCTGTGGGGGTGTGCTGTGTGTACAATGCCATCTCCACCTCCGTGCAGTGCTCCGTTCAGCACCTTTCACAAGCTTCCTGTTAATTAACGTGACGTTTGCTGGTGAACTCTGTGGCAGTGTTCACCAGCGAGCGGGTGGATGCTCGTTCCTCTGGGTGGGTGGATGTAGGAACAGAGCAGCCTTGTTGTCTACATGGATGTCTCCTTTCTTCTCGTGCACAAAAGAGCAAATACACTTGTGGCTTGGGACAGAGTGGTACAGGCTCTCCTTCAGCTCAAGAAGAGATGAACCTTTGTATTGCTACCATGAGCTGCTGCTTCTGGTGTGCTGCTGTTCCCTCAGAGATGATGAAACTCCAGGCAGAGAACCTGCCACTTGCTGTCACAAGAGCTGCCATGAAGTCCTTCAGTTAGAAATGCCCCTAGAGAAGCACCCCTGCATTCTGCCTGAAGTCCCAGTTCTTCCCACCGGTCCCAATGGAGGGTTTCTTTTTCCCATTTGGAATGTTCTGTGCTCCTTCTGGGCAGTGTAGGAACTGGTGTGGATCCCACAGCTGTGGCCAGTAGACACACCTTTGCTTTTGGCCATCAGCTACGTGACCTTGCCTCAACCAAGCAAGGAGTATCTCCACTCTGAGCTGGTTCTGCAGGATCAGGGACAGCTTTTCATAGCGCCCAGGACCTTGGATTTATGGAGACAGGTAGTATCTCAGGCACGGGGTCTTGCTTTGAAGCCATTGCTGCTGTCTCTGGGTGCTTTCAGAAAGGTTTCTTTTGAGGGTTTCTACTTTAAAAGTCCCCCAGAGAGAGTACAATGAGGCTGAAACCAGTAATTTGGAGAGGGGAGTGTCAGCAAGAGTTAAAAGTGCCAGAGTGGGGTTTGATTCCTTTTCCTTTTGAAGCTGCTTCCCCTTTGATTATATCCCTCACATTATAATGTGTAGGTCTGGAAAAGTGATTATATTTAAAACCTCTCAGAACAGGCAGCATGTGGAGCAGGTACCACTGCCTCTATAACGGGGTGTGTATCCACTGCAGTAAACACGCTGGGGTACATATAGCTCCATCTTTTGCCAACAGACTGATCAGAGCTGTTGGCTGCTGCATCACGAGCTCTGCTGTGGTGTGATGGAGCAAAGTCTGAGCCAGGAAGGAATGAGGATGTTCCTGTAGTGAAGAAGTAACATGCCAGTGTGCACAAGGGTCTCAGGATCCTTCTTAGATGTCCTCCCTGTCCTGGCATGTAGCAGACAGGGCAGTGAGGTCCCAGTGCCTGCTTTACTCTCTGCGTGCTCGTGGAGGGGAAGGAGGTTCTTCTCTATCGCTCTCACAAGACGGCTGAAGCTGACACGGTGGCTCTTGGTCTTGCAATAGACTTTGTTAGCTGCAGGAAACAAAGTCAGCCCTGCATTCTACAGTTGCTTCAAAGCCAGAGCAGAAGAAAGGAAACATCAACCAGACCCTTGTACAAAACACACAGCCTGCGGTGCTTCAGATACAGGGTGTTTAGGGGAATATTTAAAACAAATGTTTAAAATGACACAAAGACAAGCCAGTGGGGAAGCAGGGTTTGCTCTCCACTTTGTCAAATCCAGGGGAGGAAAGCTTAAGCAAGTCCAAGCTATGCTCTAGCAAAGATCCAAGCGTGTTCCTAATCCCTGATGCAGTTCATGTATTTAAAGGCCTCACTTGCTGAAACACATAAAAGGCTCTGTCGATTCAAACAATCTTCCTCACTTCAATTAATCATCCCAGGAAAGTGGTAAGTTTATCATCTCTGTCTCTTGTTTAGTTTGAGCAAAGCCAACTTTTCTCATTGTCTCCCTGCAGATTATGAAAGGCTTTGTGGATTATATCATCAAATTAAATCGAGCCTGTTGGTGTTACTCTTGGAGCATCACAGTACCAGGCTATGCCTCAGGCAGCATCACCCTTCCTTCTCTTTCAAAACTCCTTTTCCCCGTGTCTGTATTGCTCTGAGCTGGTGTGTCTCTCCTTGCTAATAGGAAAGTGTCTAAAAAAAATCACATAATCATTAATATTGAAGAATCATTAAGGTTGATAAAAAGCAACTCTGACTGCAATTATGTTGTTTTTCGTGGTCACTGCTTTTGGCAAAGATGCCACACAAACATCAGCCTGGTTGTTTTTTAGAATCCCACCGGTTGATCTAGTGGCTGTTTGACTCCATCTATTGCACTCTCAGAGATAGCTCTGGTTAGATGATCATTTCACAAGCCTGCAGGAATAAATGGATTTCTAGAAGCTGTCTCTACTGCCTTCATCCTTTTTCCACAGCTCCTGTTTTTGATGCAGACAGCATCCGAAAGCTAGCAATCTGTAGTTGAGCAGTAAAGTCCTGGTTGGGTTTTTATTAAAGCAATGATGTGCTGACTGGCTGAAAAGTGTCAAAACTGCAATCTTGTAACATCAACAAAATAAGGCAGGATGCCTTTCTTACAGGAGAGGAATGCTGAACGGGGAAATGAGCCCTGCATGAGATCCCTGGATCCGAGCGCTTCTCCGCAGGGGAAGGAGGATGGGGTACATCAGATGGGGTTGCTTTTTTTTCCTTAAGAAGAAAAGCCCAAAGCCTGAAGGTTCATGACACGAGTCACCTTTGCCTTCCTCTCCCCTCTGCAGTAGTTCCTTGACAGTGCATCCAGCTGGGTTTTCCCCTCTTAAGCAGAACTAGAATTGAAGTCACGCTTGAAGGTATCACAGAAGCACCAAGCCCCTCTGAGCGTGCAGTGAAAGCCTGGGAAAGCTGGGGGAATTTGGGATAGTGTTTTAAAGTCTGTGAGTGAGAAGAAGGGACTGACCTGAGCCAAACAGAAACATACCTCAGGAAAATCCCCAGGCACAAGCTGTGTGTAGGAGCCTTTGTGGTGACTCTGACAGGGACAGAGCCTGTGTGAGCAGTTTCCCTGCAGAAACAAAAACTGAGCCTCATCCAAGGATCGTTGTTGCCAGAGACTTGGAGAGGTCTGACTGTCCGGGGGTGGGAGGAATGAGGAGTGTGTGGGTTGGGGGTGTAGCTGCACGTGCAGCTTCCTGATGGCAACAGTGGCAGCTTCACGCCTATCCCAGGCATGTTACATCCACAGAGGGATGCCTGGTGATGACTCCAAACTGGGATCCACCACGTGAGGATTTATGTTTGCTGAGTTACCCTGCAGATAAAGCAATGGCCTTTGTAACTCAAGCACAAAGGGGGTTGAGTCACGATGTGCTTCCTACCCTTTGCTTTCCCACCTTAGGAATGCTTCTAGGAAACCCCAAGAGAAATAAAACCCCAGCACTGAGACATTCCAAACCTAGGCTCATCTCTAGTTTCACTTACCCTCAACTGCTACAAGGCTGTCGTGCCTGCATGCCTTGTACAGTTCTCTCAGCACATGCCAAGTCATTCTCTCTCCTGGAAGTTGTCCTGTAGGAGAACATTGTCATCTGCTAAAGGATGGTTGGTGTGCTTGCAGGAACTGCTCTGCTGGCCAAAGGGAGCTGTCCCCAAAGCCACCCAGTGCTCCCAGTTCATCAAGACCAGTTTCTAGTTTCTATGTTATTTGTGCACATCGCTGAGTTGGGAACCCAGAGGTACTTTGTGCCCCAAATAGCAAATGCTGCATTGGGGCACAGTGATCAAAGTCTTGTCTGAGATGCTCTTCTACAATGAAAATATGATTCTCTCACTCAGAAGAGGGCTGCACTTGCAACTGAGTTAAAAAGAGCCTGAATTCAGGTTTGCAGCTGAACAAAGATTAGGGGTGGGATTGCCTAACTGCTTTGGTTAAGACAAGTACTGGAAAATGAGGCCAAGGCTTGCAGACATGACTGGTGGCTTGAATTGTGGCCCTCCAGCTGTTCCTGGGGGGTATTCTCTCAGAATTGTCAAGCCTTTGAAAATCAGGCCTCTCCGAAGCGACCCACTTTGGGTAGGAGAGCTCACTAGTTCTGTTAGAAGATCTCAGCCTAGACCATGGCCAGCCTGGATCCCATCCAGACACCCCCAGAACTGGGATGCTGCTGCCTGTCCCACCTCCTGCAGGTTGATGTAGAGCTACAGAAAACCTCACAAGCAGGACCTTCATCACACTGTTGTGTTTGCAATGCAGGAGGCCTTCGAGGAGCTACAGTAGTAGATGCCTTAGATACCCTGTACATCATGGAACTCGAGGAGGAATTCCAAGAAGCAAAGAAGTGGGTGGAGAAGAGCTTTGACTTGAACGTGGTGAGTCAGTTACTGGGAATGCCTGTCTGTGTCACAGAAATGTTGGGCCAGTTCTGATCACAGTCTTCTCTAGGAATCGTTTGAGGAGGGGAACTGTGAAGTCTGGGGTGGGGGGGGGAAGAAACCACTCCACTCTCATTTTTATTTTTCAAAAATTTAATTATTCTAGTATGTTTTTTTAAAACACCAAAGGGATGACAGTGATGATTCACTCCAGCTTCTGACTATACATGGCTCAGGGCTCCAACTATGGTCCACCAGCTCAGACTCACAGTGTCTGGCTGAAAATGAGGGTCAGTGTGCAACTTTTTTGTGTGTGTTTTGGTCTGTATTAGGTATTCCAAGGAAGTTTGGGTCATCAAAGAAGTTCTGAGTGATGAAGTTCTGTTTCAGCTCAGTTAAATGCCTGCTTGTGATAAGAGAGTCTGTTCTTTTTACGTGCTGCAGATTAAGGTTGCAATCACTGATCTCCTTGCCTGGCCCCTCTCTTGGTGTGTTATTGCTGGGACTTGGTGCTGCAGGAGTACAGCACCTTCATAGCAGAGTGTTGCACACAGTGAGATGTGGAAGGAAGGGCATCACCTCTACAAACAGTCCCTGAAGCTTTCCTCACCACTTCTCAGAGCCCTTGTTAGCCTTCCTGGGACTCTGGGTGCACCATGGCCACGTCCTTTATCTCACTTCATGCCTGGTGCTCTGACTGTTGGTCTCCAAGCCAGCCCTCATGTTTCTCACAGGACAACTGATGAGATCACAGCAGTGGCATACGGTGAATGCTAAAACCAGAGTGTAGTTCAGACTTCTTATTTTGTTAATGCCAGTCTAGTTGTCTGGTGTGAAAAATGCCTCTTCCCCATGGGAACAATGCACACAGCTGCCTTTATAGAAAAGCATCATTTGAGAGGGCACGACTGGCATTCAGATATTCATAAAAGGAAGACCACATCTGATAAATTTGGTGAATGCTCTCAGTGTGTTACTGAATCGATAAACAAGGGACAAAATCAACTGGGAGATAATTTATCTGGATTTCATAAAAGCTTTTAATCTTGGCCTGCAGAATAGATTGATCTGCAAAGACAAGAATGAATGCTATGGATTGATCGGTGGAGTCAGAAAGCACAGCAGAGGGAGAGGAGGAGGGAAATTAATTAAAATTTGGCTCTGTACACAGAACTCATAACAGTCCAGAGAAGTGAGGCAGGGGCTCCCAAGGCCCACAAGCTCTGTTGGAAACTGGGTGCCCTGATCTGTCTTGTGCAGTTTCAGTCATCATCTCAAGCAAGCACTTGCTCTGCTGTGTAACCTGCAGGTATTTGGAAGGGGCAGGCTGGTGCAGAGGTTCAGGTGCCCCTTTGCTTTGCCCTCCTTACTGAAAGGGCTGTGTTGGTGGAAGATCTGGCTGGGTTTTGGCTTTCTTCCTTGGTGTGAGGGTAGGAATGGTTTAGCACAGAGATTTCATGGCCAGGGGTGTGTATTTTTTTGAGAGGCACGTTTTGAATGAAATCATTTTGACGTTTACTGATCATCAGGTGAGTGCATTCTTGAGTGATTCACTGAACCAGATCTGGCTGTGGCTGCTGTCTGTTGCGGTGGGGCACGTGGGCGCCACGCCGTTTGTCTGTCCGTGACCGTGCCTTTGAGAGGCACCCTATGCCTCTCTGAGCCTGCAGACTGGGGTCTGTGGAGTGCCAGAAGACACCCACACAGTGCAGGAAGCACAGTCCATCTATCCAATCCAGCTCCCTCTCCACAAGAAAATGGAGAAAGCAATTTTTCCGTGTGGTTGGACAATTTTCTCTTTAAATGAAACATTTCAAGGGGCAAATTTTTTTTCCCCCTAAACTAACTGGGAGCTTTTTGCAAGGCATAACCCAAGGCAGGGTGGGATGGACAGATGATACATCTGCCCTAACTGATTTCCATATTGTCAGCTGGTGATAAATGGGCAGTTTTGGTGTTTCTCTTCCCTTCAGGCTCCACCTGTCACTGTAGAGCAAATAAAGCGCTGTGAGATCTCAGACAAAAAAAAGCTGTGTTACGCTGTGGGTGAGGACTGAGAGACTGAAGTATCTGCCTTCAATCTGTTCCCCTCAGCTGCCATTTCTGTGTGTGCAGACTTTGCAGTCAAGTGTATCATTATGTATTTTCAGAACGGAGAAGCATCCTTGTTTGAGGTGAACATCCGCTACATTGGAGGACTGTTGGCCGCGTACTACTTAACGGGAGAAGAGGTTTGTTTCAGCAGCTCTGCATGTCTCACAGCCTCCAATAATGAACTGAAAGGGTTCTCCAGCAGCTTTTCTCTGAGCATCAGATAATGCCTCCATAACAACAGGCTAAACCTATCATTTTTATGAATATCGAAATGTCACTAATGTTCTTTTAATTAAGTCTCGCATAATTACCTTGTGCACACCGTGCATGGCTCATTTGCAAAGAGCTTTTTCTCCTGTGGGCAATTCTAGCCAGACATGTTTTCAGTTGGACACATTGCTCCCCAGTGAAATGCCATTTGCAGTGATCTTTGTCTTTGTACTTGTTCTTTTGTATTCTAAACATGGGCAATATTTCATCAAACATCATTCCAGATTCAGCCTCGGACTAAGGAGGGCAACTGGTTAGTGGCAACTGCTCCAAACTCAGCCTGGATAGTCCCTCTGTAGCAGAAGCTTCTAAGCTAAAACACCCCTGGGGTACAGGGAAGGAGGGCAGCAAATGTGTCAGGCCAGGGTACCTGTATCCCGTGAACTCCTGAGACAAAGCGACACAGCTCCAGAGAATGTCCCTTTGCCCAGTATGCCCAGTAGCAGTGGGCTGGGTGTCCCAGCACCTCTTGTAGAGTGGTGGAGCTGCTGATGAGCCCTGGCTGAAGCAGGAGGCTCTCGTTTCCACTTTCCTTCTTTCTCTCCAGCCTGGCAGAGGTCAGGGCTTAATGCTGTAATCTGTTTTATAATGTGACTGCACTGGAATTTTACAGCTACAGCTGGCTGTGGAGGGATGAAGAGATTATTCCTGTGCCCTGGAAGTCTTAGGCGAGTAGAAACTCTCATTCAAGGGGGAGTTTTATGAGTGAAGGAACTGAAAGACTGGCTTTTAAATGACAGCTTAGGTCTCCTGGTGTACACTGCCCGTGGCTGGGCATTGTCCACCATGATAGGATGGGATGGCACCATTGATCTGCAGAGTTGCAGGAGCAGCTCTGTTACTTTAGTTGCATTTTAAATGAGTTCCAGAGCCAACTCCTCTGTGATTTCCCTCCAGGGAGAACTCAGAGACTCAGTGCCCCGACTCAGGGCCTGTCTCAGTCACAACTTCAGCAGGCTTCAGCTCAACAGAGCAAAAAGAAACCACATTAAACCATAAAACTCCAGCAGTGACCTCTTGAAGTGCAGTCAGCAGTGATGCTCAGCAGCCAGGGCACTGCCTGTCATATACCTAGTCAGTGTCACCAGGCTGAAAGGCAAAAATCAAGTCCCTGTCTCTTGCTTTCCCTTCTGAACCAAACCCCTACCTCCTCATGAGCATATCAAAGGTCTGCAAGCCCACAGGAGAGCTCTGGTTTCCTCAGTGCTGTATTTTTAGAGCAATAAATTCCTGCTTTCTGAGAACTACTATGACAGCTTGGGCTGGTACAGGGGGGCTAGAGGTAAAAGGCTTGTGCTTTATCTCCTAAGTCACTTACAGGCTTCCCTTGATCAGGACTAATCTCTGGAGCAAAGATTAGCACTTGTATCAGTTTGTCCCAAAATAATTGTGTACGGTGGCTTTGTGTGCTGCAAGCCACCCTAAGCTATAATTTGACTCAAAAGCCCAAAACTCAGGCATAACAAATGGAAAAGGAGTCTCTTAGCCATGAAACCATGGAAAAGAGTTGCAAGTAAAGATTGTTTGTTGGAAATTGTGTGGTTTTCCAACAGGAGATGAGACAGGCTAGGCAGACCCATGCTGTAAATCTAACAGTGCTCCACCCTAGAAAGATTTCTTTTGATTTAATTCATTCTGCTGCTTTGGGGGGAAAAAAAAAATCCCTCAAAGGATACTCTTTGGATCAGTTGGGATAACTGAAATAGGATGCTGAGGTATCCAGGTGAAGGGTTTGCAGGGGACTGGGGTTCAGTGCAGGTTTTCAGAGGATGTTCAAATAGACCCCAAAGTTCAGCGTGACTGATTTGAAAGAGGATTTGAAAGAACCCTGTGTGACTGGTATTCCCAAGCAGCCCCTCAAATAATTCATCCTCTCTTTCTTCTTCTTTTAACAGGTGTTCAAGAGTAAAGCTCTGGAACTTGGAGAGAAACTTTTGCCAGCTTTTAACACCCCCACTGGTATCCCACGTGGCGTCATAAATCTGGGCAGGCAAGAGACGCGTCCTTACAAGCATGTCCTTTTATTACTGAATGTTTGTAAAAGACCAGGACTCAAGCAGGAACAGCAGCAGTTCCTCAGAGGTGCCCCCCTCTAGTGCAGATTCTTCGAGGTCATTTGTTTTGCCAACTCAAAACCAAGAGGTGCCTTGGCAGAGATCGCAGGTGACTCGAGTTAAACCCAGCTCTGGTTTATTCATTTTGGGCTATCCACAGTTTCTTCCTCTACCTCTTGGCAGGGCTCCCTGCTGCAATAGCATTTTCCTCACTCTCATTTTCTTTGAAAGGTTATTTGTAGTCTGCACGTAGCATGTGGTGTGCTCTGTATTTTTTTTTTGCAGTTTCCCCAACTAGATTCATGGGAATTTATCCAGGTTTGGAAAAAAGTTGGAAAAGGAACTGGATGGCCCTGACTGACAGTTTTTGCTGCTGGAAAGTGGGGGGAATGTTACAGATCCTCTAGTTTTCTCCCTGCTGACAGCACTGAAGGTGTATGTATCTTTCCCTCAGAACCCTGGCATTTCCTGGCAGGAAGGTGCTGGTCTCATGCTGGAGGAGATCTTTGAGGTAGCTGGGTTAAACAGCTTGCTGGAGGTGTCTCAGCAAGCAAGGGCAAACCTGGAGGCTGGACTCCCAGTCTCTGATTCTCACTAGTAGACACCTTTCCCTGCCAGTAAGGGCTCACTGGCTCATTTTGCTGCCTACAAACAAATCCCTGAGGGTAAAAGCTGTGTGCAGGCTGAAACAGAGACAGCAGGAAATGTGGGTTAACAAAAGCCTTTCATCCTCACCTCTTGCAAAACTCAGAGCAAAGCCATGAAACTCATTATTCATCTCTGAGCCCAGCTCTCCTCTTTGGCATCGCCTCTCTGGGAAGTACAAGACTATGGGATGTTTGGCTTCTGCTGATCCAGTGCTCACATACCACTGTCACCCTTCAGTGGAGGGATCTGCACGTGATCCCAGTGAAAATTTGAACCTCCACCATGACTTTAATTGTCTCTTTTTTTGCAGAAGACATTCTGCTTCCTTTGTGGCTGATAAAGAATCGGTGGAGACTAACCTTTCACAGAAATGCCAAACCCTCCCCTGCCCTTTGTGAAGACAATTGAAACAGACTCTGTCTGCCCAGACATTCCCAAAATGTTTTGCTCATGACCTTGACTAGGAGCAAAGAAAATCAAAATAACACTGTGCCCAGAACCCGTATTACTGGCTTGAGCTTTGGCTTCAAGGGCTGTGAAACTGCTGAGAGGGCTCTGAGTATCAATTGATTTAGGAGTGAGGATGAAGTTGAGCTCAGTCTGTAGTCTGACTACTGCAGGAACGTGATGAACAGCCAAAGGCCTTAAACCCAATGGGAAATCATAGAATCCCAGACTGGTCTGGGTTGGAAGGGACCCCAAGGATCAGAGAGCTCCAACCCCCCTGCCACAGGCAGGGCCACCAACCTCCAGGCCTGGAGCTACACAAGGTTGCTCAGGGCCTCATCCAACCTGGCCTTGAACACCCCCAGGGATGGGGCATCCAATGGGGGAAGGGAGTTCCTCAGTGTGAGAGAGCACATGGTAGCGGAAGCCGAGCAAGATGATGCTGTGAGAGCACACTGACCCAAATGTCAGGGCCAAACCAAAGCCCAGAAGAGTTTTGCAAGAAGGAATTCTCTCTCCAGTTCTTCTTTTTGCAAGGATGTGGTGATTCCAGAGTGCCCTTGTGACCTCAGGAGGTTGGGAGCCTTGCAGCCTGTGGGGGCTTCTGGTGGTGGCAGCTTGTGGGGGTGCATTGAGAATGACATTCAGAAATTTGAACAAGACAACAGCTGGCATCAAGTCAACCCTGTGTACAGGAGTACAGAGACACCCAACCCCCCAGCTTTTCCTGTAGCCAACTTGGCTTTGTCTCATCCTATCACCTCACACCACCTTTTCCTCCTGTGTCCCTGCTCTGCTGATGTGCTTCCCTGTGGCCTTCTGGTTTCACACAGGCACCGTATCGTATCTCACACAGGCTTGTTTTCCATCCTGCTGCTCCAACTGCCACGTTCTCTGCCAGGTCCTGGACTACATTGTCTTCTCAAGCTGCTGCTCTGTGCTCTCTGCTTGTGTGTTGCAGTGGGATTTCTTTCCTGATGCCTCCTGTTCCAGGTCCCTGGCCCCTGCTCTCCTTCACATCTCCCCTAAACCTCCAGATTTTTTTGTCCTCATCCTCTCCTGGTCTCTCTTTTGACCTGGAACTGTTTTGCTGCTTTGGATCTCTGTGAGGAAGGAAACAGTGAAGCTGTTTTCAGTCCCTACTTGTGCTGGACAGTGTTTAAGGAAGACCCACTTACCTTAAAGAGACCTCTGGGCATTTTCTTTTATCTTGAAGACCAAGGTCCTTCAAACAGTGGTTTCCTTTGCCATGCTGTAGACCCAGTTTGTTCAGTCAATAATGCTGAAAAACTGTTTTCCTGCAAGGGTCATTTCCAACTGCTCTTTAACCCAGGGACACATTGCAGACATACTCTGTTTCCTCCAGCCCACCTCTCCTTGAGTGTTACTGTGATTTATAACTCAGTGCCTGGATTCCAGGCAGCAGGGTCCTTTCAGCCAGAGCCTGGCTGTGTGTTTGGGACCAAAGTACCCACGAGAGAGTTGTGTCAGCTGCTCTGACCCCCCAGAAGTCGCTGTCACAACAAACACAGCCCCATTTGGCTGCTTCCACACGTTCCTCACTTGAACCAGCCCAGAAAGCAGTTTCTGTTTGTGAGATTGTATTTGTTATGACATCCCTTTGGTGCAGTAAATAAAGACAAAGCAATTGACTCTTTATAGATATGAGAACCCTGTGGGATTCCTCAGCACACCCATCCCTGGGCCAGCTGCTGCCAAGTCCAGCAGATAGGTCTGATGTGCTATTGATGTGACATTAACCCGGTCAGGCTGGAGGACCTTCCTGCCCCTGCAGAGAGATGTCTGCCATAAACACTTGATGTTATAGGGGGACCTGTTTTAGCTGCATAGAGGCTTTTCAAATGAAAAGCTGGTGATCTACAGCCCCCTGACAGTTCGTGGGGAAGGCTGACGTTTGGCAGTGACTGAGCAATTTGGAGCAGCATGAACATATTGCTTATCTAATGGCTCTCTTTGTCTGGAGGCGAAGCAAACAGCTCTGCACCTGAAATGGGTTTCTGTGTATCAGATGGAGGAGAAAAGTTCTCTCCTTTCCCCTCCCCACCCTCAGCGAGATCATTAGTTTGAGCCTCCTGGAGAAACCCTTTTCTCCTAATAGCCAAGCTTGCAGGCGCCATCTAGTGTTACCACCCCCCATGACTGGAAACCTGTTTCCTCACCAGTATCAGCCACAGACCTGAAAATCCCACCCAGGTCACTCGGGGAGATGGTTCAGCCAAGCCTCTGTGGGCCAGAGGCTGGTTTGGGCCCAAAGCCTAAGGTTACACAAAGTGCCTCTGTCCCTACTTCTGACATGCCAGGATCCCTCTCCAGTCTCTGTCTCCCCTCACCCTGCCCAATCCATGCACTGAAACAAAGGAAAGAGTCAATTCTGGGCATGAGGAGGGACTCAACCCTCCCTTACACCTGAAAGAATAACCAAAGGACATGGGAGGGCAGAGCCTTGTCCAAGCTCTAACAGCCTCACCCTTGGCTTTTACATGCAACCACTTTCTTCTCCTATCCCACTGCTCCAGACCTTAGGCTTTGTGTAACCAGCTTCTTCAGACAGTGTTTGGCCCCTTCCCTAGTTCTGTGCTGGCCCTCCTCTTGTTGCAAGAGAGAAGCTGGACCAGCAGGATGTTCTTGGGGCCAGACTTGTCCTGCTCAGATGTTGAGATGCTCCTGGCTTTTCATTACAATCAGGTTTGCCCAGTGGCATCTTTTTCCTAGTGCTGACATTGCTGTCCCCTGCAAGCAAGCTACTCCAGGAACTCAGTGTCATGTAACTAGAAGGAGGGGGAGGTCTTGTTGAAACAAGGTGCTTAGGGACAGTCTGGATTCTCCATAAAAGAGCAGCCTTGTTGGATCTGGGGGACCTCTGAGATGTGAGAGTTCAGCCCAGGCTACTTCGAGACACGTTTCTATCCCCAAGTGTCTTGTGCAGGGCAGATGCTCAGTGTTCTTCCAAAGTTTGCTTTAGGCTGATGTGTTGGGGAGAGATTACTCTCCCCAAAAAACCACAGTCAGTGTGTTTGCCCTGTCCTAACTGATCATCTGTGCAACCACTGCCCCATCCCACTAGGACTGTTCCATGGGAGAGTCCTAAAAATCTTTGTACCTCCTTTACATGGCCCCTGCTGAGACCTTCACACACTTAGCAAAGGCAGGATCTGCACTGGGGTGCTGGGGGGACCTCAGGTTATGTTTTCCTGGCAATGAAGGCTCCCTTTTCTCTCCTTGCAGTGGCATGAGCTGGAGTTGGGGTTGGGCATCTGCCGGAAGCAGCATTTTAGCAGAATTTGGTACCTTGCACTTAGAATTCCTGCACCTCTCCGAGCTCTCTGGCAACCCAGTGTTTGCAGAAAAGGCAAGTACTTCCCAACTTGGTCTTCAGTGAGTTGGTCTCTTCATACTCCTGGGGTGAGTGCTGGGCCAGAGCAGCGCTGTGGTCTCCCTGCAGCAGTGTCAAGGGAGTGGGGCCAGGCTCTTCTCAGTGGTGCCCAGTAACAGGACAAAGGGTAACTGGAGCACAGGAAGTTCCATCCCAACAGGAGGAAAAACCTGTTCACTCTGCAGGTGCCAGAGCACTGGGCCAGGCTGCCCAGAGAGGTTGGGGAGTCTCCTTCCCTGGGAGACCCCAAACCCATCTGGATGCTGTCCTGTGCGACCTGCTCGAGGTGATCCTGCTTTAGCAGGGGGTTGGATTGGGATGATCTCCAGAGGTCTCTTCCCACCCCTGCTGTTGTGTGATTCTTGCAAAGGTCACAGCAAGCTCCTGCTGCAGATCCCATCACCCCAATAAGCTTTGGAAGGCAGCTACCCCCATGTTTTCTGTGGCCATTTACATCTGCTGTAGCCCCTTTCACCTGCTCTCCATCACCTGGGGAGATGGGAATGTTGTTCCCACTGTCTCAGCACATGAAATTACAGCAAAAACTTAACTCAGACAAGGACACAGCCAAAATTAAACCATGTGCTGGATGCAGACTGCAGAGATACCATTAATCCTGATATCCCAATGGTGGCTCCTCATACTTCCAGCCCTTTTTACTCTAAACAGGCATTAAACATTATGCTCTCACCAGCAAGATTTCTGCTGAGGTTTCTTGTGTAGGAAGGGCCTGACAGTTGACATATTGAATTCCTTTTGTGTAACTTGTAACTGAAAATCTATTAATATTATACATTACCTTGAGCTTTTTTTTCTCCCCCCACAAGTGATCTTGTAGTGCATGTGTGAGCAACTTAATAAATAGGCTGCTGGATACCAGCAAGTCGTTAGCTTTCACTGCACGTCCCTGAGGAACCAGCTTTGAGGGAGACAAATTGGTCTTGTTAGAATCCAAACTGCCCCCATGAGTGCAAAGGAAATGGGGCCTGTCCAGAGTCCCACTGTGGGGTGAAAACAGACAGTGGTTCTAGGATTGCTGATAAAAAGCTTCAAATGGTCCTTTGCCGGGGTGTTTCCAGTGCAGATCTGTCAGCTGGGAAATGAGAAGAGGGTTTGAAGAGGCAGGAGGAAAGAGAAGAAGCTAGGAGAGCCAAATGGAGAATAGGATGTGTGGAAAGCAGGGAGGGTGGGGTGAGCACGGGGATTGTCACAGAGGGGTGAGCAGGAGAGGAGAGCAGAGGGTGAAGGAAAACTGGAAACCCTGCAGGGAAGTAAAGGCAGACTGGTGATTTGAAATACTGGACACAAGCTAAAGGTTCCTGAGGATGGTGATAGGGATTGCTCAGGGGAAGGGGGGAGTTGGGAGGAGACTAGTAAAGGGAATGGTGATATGGGAAGAAAATGCATGGGTAGGAATGGGAGAGGGGGAAGATGAGTGCTGAAAACACAAGGGCAAGAAGAGGCGCTGTTAAAAACTAGAAGTGGGGTCAAACTGTGGCATTTTGGGCAAAGGTCAAGCCTCATTGAGCCTAACATGTTTTCCTCTTTGCCTCCTAGGCCCACTGGGGGGGGATAAGGGCAGAACCTTTCTAATGGGCTCTCCTGAGCTGAGCGTGCCTGGCGAGCCCCACAGATGTATCACACTTACTGTAACACCCTCAGAGAGAAAACCCACTGGATGATGTGAGCTCAAACAGCCCATCCTGGGGGAAATTACTTCAGAGGAACAGATCAGCTCATTAACTTGCAGCCTGGGACTTGTGTGATTTTTAGCAAGAATAAAGTCCATCTGTGTCTCTCATTCAAACATGTCATTAACATGCCAGGCTACTAAACTGCAGTAAATATTATGCAGCCTGACAACTTATTTGGAAGCACCAACTTCAGCCTGTAGCCAGCCTTTTGGTGTACAAATTGTCTAATTTTATAAAAGGTTTGGAGTGTTATTAGCTGCTCTGTAAGTTATAATAGAATATTTATGCTGCCTACCATTTAACTTTGTCCCTTATGGGAAAGGCCTCTTGGATTTAATGGGGGTGAAACCAAGGGAGGGTTTGGAGAATAAGTACAGCTGTTCTAGCATATTAAAGGAGCTGTCTGTTGTTGAAATTAAAGGCCCCAATTCATCATGTTAAGTGACCACATGATGAATATAAGTACTGTGTGAGTCACTCATCCCTGCTCCTCCTTTCCCTTTGGATCATGGAAAAAACATCACCCTCTGCATGTCATAACGTTTCCACCCAGACCCCAAACCCTCAGGACTTCACCTGGGCCACTGTTAGCAAACTGCTGCCTGTTGAACTGAGGGGGGGGGCTTGCAGTGTATTTTAAGAATCATTTCTAAAATCCCACCAAGCTGGATACAGATTGTGCTGAGTGAGGAATCCAGGAGAAAACTTCCTCAGCTGGAGAACCATGCCATGGGGTTCTGCTTGGGTGATGCTTCACAGCCTTCCAGGCTGCTGTGCTTGTTCAGCCAGGGATCAGAGCTGAAGAATTCCAGAGCTGGCAGTGACAGCACAAAACCCACCAGCTTTTTTCAGCAGGGCAGTAACACAGTTCTTGTCTCTCATCTCTCCTAGGTGATGAACATCCGCAGAGTCCTGAACAGAGTTGAGAAGCCCCAGGGTCTTTATCCCAACTTCCTCAGCCCGGTGACGGGGAACTGGGTGCAGCGTAGGTATCACTCTGTGTTCAGAGCCCTGCCTGCAGCATTTCAGTCTCTCTGTTATTCTTCAGGAAGTGATAGCAGCTGTCAGAGCAGCAAGCCAAGGAGATGTCTTGTCAGGCAGCCTGTTGTACATGTGATTAGATAACGCAGCCCGATTTGTAGGATGCAATACAGTAATTGTACACTTACTCCATCAGCCTTGTGTTCCAGCTGAGTGTCTCACCTCTGAGAGAATTAGGGCCTCTCCAGCACAGGGGAGAATAATGGTATATGGTTCATCACACAGATATTAGAAGTCAGCACAGCTCTTTTAAGACCTCATCCTGCAGTCATCACATAGCCTGCAGGCCTCCTCCGGAGTCACACGTGAAGGCTGCGAGCTGAAGCGCTCTGAGATTGACTTCCTGCAGCAAGTGAGGAATCACAGCAGGAGGCAGAGGGCTTAGAGAGTCTCAGATTCCCTTGGGATCTAGGGATCTGTGTGCCTTTGTGTCCCTGTCCTCTGGTACCTCAGCACAGTGCCGTTCTCTGCAAGGAGGGCGAGACAGGTCCTTGCTCTTTTCTCTTGCAGGGAGCCCAGCGCTGACGGTGTGAGCACTAAGCACACACTGCTTTGATATGAGAGAGGACCAACAACCAGGGAAGGCTTTGAAAAAAGCAAGGAAACATTAGCAGCTGGGTACCCAGGGAAAGATGATTTACTTTCCTGCTTCACCCCTTTCCCTACCCCTCTTTTTGTGCCACCAAAGGGCAGAAGCTTGCCTTCTGGAAGGAACACAAGAGGCTACTTCTGCTGCTGTGCCCCACAGCTCTGACCCCAACTTTCTGCTTGTTTTGGCAAGGGAGAGTTGCTGGATTTTGTGTTTCTTTCTCAAAGCAAAGTCTGGTTTTGCAGAAGCTGTTTTTTAACCTGTCAGTAGATGATATAGTTTAAGCAGTTTTCTTTGAGGAGTCGTGTTACCTGGTGTCCCTGCATCTCATTGCACTCTTTGCTCTGCTAGATTGCTCCAGACCTTTCTAACTGCTGTATTAATAGCTCTGATTGTAACTGAGAGGCAGTTGCATTGCTGCCATCATCTGAGACAGTGAGAGAGCCCTAGCTGGGAGCATTCCCTGACCTTTAACTTCCACATCATCACCTCCCATGGTAATTGGCAGGGCTTGGCTTGAAAGGTGTCCCAATAAAGCCTCTTGGATGGTTGCTGTTGTCCCATTAAGCCAGAGCTGTCCTTTGGTGCTGTGAGGAAAGAAAACAGGCTTCTGTGTTCGTCCCATTAATTGATTGTCCAAGTTACCTGATCTCTCTGTAAGCAGTTTAGCTTCCCCTCCTGCAGAGTGGTTCCAGCATGTTCCAGCTGTAAAGCTGGTCTCCCATCCCCTACAGCACCACTGCCATGCGGTGTGCTCTGGGATGCTCCCACCTGGCAGCCACACCTCATGTAGTCCCAGCCACAAGCAGTGGTTCTGCCTCCTCCTTGGTGCAGAGAGGAGAAGAGGTGCCTGTCTGTTGTCATAACTGATCCTTAGGGGATCTTTGGGAGACTGAAGGGCTCGTGCTCTTCACTCAGCTGGTTGAAGTGCTCAGCTCGATGCTCAGAGTTCATCTCTTCTGCTGCTAATTTAATTCTATTTATGTTTGTGAATTTTGCTTCATTGTGCTGACCTGCTCCCAGCCCTTGCTGACATACAGAGGGGCCTGGCACCGGTTCTTGGAGCTTATGAAAAGTATCCCCTGCTTTTTCTGGGGTAGCAGTATCCCCTACTTGTTCTGGGGTAGGCTGCTTTATGCCCACAGACTCGAGATAACCTCTCTCTCAGCCTTTGACATCAGGAGAGCAACTCATGGCACAAGCTGTTTGTGGCAGTTGCTCATGACACGACCTATGATCAGGGAAAAGCCTCATCAGCCTCTTCTGCATCTCCAGGGCTGCTGGTGAGAAATAGATTAGGACCAAAGCAGGGAGGCAGCTGCAGCCTGCCACAGAGATGTTCCCTGGAGGTGCCAAGCTCTCATTTTCTCTCTTGTCATTAAAGCTCTTTGCGGGAAGCTGTTTCTCTTGGAATTGCTTTGATTTTCTTAAAAGGTGTATCTTTGACCTGGCTGAATGAGCAGATCTTCTAAATGAAGAGGGAGCATTGTACCTCTTCTGAGTACAGTCGTTACCTTTAGAAAATTAAAGCCCAGTCCCCTGCTGAAATAAGAGATTTGTTTATGCAAAGTGCCTGGGAGGCAAATGCTGGCAAAGCTGATGCCATATGGAAAGCAATTATATACCAGAGCTCCTGCTTTGGTGATTTTATGAATGACACACTTAGGATCACAGAGCTTCTCTTTAAAGACAGGCTGTGCAGCCAGCATTTGCAAATAGCCTGTCCTCTTTATTTTCTCCCCCCTCTTCCTGAATTCATGCATTTAATCTCATTGTTTTGCTACGGATTATTCCATGGATCATCGGACACAGCGGATCGGGGATGTTTGCTCTTGGGGTCAGGAAAATACATGGCTGTTGATCTCTTCTGTTGGGAGGATTTAGCATTTAGAATAAGCTTCAGGCCTTTTTATTTTCCCTTTCCACTGTACATAATATAAAAATCTGAAGAGCTAACACCCCAAAACCCTGCTGCATCCGCTTAAAGTGAGGATGTGTGCAGACACGGAGGTGGACACTGGTAATTAACAGGGATGGTTCAGTCTGTGGTGGGTAATTTGTCGTGCTCTTCCAAAAAAAAAGGGGTGTATTTGGCTGCTTGGAGGAAGGAATGCTGCCCTTCTCCCCCCAGAGATAGAGTTTCAACATAGAAATCCATCCAGTGGTTGTTCCCCCCAGGCAGAAAGCGGCAGCTGTCGCGCCTGTTTCAGCGCAGTTCCTTAGCATCCTGCTCTCCAGTGAGGTCACAGCTTTGGGTGCTCTGAACAGACAGCCTGGAAAATCTGATTTCTGCAGAAGAAAAACCATTCAGCCCTGGTCAGGCCCCACCTGGAATGTTGTGTCCAGTTCTGGGCTCCCTGGTGTAAAAAAGACAGGGGTCTTCTGGGGAGAATCCAGAGGAGGGACACAAGGATGATTAAGGGACTGGAGCATCTTCACTGTGAGAAAAGGCTGAGTGAGCTGGGGCTGTTCAGCCTGGAGAAAAGAAGCTTGAGAGGGGATCTGATCAATGGTTATCAATATCTGAAGGGTGGGACACAGAGGGACATGGCCAGCCTCTTCTCAGTGTCTGTGGGGACAGGACAAGGGGCAACAGCCTCAAGTTGGAGCACAGGGAGTTCCACACCAATCTGGGGAAGAACTTCTTCCCAGTGAGGGTGAGGGAGCCCTGGGACAGGCTGCCCAGGGGGGTCTGGAGTCTCCTTCTCTGGAGAGATTCCAGCCCCGTCTGGATGCCAACCTGTGTGCCCTGTCCTAGGGACCCTGCTTTGGCACCTGGTGATAACTTGAGGTCCCTTCCAGCCCTTGTGATTCTGTGATTCAGCCCCTTTGCTGGCAGCTCCCTGTGACCCAACGCACCTTCTCCCCTTCCTGAGGGATGGAGGCAGCACCCAGTGGCTCCCTATAAGCAGAGGTCTGTCAATACCTGCCACTGCTTTTGGTTTATGAGGCTGGGATTTATGATGATTGCTTCATAAAAAGGAACCATCTTCACGTTGCAGTATAAATAACTGTTGGGAAATAAGACCTCTGAGTAGTTTTGGTAAGGGATACTAATGCTTTGTAAAATGACAGAACATTATTCTTCTGATTGCACTTTGCACCTTTCTTCCTTCTTGAAAAAGAAATGCTGCAAGCTCTCCCCAGGAAAATGGAATGGGGAAGGAGAGAACAAGGGCGTTAAATAGGACGTGGTTGTTGGCTCTTTGTAAAGCAACTGCTCATTGTATTTCATGAACCTAAAGTTCTTTTCTGGCTTTCCCACTACAGACCATGTCTCCATTGGGGGGCTTGGGGACAGCTTTTATGAGTATCTCATCAAATCTTGGCTGATGTCAGACAAGAAAGACTCTGAAGCTAAAAAGATGTATGATGATGCTCTAGAGGTAAGGAACAAGTTACTGCTCTGTATTTTTTGAGGGGGATGTTGCTCATTGGAATGTTTGAGGCATTGCTGTCAGATCTTTGGGTTTCCTTGGGATTCACTCTGCTAAGTATCCTGAAATCCTCATTTTTGATCCCTTTAGGCGATTGAAAAGCATTTGGTCAAAAAGTCTGCTGGAGGATTGACCTACATTGCTGAATGGAGGGGTGGCATCTTGGATCACAAAATGGGCCACTTGGCTTGCTTCTCTGGGGGCATGATAGCACTTGGAGCTGAACACACTGGGGAAGAGAGGAAGCAGCATTACTTGGATCTCGCTGCGGAAATAACACACACGTGTCACGAGTCTTACGCGCGCTCAGGTAAGCCATGGGCTGCCCAGAAGGTCAGCAAGGGGGAGCTTAGAGGTGTGGGAGGCTGGGCTTTCGTGTGGCAGAGCTTTGCAGGAGGGTATTTTGTGCTTCAGCAGCATCTGCATCCCTGTGTAAGATTTTCACTTGTCTTTCCTGGAAGGGAAGGCAGTATGTCTTGCCGAGCAGAGGGACGGGCAGATGTGATCTCCTGTGGGAAGCAAACCCAGAGCTGAAGCGTAGTCCTGCCTCCCAGTCTCAGAGCTAGCCTTCTCCCAGTGAGACTATCCTTAGAGCCCATCCTTTCATATGCTTTTGCAGATAAGAAGGGAAGATAAACAGAGATTAATTGCAAGTTGTTCTGCTGCATGAGCAGCTGAGAGGCCTCACAGGAGAGTGTTGGGAGACCTGCAGCTGCTGAACCAAAGTTGCTCGGCCTCTCCTGGCTGGCTGAGCAGAGGCTGGTCAAGTCTTTCCTAGTTCACAAATGTGTTAAAATCTGTTTCCTGCTTATCAGCACTTCAGGGTAGTGGTGCCTGGTGATGGACAGACCTGGTGACGGAGGTCTAACTAACCCAGTCTGGGTTAGTTCTCTGCCTGCGGGGCTTCCCTCAAGATGGGCTCGCTTTGGACACCGCTCCTTTCTTTGTAGCCAGCTCTGTAGCTCCTGAGACTGCAGGTAGCCAAGAGCAGTTGCCTTCAGGCCCTTGTCAAGCACAGATCTGTCTGCATTACCTGTTCCCAAAGACTGTTCTGCTCCGTGGCTGCATCGGCGAGCCTGTGCTGGCAGCGCGTGTGCAGCACACCAGCCCAATAAGCTTCCACCCAACCTCAAATGATGTTTGCAAATAACTCCCCTTCTTCTCCCCAGCACTTCCAGCACTAAAACAAGCCACCCAAACTAATAACCCTCCGGTGGTGGGTGCCTGGAGCCAATTTTCACCTTCAGCAATATCCATCAGCATAGGAAGTACAGTGCCTGCCCACGCTGGGTACGGCGCTGTCATTGCAACGAGCTCATCATTTCAGAGTGAATGTCTGTGCCTGTCACACTGGCTCACAGCACACAGCCCAGCTAGTGAATGCTGCCAGACCCCCACGCAGAGGGGAGGGCCCAGGGAAGGTCTGCAGAATAATTAGAGAATATAAAAGGACTCCCTGAAACTCCAAAAGCCCAGAGTTCTCTTAATGTTTGTACATAAACCCCATATGAAACTGATTACACCTTCCCCATTGCTCAATGTCTTTCCAAAGGGGCTGCTTGGTGGGGCAGAGGGAAAGGCAGGAGAAGCGATTGCAGGTCCCAGGTGCTGCTTCCTGCAGCCCCCCTGCCACAGGGCAGGTAAAGGGCTCAGCCTGGAGGACCGATGATCGTGCCTGCGAGCCGTGTTACCGGTACCTCTGCGATGACAGGGCTAGCTGCACGGCTGGATTCCCCTTGGGATGGGTTTTTTTCTCTTGGAGGCTTTAGGACAGGATCTGCCTCTCTGTTCTTTTGCATCTGGTTTCTGAGCTGGCTGCTCGCAGGGTCGGGGCAGTGCAATTCCTCAGAGTAAATACCAGCCCAGCGTGGGGGAAGATGTCTGCCTGCCCTCTCCACACTCCAATCTGGTCCAAGTCTGTGTTTTGTCAGTTGGATCCACCCCCAGAAACACTTTATCCTCACCTAGGCAGTACCCAGACGTACCACAGAAGGAGCAACAGAAGGAGTGGCAGTGGGCACAGCTCCTGCACTCAGCACAGTTGTGCCTATTTTGCCATCAGCTGTGAGGTTGAGCTGATACCCAGACACGACTGATCCGCTCATCCAACCTCACACAAGCCTTAGGTACACCTTGGCAGCCTGAGAAGCACAAAAGCACCTGGAGGGGCTGTTTACTTGCTTTTGTTCCCTTGAACTAATCATTGCATGTGTGTAATTTTGTCTAGATACCAAACTTGGGCCTGAAGCCTTTCGCTTTGATGCTGGAACTGAAGCCATGGCAACCAGACTCAGCGAGCGCTACTACATCCTACGCCCAGAAGTGGTAGAGAGCTACATGTACATGTGGAGGCTGACACATGATCCCAAGTACAGGCAGTGGGGCTGGGAGGTTGTGAAGGTATGGTTGGAAAGCTCACAGTAAGAATTCTTACAGGCTGATGGATTCTTAGAAAAATCTTCCCTTCCATCAATAAAAAGAGTAGAGATGATTTAAATTGTGGTAGATGCTAAGGTACATCAGGAGTGGGGTAGGAATATATATAAACCAGCTCAATTTAATACAGATTCAGTGTTGGTGATTGTGAATGCTTTCTTCTCCCTTCTGGGCTATGCTAAAATCAGTTACTCACAGTGAAGGTTTGTGGAGTGGAGCGCTGCAGGGAGAGAGACCCACCAGTGATGGAACAGCCCTCTGCAAAAACAGCCCTTCTATTTGAATTATCTGGGCTGTGCAGAACCACTGGTTCTTCTGTGGCCAGGGAAAATCATCAAACCCACCTTAGCCCTTTGCTTATCTCCTTCCCACCAAGACCTCCCAGCTAGAAGGTCCCTCAGCTCTTTCTAGCTCCTGCAGTAGCCCACTGGCTGCTGGCCACGTCCCAGCAGGGGCCACATTTCGGTGGAGAACTGTCACTTGTCTGGTGCCCTGGAAAAGGGGCTCTGCAGCAAGCCAGAGTTTGCTGCTTGAGGTCTGGTCTTGCTGTGTGTGATGCTAGGGTCAATCCATCAACTAACTTGGGTGGTTTATGTTTCTCTTGCTATTTCATTAGAACTAGCCTTATTCCTAGAGTCTGGAGTAATCACCACGCTCTTCACTGAGAGACAGAGGCTACTATAAACCTGGAATTTGATTTGCAAAGCTGACTTGTAGTGCAGCTGATGATGATTAATGAGTTGCTCCATGCTGTTGTGTGGTACTGAGATTTCTTTTCCTTTTCCAGGCCCTGGAAAAACATTGTAGAGTAGAAGCAGGTTTTTCTGGCATCCGAGATGTTTACACCACAACTCCAGCCCATGACAACATGCAACAGAGTTTTTTCCTCGCAGAGACTCTGAAGTAAGTCTAGTTTCACAGAGGCCTTTCAGAGCAGTGTCATTCCTGAAGCATCAGCAGTCTTGTCTGCTTAAAATAACAAGGGTGAAAGTCTCATCCTCTCTAGGGAAGACTGGGCAAGGCTGGGGGTGCTGCAAAGCTTTGGTAGTTCCCTCCTGCAGAACCACTGCTGCCTTTGGCATTCTTGTTTCTGCTTATGTGTTGGATTAAAGGAATCCTCTGTGATTCAGTGCTGCTCTAAGTGGGAGGCTCCAACTGCTGAGCTCCCGTGGGTTTTGCTGGCTCTGATGGTTTAAGAGGCAGCTGTCTCCTCTGCCAGGTTAATGTCCTGCACCAGAGGAAGTGTGCCATGGCCTGAATTTGCTGTCCCTTGGTGCAAATCTCCCATGGTTGGGAGTGGGAGCTAACGCTTGCTGGGTGGCTGAGCGCAGATGCCCATCGCCTGTTGCCACCTCTGCCCTGCTGCCCTCAGGAGACTGAGACAAGCAGTCAGGAGACATGTCACCGCCGCAGCTGAGCCCGCTGGCAGCCCCATCACAGTCCTGCTGATAGCAGGCTGTGCATCCTTAGATGCACAGTCTAAGGTGGCAGCCCCATCGCAGCCCTGCTGATAGCAGGCTGTGCATCCTTAGATGCACAGTCTAAGGTGGCAGCCCCATCACAGGCCTGCTGATAGCAGGCTGTGCATCCTTAGATGCACAGTCTAAGGTGGCAGCCCCATCACAGGCCTGCTGATAGCAGGCTGCGCGTGCTTAGAATCCCACTTGAGTTTCCTTTACCCTCCCTTTGTGTCCATCTTACGGCTCCAGGTACCTCTATCTTCTGTTCTGTGAAGATGACGTGCTGTCCCTGGACGACTGGGTGTTCAACACAGAGGCTCACCCCCTGCCAGTCAACCACACGAACTCTAAAGCCAGTGTGCAGCAGTGAGGCCGCTGCCCAGCGCCCGGCTCCCGCAGCCTCGGGGGG
>VZTU01008457.1:24258-69931 GCA_013400835.1 Zapornia atra | reverse complement strand
CCGCCGTCGTGGGGATCGTGAGGGGATTGGCGGCCGCGGGGCTGAGGGGAGCGCGGGCCTTGAGGTGGCTGCGCCTCGGCTGAGGGATCCCCGCGCTGAGGTGGCTGCTCGGCTTGAGGTGGCTGCTCGGCTTGAGGTGGCCATCGGGGAGGTGGTGGCTGTGGCCAGGCTGAGGAGGCAGTGAGGCAGCGGTGGCCGTGGGCATTGAGGTGCCCACCAGTCTTTGGTGGCCATGGGAGTTGAGGTGGCCACTCCTGGGCTGATGGCACCACACACATGGGTGGCTGCCGGGGTTGATGTGCCTGTGGCCGAGCGATCACCACCAGGCGTGGGTGGCCACTGAGATTGAGGCGTGGCCACTGCTGGGCTGAGAGGACCACCACCCATGGGTAGCCACTGGGGCTGAGGTGGCTGTGGCCAGAATGAGGTGACTGCCAGGCACTGGTGGTCACTGGGATTGAGGTGGCCACGGGAGCTGAGGATAGCTGCCGCTGGGTGTGAGGGAACCACCACACAAAGGTGGCCACCAGGGTTGACGTGGCTGTCACCAGGCTGAGGGGACCACAGAGCTGTGGTACTGCACACCAGTGACTATGGGCTGCTGACAGTCTGAGGTTTTGCACAGCTCTGGTGGCCACGGGGCTTGAGGTGGGCACTACCAGGCTGAAACAGCCATGGCACTGTGGTGACCACCGTCCTTCGAGGCTGGCAGCCTCTACCAGAAGGAGACAGTTGAGCAGGAGCCCTAGAGCACTGCTTGTGGCATAACTCTTTGCCCCTCCTCTCGATGAGACCTCCCTCCAGCTTTATTCCCCATAAAAACCACCCAAAACTCAGGTAACTTTTTTTTTTAAGGGTTTTTTTTTCATACTATAAATGCAGGTTTGGTGTGCCCTGACCATGGAAGCAGCAAAAGAAGGGAGGATGTAAGCTGAAAAATGGGGAGGGTTTTGTGTTGGTTTGGGGCTCTTTTGTGTTTGGTTTGTTGAGGTTTTTTTTTAAATTATGTTGATTGACATTGAGTTTGATTGTAATCCTTATAATTCAGGTGCTTTGGAGAAAGCCTGCCTTTGTTAAAGATAAGGCTCCCCTGGCTCTTCAGCTTGTGTCCTTGAACACCTAAAAAAGTTCCCAGAAAAGAGCAGGCTTCTTGATATTTCCATTAAAAAGACAAGTGCTTTTAAAGGCTTTCTCTTCTCTTTGTCTCTTGAGTTGCAAAAAAGAAAAGAGGAAAATAGCTCAAACCAGTTAATGAGAAGAATTCCTCCGATGGATGGGGACAGAAGGGTCAGGGCAGCCCATCCCAGGCTGGCTGGAAGAACCTCAGCCCTGTGTGAGGTGTTTGGAGGTTTTCTGACTGGGCACTGCTGGAGAGTCGAGCAAAATGTGAACAGCCCCAGGTTTTTGGTTTTTTCCTTCCTCTTGCTTCAAACATATGTCTTGTCTCTTTCTAAGGCAATATTTATTTAGCTAAACAACCCACAAGCAGGTGGGAGAAGAAAACTCTTTGTGAAAACCACAACTCTCCTCCTCTACAGAAAGACTGAAAAAGCTCAGTCTTACTCCTCTGGCACAAACAGGAAAAGTTTTTATTTCTTATAATCCCTGATTAGAAAGAAAAAAGAAAACAAAACCCACAAGCTTCAGAGAGCTTTCTTCAGCTTAAATGTTATCAGAAAACAAAAGGCCAAGCCCTGACATCTCTCCCCTTTCAAACATCATTTTTGCCATCCCTTTTGGCTGAGGGCAGCAGGATGTGGAAGTCTTTGTTCCTTCTTGGTTGAGGTCTTGTCTCCAGCTGGAGGTGGTCCCCATGGTCCTGGTGCAGGTGAGGCTGTGTGGTGGGGCTCCTGTGATGCTGCCACTGAGCTGCTGTGCTTTTTGAGTGCAGAAATGAGTGTTTCTGAAAGCAGCTTTGCTGGTGAAGTGGCTGTTTTAACTACATCTGGGGAAGGCAGCGTCGTCTGGAGCAGGCAGAACCCCGGACCGATCCTGTTAACAGGGAAGGCTGTCTCCTTCCAGGTGCTGGCAGACATGTGAGGTGTGTGCACACGTGTAAATTGCCCAACCACAAAGCTACCACATCTCTGGCCAGCTGCAGTTGTAGGAATAATTATCAGATGGTTCCACAGCTGACAGCTTTTCATTGCTTGACCTGTGACTGTGCAGGCTGAGGGGGTGGCAGCGTGCTCTCAGTTTAGGTTGATTTTTGGATGCTCATGTCTCACACCAGCCACTCGTATTCCTCCACTTCACACTGTGCTGTCCTAGACACAGCCAGAGATGTTGTTCTTTGTTTGTGGGGTATAGCTGGTTCTCCTCCTGCCCTCAGCCCTGTTGAAGTAAACGACTGTGACTTTTCCCTACCACTACAGCAGCAGGCAGCCTAACCAACTGAAAACTCTGTCGCTGGTTTGCCTCCCATCCCCGGAGGCCCATGGCTGTGAAGTGCAGAAAGAAGAGAGAGACTCTAAAAGATTCATCAGCAGGGAATAGCTGATGTGCTGTGGAGAGGGCTGGGAAGTGAGCTGTCTCTTCAGAGCCCAGCTCACATCCAGGCCAGCCTCCTCTGCAGAGCAGGAAGCCATGGTGTGCTCCCTGCACGCTTCCCTGCGTCGGCTCCCAGACAGTGAGCGGGCCCTGACAAGGTCAGTGCATTACGTCTAGGGCCAAGACCAGTACTGAAGCCCAGCCCAGGGCTTTGTGACATGACCTTGGCATCTGGCTGTCAAGGAACAGGGCAGTAGATCCCTGAAAAATTCTGTTACCTATTTATTGGGCCAAGGATGTGCATCCCTGTTCATTTAGGGAACAAAGGCACCGTTTTAGCCCCAGGAAGGTGGACAGTCTGGAGCGTGTTCTTCCTGTGTTCTTGTTCCTTGATGCCTTTTTTCAGCTGTGTAGTTCCTGTGTGCTCTCCTCCTTGCCCTTCCTCAGCCACATCTATGTCCAGATCTCTGGTTTGTATTCCAGGGTCTTTATTTCTGTCTGCCTCTGTCTTGAAACTGCCCTGGAAGGCTCTTAAGTGCTTTTGTTCCTGCAGTTGATGGGAGCAAAGCCTTCCAGGCTGCATTAGTGCTGCTTCAGGCTGGCAGGCAACAGATGGAAAATAAACTAGTTCAGGAGCTCTGGGGATGGTAATGGTGCTGCAGGCAATAGAGAATAAACACGGCTAAACAGCAGAATACAGAGTATTTATCCTTGCAGCTTTAGGCTTTTATGGGGGTGGCAGGGGAAGCTGCCCCAAATGATGGGTCACGGGGATGTGCTGCAGGCTGGCTGGCAGTGATGTGACTTGTCTGACCTGTCTCTCTCCTCCTGACACACCATCGTGGAGCTCTTACTCTGCCTGCAGTTTGTCCCTTTCCCTTTGGTGCCAAGTGCTGTGGAGTGGAAATAGCTCGAAGCATCTAGAGCCTTTTCTGGGGCTGTTCCAGGGGAGATGTTGCGTTTCTGTGGTGTCTTCCACTGGATGATGGTCTCTGTGTGGGCTTTGCAGAGGAAGAAGGTGAGGCACAGCGTGGCTGGGATCTTGCAGAAGTTTCTGGAGAAGGGGTTTGTGGTTCCCCTGTGTCTGCAGTGCTCCCTGCGGAGCAAGGGGCTGAAATGCTCTGTCCAGTCCTGAGGCAGGAGACTTGGCAGGGAACCTGACTAGAGCAAGGCGGTTACACACGGTAATGCTGGCACAGACCTGGGATGGGTGTAAGTTACATAGCTTCCTGCAGAGTTACAAGGGCTCAGTGCATTTCCTTTGTGTTTCTGTACTGGGGAGAGCCCTGACGTGGCTGCCTTTGGTTCACAGTGCATCAGTTAATCCCAGAAATCCCCATCTCCAGGTGCTCTGACTATCTGTGGGTTTGGGACAAAGTGTCTGGGAGGAGTTGAGATTTTTCTGACAAAAGACTTTGAGGACAACTCTGAGCAAATGATTCAGTTTGAATTACTCAGCCAGATGTAGTTTTAATATGCTCATGCCAACAGTTCTGGACACCAATCCCTATTGTAAATAGCACAAAATCCTGCCAAGGGGCGTTAATCTTTCGATTCGATGGCTGTGTGTGTGTGCTGGAAGGAATGCAAATTAACTCTGAGGCTGAGTTTCTGTAAGAGGTTGGAATGAAATCTCTTTTTTCCCAAACTAGGAGCTGGCACTGAAGTCTTTGGGAAGTGAGGGGCTGTTTCTCTTTTCTTCTTTGGACACAAACAATGACCTGCACCTCAGTCCAGAAGAGTTCAAGCCGATCGCTGAGAAGCTGACAGGTAGGTACCTATCTACCTCACAGAGCTCTCTCTGCACCCACTGAGCAGAAGCCAAACACAGTGCCTTCAAGACTTTTTATTCATGTCTTTATTTTGTTTTTTCTGGGTGCTGTTTTGGGTCTTGTTTACATGAAGAGAGCCTGCTAAGCTTTAGGAGTTTTTGAAAAGGCTTAAGCACTCGACATCACTTTCACAAAGTGGAGTTTTTATAAGACACAAGATCCCATTGCTGACTAGCAAAGTGCATAAGTTACTTTGTCAGGAGCTTAAAGGGGATTTGGGGTGGGTGAATGCAACAAATAGAGCTCAGCCCAGGCAAGGCCAAAACTATTAGTGAGTCTCAGCGCTTCATTCATGCTCCTCTGGCTGTAGCAGTCTCTCTGAGGTAGCAGTTGTGAGAGGAGTCACGTTTTGAGACTGTATCAGTGTGTAGCAAATGTCTCTTGGTGGTGCTAGGGAGGAAGAAGTGTGGTGGTGATAATGTGCAGGAGCTTAGAGTCAAATGGCCAGCAGGGACAGGGAGGGGATTGTCCCTCTCTGCTCTGCCCTCCTGAGGCCCCAGCTGGAGTCCTGTGTCCAGAGCTGGGGCCCCCAATACAAGAAAGATGTGGAACTGTTGGAGAGGGGTCAGAGGAGCCACAAGGATGATCAGAGGGCTGGAGCAGCTGCCCTACAAAGAGAGGCTGAGGGAGCTGGGCTGGTTCAGCCTGGAGAAGAGAAGGCTGTGGGGGGACCTCATTGCAGCCTGCCAGTCCCTGAAGGGAGCTTATAAGCAGGAGGGGATTCAACTTTTTAAAAGGGCAGATAATGGCAGGACAAGGGGGATGGATTAAAACTAAAGGAAGGAAGGGTTAGATTAGATATTAGGGGGAAGTTTTTTACAGAAAGAGTGGTGAGGGGCTGGAAGGGGCTGCCAAGAGAAGTAGTAGATGCCCTGTCCCTGGAAGTGTTCAAGGCCAGGTTGGATGGGGCCCTGGGCAACCTTGTGTAGCTCCAGGCCTGGAGGTTGGTGGCCCTGCCTGTGGCAGGGGGGTTGGAGCTCTGTGATCCTTGGGGCCCCTTCCAACCCAGACCATTCTATGATTCTATGAAATACAGACAGTTGTTTGCCTGTGTTGTATTAAATAGGATAAAGCATGTGTCCTGATCGCTCCTAGGTGAAACGAGACTGCCTGTGCTGTGGGGTTTAGAGAGCCCACTAAAAGGATGGCTCCTCCTTCCCCTTCCTTCATGTGGCTGAAGCTGGTCTCTGGGCTGGGTCTGAGTTCTGCCGCAGCGTAGGGACAGCTGGGAAACTCCCAGTGCTCCTGGCTTTGCCAGGAGAAATGTGTAATCGCCTTCACCATCCCTTAAAAGGGAGGGAGGGGAAAACAGCTGCTTAAATTCCTGTCCCTTTGTCTAGGGGTTGCTCCTGCCTCTGAATTTGAAGAGGAGGACACGCCTGATCCGAATGGGGAGACGTTGTCCATTGTGGCTAAATTCCAGCCTCTGGTCATGGAAACGATGACGAAGAGCAAAGACGGTTTCTTGGGAGTAGGTATCATGCATGAAGTGCTATGGCCAGAAACACTGATATAAACATGTCTGCTGTGCTGGTAACATCACCAGGAATAAGTGCTAGTGCATTAGGAGGGGGAGAGGGGCTTGCTGAGGCCTGTAGGATCTCCTTTGACAAGCAAGCTCCCCACTTTCTGCGGCGTTGCGGTGTCTTCAGTGCACTGAGCTGCTCTGTGCCCCAATTAACTCATCTTTCCTGGGAGGAGACATTAGAGGTGGCTCTCCTGGAGCTCAGTCCAGATGCTGTGGTGTTGAGTTGTATGTTCCACTCTCTCCCATTTCCTGTTAACTCACATCATTGAAAGTTGATAGAACGATTTGGTGGTGGTTGGGGTGGTGGGAAGAATTTAAAAGGTCCAGGCTCTGATCATGCCTTTTGTTCACAGATTTCTCACGTTGCTCTGTCTGGGCTGAGGAATTGGACTGCCCCAGCAGTCCCTATCAGTGTGCTGTCTGCCAGGCAGTTTAAAGCCTTTCTTCCTCCAAAGAATAAAGTGGATCTGGGGGATCCATGGTGGATCATTCCTAGCGAACTGAACATCTTCACTGGGTATCTTTCCAACAACAGATTTTACCCACCACCTCCCAAGGGCAAAGAGGTGAGAGATGAGACTCTTGTTCCTACGTACCTGAGAGCAGATGAATCACAGGAATCCTTAGAGGGATGAAGCTATTGCATTATGTCTCCTTGGGCTTTATAAGGGAGCAGAAAGGCTGCAGTGTACAGCCAGGAGCACTGTCTTCTAAACTGGAGATAAAACTGAGAGCAGGCAAAAGCTCTGGGTGTCTCTTATGGCCAGATGAGGCTGACTTGAGTAACTTCATCTTCCTTTGTTTATGTGCTTGTGTTTTTAGGCTAGTCTTTTCTGGACAGGAAGAGGAGGGGGTTATTCAGCAAGCACTTGTATGAAGCAGTTGTGCCTTGTGGAACAGCTGCTGAGTGGTTCACTGACAAGTGAAACGATGTGTATACATAGTTTGTAAAGCCTGGTGTGTATATCACTCCCCCCAGGGTGCCTGGGTAGGTGGCAGTGATCGCACAGTTGATAGACCTCCCAGCCTGGTGTGTTCATTGATTCCATACCCAGTCTTTCAAAGTCTTAAGTAGTATTGATGGAGGCAGTCTCATAGATCAGTTTACCATACTCAAGACATTCAGTGGGCTGTGATGATGGAAGCTTGCAGACATTGGGAACAGCACAAAAAGCCTGGAAGATGGATTTATTTTTAAAAGCAGAGTCCTGCTTTATCTCCTTGGTTTTTGATTAGGGAAGTCCCTAAGGTAATTTTTAAGTTCTCTTGCCTTCCTGATCTGGTGGGGGTTACTTTGGCACTGCAGCTGACCTGTGGTGGAGGAACCCTTCTCATTTTTGTGCTCTTACAATTCTTCCTCTAGATCATAATCCACAGGCTTTTGAGCATGTTCCACCCACGGCCCTTCGTCAAAACCCGCTTTGCTCCCCAAGGAGCAGTGGCCTGCATCCAAGCCATCAGCACCTTCTACTATACCATAGCGTTTAGGTAAGGCTGGGGGGTTCAGGGGCTTAGGGGAGGGTTTGGGGGCACTCCTCAGTTTCCTCCGTGTCTCAGGGGGGTGCAGAAGGCTGCTGGGAGCCTGTGGCAGAGAGCGTGCATGTTACTGCACCTGCAGTCGCGTTCCCAAGCGAGACCAGATGTGTGGGAGCTGGGAGGGAGGCAGAGCCCTGTGAGGAAGTGCGTGGTTCACAGCCAGCTCTTGCCTTCGTGTGATGCTTTGCTGACACCCGAAGAGGGCACCAGTGCTCCCAGTGTCACTGGTGAGGCAGGGACTCTTGCCTAGATGCAGGACAGCAACCATTCCCCATCACCTTGTTTTGGAGGTATCCTTGGTTGAAAAGGGAGAGTGATTAGCAAGAAATTTGTTAGACTTTGATTATCGGCGTTGGTGGGGGGTGAAGTGCCTTCCCAACAGGGAGAGTCTGGGGAATTGTTCTCTTGTTTTACTGGAGTGTTTCATGCTGCTTCTATTTGCCTGATCAAGCTGAAAGGGTGTCTGAGTCGGTCTTATGCTGCTCCTGTGTTTGGAAGGAATGATCATTCAATTCATCCTTCCTGGATGGACACTCACTGCCCAGTTCCAAAAGGCATCGACATTGGAGATGATCCTGACCCAGGGGATCCTCTCCAGTCTTTTTCCCTCTTGGCTGTGTGACATGACAAGCTTTTTGGAGTGAACCTCTGCCCCAATTTAGCTTTATAATTCCTGGTGCCTGGAGGTAGCTTCTCCCTGCTGTCATCTGCAGCGCGTGATCCCTTCTCTCCTCCTGGCACTGCAGCTGGTGGCTCTCTTCTCCTTTCAGGATCCACGCTGAGTTCCAGCTGAATGAGCCACCAGACTTCCCCTTCTGGTTTTCCCCAGGCCAGTTCACAGGTCACATCATCCTCTCCAAGGATTCTTCCCATGTCCGAGAGTTTCGGCTCTTCGTCCCTAACAACAGGTACAGCTGTTTCTCCATCTTCCAGGGTGCTGAGCAGACCTGAGGATCGATGTAAGTGAAGCCCAGTGGAACCCAGTAGCCCTGGAGTCCTGTCCTGTGTGGGACTGGGGGCTGTGCCTGGCAGGAGACTGGTGGGCTCTTGTTATCTGAAGATAGGTGCAGTGACAGCCCTGTCCCTTGCAGTGTGTCAGCACCGTGGCCCAGGCAGGGCTGGCAGCTCTGCAGGCTGAGCTTTGGGCAGGCTACTTGTGCTGTTGGCTTATCTGTTTCCCCCACACATCCCTCTCTGCCAGTGGTGGTCACGGCCATCATGTCCTCAGTTCTGTAGATACAGCTGCTCCCTAAGCTGGTTCTGATGCAATTTTTCAGGAATAGCTCTGTTTATCAGCAGGACTGAGGGACACCTGGCTTGGAAGAGGCAGGAAGGGACAAGGGCAGAGGGGGGATGGGGAAAAGCAGGGCAGAGGTTGCTGGGGATGGGGAGCATGGGGTTGGGGATGGTTGTCCTTGCACAACCTGGTGGCACCTGGCATGTGCTTAAACATCTGAGTCTGGGCTGTCCTGTGCCAAACCACTTCAGAGGGAGGTACCTGCAGGCGTTTGGGAAGGAACATGGGGTTGGGGAATTTAAGTTGGCCTGATACTGCCTTAGAGAGAGACAGCAGCCTCTTCATTAGCAGCACTGCTGGAAGCACTGCTCCCCTTGACCTGTCCCAGCAGTCCCTGGCTGTGGCAGGGACTCTTGCAGATGTCAGATACCTGTTGCAAGCTCCAGAAGGCTCCTTGGCTGGCTGTGATGGATGAGCTCGTGCTTTTCAGCAAGCCCCAGGAAAGTCTGAGTGAATTGAGCTCTGCAGTTGTCTGGAAAGCTGGAAAACATATCTCTGCTAGTTGCTGAGGATCCATAATCCTTTTCAGAGTCCAATTCACTCACCTGGAGCTGTCCCTTGGTACTTGGAGGATGGGGAGAGACCAGCAGTGTGTAGAGAGCAGCCTCATCAATCCCACTGCCTGGCTCAAAGCACTGAAGTTCAGCAAAGCCTGATGCTCTTGCTTCAACATATTTTTTGCTTGGTGTTTCACAGGTTAAGGTTGTGTGTGTGTAGCTTTGCACTAGCTCCTTCCTGCTCTCTGGCAAGGAGCTGGAAGTGTTTCAGGGGAAAGAAGCTTCAAATCTCTTTGCCCATGACAGCTGGAGTAAAAATTCTATTATAACATTCCCCTGGCGACTCAGTCCCTGTGGCTCTGTCAGCACATTTGTTACAGCAAGCAGACCCTTAGGGCTCTGCCAGAAACTCCTTCCAAAAAAACACTTTTAAAAGTTCAGCAGGATCAGATTGTGCAAGTTAAGTGCTGGGAAGAAAGGAGGAGCAAAGATCCCCTCTCCAGCAGGGATCTAGGAGTGCTGGCCTTGTGTGGAGAACACGCTGACCTCCAAGCTCTGGGCTTTAGGCTGACCCTGCAAGAGGAGACACTGGGTATTCTCATTTGTTTGGGGCTCCCCATAAGCAGCTGTAGCCTTGGGTGACTCTGAGCATATCTGGTTCACCTTGCAGGTCTCTGAACGTTGACATGGAGTGGCTGTATGGAGCGAGCGAAAGCAGCAGCATGGAAGTGGATATTGGTTACCTGCCTCAGGTGTGTAGTCACTCTCAGATCTCTTGTGTGTGTGCAGCATCTCTGTTATAACCTCAGTTCTCCCCATTCTTTAGAGCTTAATCTCCAACTTTCAGGTATAACAACATGATTTCTGTCCATCTGTGTGTGCCCTCTGTGGCTCCCTATCACCAGTTCTTGTGATTCTCATTTCCCCACTCTGTGTGGGTTGAATCTTAAGCTCCTGGAGTCCTGTGACTTTTTCCATTTTTAAAAACTTGCCTGATAGGGGTGAAGAGGAGGAGCTGAACACAGCCCTGGGCCCAAGGGGGTGTCTGAACAGCAGCATGCCTGAATCTTGAAACTGCATGAGGTTATTCCTCTGGTTTGTGGTAATCCCAGCTCTTGGGGCACGAAACATAAGTCAAGATTTCCAATGCCTGAATTTAACAGTCCCATTTTCTCCTGAACTAGATCCATGTTTCTTTTTTAATTGCCAAAAGACTCACAAACTAATTTCAGACGTTGCAGAACACTTAACTGCCAGGAAGGTCCTGACCAGCTTTCCCCATTGCACCCTCTCGTGGCTAGCCACAGGCTGCAGGGGCTCTGTGAGGGACCCGAGCAAGAGCTTCACACTAGTCCTACAGGTCCCAGTGATGTTAAGGGGCTCCTGTCACACAGTCAGAAATCTGTGAGGGAAGGTGAGGACATGGAGTGAACAGGTCTCAGGCTTTTCCAGTCTAGTGAGCACAGTCAGGCAGTAACTGAAGGAAATTAAGTTGTTTTCTTGCTACTCCCCAATAAAACACATCTGCAGCTGGTAAAGTGCAGCTCCAGGAGACTACAGGTCAAGCTGTAGCTTCGTTAGGAGCACAGTATTATGTTGTGTCTTTATCCTGTCCTGGAGTACAGAAAAACAGGATTGGGAAGTCTGCAGTTATCCAGCTGTCATCCTGTTCTCCTGCAGATGGAGCTGGAATCACCAGGGCCTTCAATCCCCTCTGTGATCCATGATGAGAACGGAAATGTGATTGACAGCAGGGATCCCTCAGGGGAGCCCATTCAGTTTGTGTTCGAAGAGATAACCTGGCAGCAGGAAATCCCCTGGGAAGAGGCAGCCCAGAAGCTGGAAGTGGCAATGTATCCATTTAAGAAGGTGAGGAAGGAGGGGCCGTGCCCTTCCTTGGTGTGTTTATTTATAGAGGCAGGTCACCTCCACTGAGATGTCCAGTCCCCTCAAGGACCAGCAGGACCCAGAGGCCTGGCTCACAACCTGAGCAGCATTGGGAACAGCGCCAGGTTCTCTCCCCCTCAGGCAGCGCCTGTGCGGTTTGATGGGCTTCCAGTTTCCAGCTGAGGGAGTCCAGCATCTCTGAAAGGCCATTTGGGGCTGCACAGCAGCACAAGCTGGAGCACAGCCTGGATGTGATGTATCCCAGGCTCATACTGCAAACACAGCCTCATCCTTCCTTCCTCTTATCAGCAGCTGCCGACACCATTTCCGAGCGGGACAGGTAATCGCGCCGCTTACAAATGCTTCTCCTCTGGTGTTACTTCTGCAACTTTCAGCCACCTTTGGACCAAGCTTCCCTTATCAGCAGGAAACACACCATCCTCCTGTGCCTCTGCATCCTGCAGCGAGCCACAGATTTATAGCACTGGGTGACCCAAACTATTTAACATGCCAGCAGCCTGTGGAGCAGATGGCTACTGCCTGTCACTGCTTTGTTGGCTGAAGGGATGCATTTCGATGGCTGCCTCCTTGAGCCTGAGCTTACAAATGTCTCTTTCAGCTGCCAAGATGGTAATAAAGTTCCCTTCATTTGAGCAATTGGAACAATCTCTGTGTAGGGTCCCTCACAACCGGTTTTCAGGCTGTTTCAGTGAGGCTTTGTAATAAATATCTCAAGGCCAGATTTCCCAGGCTGCTGAGGTGTGTTTGCAGGCAGCCTGCCTGCCTGCAGTTGTGCAGATGGTGTCTGCAGTGTGGAAGGATGGGGCTCTGCAGGTGCCTATAACAGCCCACACATGGTGAGGGACTCACTACAGTCTCACTAGGTGATGAAGTTGTCCCTGAAGAGAGCACCCCAGTTGTCATTTGGTTTAATCTTTGGGATCTACTGCAGGATCTGCTGCAGATTAAACTATGTGCATGCCTGTCAGCTGTGGGATGCAGCAGGGCTGTTGAGGTGGGTTGTTCTGCATTTATTTCTCAAGCTGTGTCTCTGCCTCCAGGTCTCCTACCTTCCCTTCACAGAAGCTTTTGAGAGAGCAAAAGCAGAAAAGAAGCTTGTGCACTCCATCTTGCTGTGGGGTGCCCTGGATGACCAGTCCTGCTGAGGTGAGGACATTCCCAGTGTGGTGGCACACATGATGTGCCTCCTTCAGGCTATGGAATGGTTGGGGGTGAGGGAGCAGGTCAGGAACCAGCAGTAAATACTCCCTTACTTGTTTTGGCATTGAAGATGCTGAATGGAAAGAGCTGGAAGGAGGGGATTACTGATCAGAGCTTAGGGTCCCCAGCAGCAGTATCAGATCTGAGACAACCCATAGGCCAACCACTAATCCAGGTGCCTTTGTCAAGGGTGAGGCATGGGTCCTGATTTCCTCTTTCTCATCCCCTCTCAGTCTGCTTGGGTAGAGGCAGCATCTGCAGGGTGAAAGGGTCACTGCTCTCTGCTTTGTACCTGACACCTGCCCAGGAGAAGCCAGATCCAGATGTGTGCTTGGAGTTGTCCTGATGCGTGGCTGTTTCCCCACACACACACACCTAAGACCTTGCACCCCACATTTGGCAGGAGTGATGGGTGGGAGAGGGACAGGTATCCTTAGCCCTGCCTGCCCTTAAAAACACTCCAGCATGTGTGAGCTCTGCTTGGCATAAACAGCAAGAAGCACTTGGGGGGATCACAGGGCCTGATCCTTTCCCAAATGCACCAAACCAGTCAGCCTCTGTGCAAGCCTGTCTGGGCCTTCTGCTGCCTTGCAAGGGACTGGGGTCTGCTCTGGTGGGTCTCCTCTGCCAGCAGCACACACAGGAAACAATAAGCTGTGGGGAACTGCCAAGAAAAAAGACAATGGGCCAGGCTGGGGGGAATGGGAGTCAACTGCCACAGCAGCCAGAGCGTTGGCATTGCGATGGCATCGTGGTGAGTCAGTTCAGGAAGCAGCAAGTCACTGTCTGTCTGTCTGTCTGTCTGTCTTACTCCAGGTTCAGGGCGAACTCTCCGGGAGACCGTCCTGGAAAGTTCGCCCATCCTCGCCCTGCTGAACCAGAGTTTCATTAGCAGCTGGTCGCTGGTGAAGGAGCTGGAAGAGCTGCAGGTGGGTGTCACAGGCAGTCTGGGGGTGCCAGCAGGAGCAGGGAGCTCACCCTGGCATCAGTGGGGGATTTCAGTTCCAAGCCCTCCACGTCCTAGCGATTGCAGGAGCCAAGCAAACACCAGATGGAAGCAGGCTAAGAGAATGGCACAGTGAACCCCTTCACTCTGTCACAGTGCCAATTTTAAATGCTAAAGCTCATAGAATCATAGAATGGCCTGGGTTGGAAGGGACCCAAAGGATCAGAGAGCTCCAACCCCCCTGCCACAGGCAGGGCCACCAACCTCCAGGCCTGGAGCTACACAAGGTTGCCCAGGGCCCCATCCAACCTGGCCTTGAACACCCCCAGGGATGGGGCACCCACCCCCTCTCTAGGCAGCCTGTTCCAGCACCTCACCACTCTTTCTGTAAAAAACTTCCCCCTAATATCTAATCTAACCCTTCCTTCCTTTAGCTTTAATCCATCCCCCTTGTCCTGCCATTATCTGCCCTTTTAAAAAGTTGAATCCCCTCCTGCTTATCAGCTCCCTTCAGGGACTGGCAGGCTGCAATGAGGTCCCCCCACAGCCTTCTCTTCTCCAGGCTGAACCAACCCAGCTCCCTCAGCCTCTCTCCATAGGGGAGCTGCTCCAGCCCTCTGATCATCCTTGTGGCTCCCCTGACCCCTCTCCAACAGTCCCACATCTTTCTTGTATTGGGGGCCCCAGCTCTGAACATGCTTCACTGCAGTAGCCCTGCCCAAGGCTGTTTCTGCCACCAACAGACTGACTTCTCTGTAACCCAGGGAGCAGCCAAATGGTATCAGAACTGTCTCCTGATTGCACCTCTCTCCATTTGGGAGCCTGTCTCTGGGCCTGTGCTGTCAGCTGGGGTCAGTCACAGAGCTGGGGACACTGGGAAAAGCTGGGATTAAACCATTGGTGTGCTTGGGAACTGCCAGGAATGGGGTGATTTTATTGTCTGGGGACAAAATCTACAACCAAAATGTGGGAGGGAGACTGATTGAAAGGGAATGGTGAAGCAGACTGTGAATGGAACCAGTTATCTCCATGCTGTAAAGCAGCTCTTCAGTCTCTTCCTGTCTCCTGTGTTGAGTGTACTCCTCCTGCACCATTCTAGTTTTGGTGTGTGCAAACATGTTTCTTTGGGGTCTCCTTACAGACCAACAGAGAGAATGAGTTCTACAGCAAGCTGGCTGACCTGCACCTGGAGAAATACAACTTCCCTGTGGAGATGATCATCTGCCTTCCCAACGGCACGGTGGTACGTTCGTCACCTCTTTAGCTGAGCTTGGCTCTTCCCATCACAATGTGCTTTTTCCTGGGTCATGTGCAGACCCTGAGTGAGTGTCTGCTCCCCCAGCTGTCCCCTGGCTCCTCAAGCCTTGGTGGGGCTGTAGTCCCTTCATGGTGCTGTGCTCTCAGGGATGCTGGGGCAGACAGAGCGCAGCTCCACAGAGAAACCTGAAACAAACTGCTCTTCATTCAGAGACAGAAGAACAGCAGCTCTGGGCAGGGGGGGAAACAATGAGCCTTGAACCAGACATCTGCCTGTGTTTCCTCATTGCCCTAGTTGGAGGACATGACCTTTGGCAAGCCACTGTAGCTTGTTTCCTGCACTCTTTGTCCCTTGGGCTCACGTTTTGGAGAAAACCCATCCTTATCAGTGAAAAGCACAGAGACATTTGAAGTTCAGGTGCTGGTTTTGCAGCTGGGCTGGGCAGAGAGAGCATGTGGCCCAGGGCTGCCATCTCCCCAGCCCGTGTTCAGAGCTAGGGCTTCTCTCAGATCCCCTTCAATCATCTTAACCTAAGTGAGGTGTCAGGACTTTTGGGGTAACAAAGACACCATTGTCTTTCATACATCTTTCTCTTGACTGGAAGCTGAGTTACCATATACAAAGTATTAGTGATTCTTTAAGAGCTGTTCCAGTCTTGCCATCTGTGGCCTGAACAGAGGCAAGGGCAGTGGTGGGGGAATTGTTCTGGCCTTTAAAGTCTCCTCTCCTTGGCTGTTTTCCTTCCCAGCTTCACCATATCAATGCCAACTACTTCCTGGACATTACTTCGATGAAGCCCGAAGATGTTGAAAGCAGCATCTTTAGTTTCTCAACCAATTTTGAAGACCCTTCTACTGCAACATACCTCCAGTTCTTGAAGGAAGGACTGCAAAGAGCAAAACCATACCTGCAGACCTAAAAACCAAGGCACCTGTTTGCCCCAAGGAGATGGCCAAAGACTTCAGAGATCTATTTTTCACTACAGACGTTCTTCCTCACCTTCACAGCAGACTGAGATGGGTGGTGGTGTTAAGATGTGGACAGTCCCAGAACCAGGGCTGTGCTCTGGGTGTTGGTTTGAGGTGAAGTTTCAAGTCCTACCAGTTTACATAACCTGCCCATTTGAGTTCTGGCAAACTCTTACAGGAGTTAAAATACTTGAACCTCTAAACATTCCTGGTGCATATGCCTTGGCCCACCATTCACCCACGTGTTTTTCCAGCTCCTGTTCAGACTCTGTGCTGAAACTCATGGAACAGCTATACCAAGCATCACCTGGAAACCCCTGATGGACTTGGAACCCCCTGAGGGACCTTGTGTTGCATCATGGAGAAGAGCATTGCCACTACGACCAGACACTCGTGGTGAGCGCCTGCGCCGTGCAGGCGAAGGTGCAGGATCCATGGTGGGTGGGAAGCTCCTTCCTGGTAGCTGGTGGCATTCACAGCTCCTTGCTAGTGGTAGCTCTGAGCTCTAAGCTGCCCTGTGGCCTGGACACCAGCTCTTCATAGTGGCATTTGTTGACAGCAGTGGCATAACGGGACTGTAGCTGGTAACTTGTAGATATGGATGGAGGAGGTACAGCTGGAGGCTGGAGCGCTGGAGTAGCCTCCTCCCAGCTCCCTGTGTAAGAGAGCTGTCTCTTACTCAGGTTCTGTGCACCTGAGGGAGATGGTGAGGTTGACACAGTGAAATTGGGAACTGAGACCAGGGGGTTAGAGCTGTGGTGCAGCTCAGAGACATCAGGCATGGATTAGCTGGGGGGCATTAGAGCCAGAGCCTCTCTTTGCTCCACCAGTGCAGGACATGCACTCCAGGCTCTGGGATGTGGTGTCCCTGCCTCACACAGCCTGGGGCCACTCCCAGCCCACTGGCTTTGGGAGCTTCCTTCTCCCAGTGTCTCTTCAGTGGAGAAACACTCCATCCACTACACAATGAACCTACACAATGAACAGGGTGAAGCTCCCTTTGGGGCCCGGAGGTTCAGTGTTGCCCTAGGACCATTAACTCTTTGAGAACCAAGTGGTTCTAAAGCCATGAGATTTTTCCAGAGAAGCTATTCAGACAGAACACTGTTGTCCCTTATCTGTAACCACCCTGCCCCAGTGCCTGGTTACAGACTGAGTGTCATTTGGAGAAGGAAAGGTTAATTGAGAACAGGTTTAAAAGCATATTCCTTAGGTAGGTGAGGAGACAAGGCATCTTCAATAGATGGCTGGAGACAGCCATGGCTGTTGATGCTTTTTCTACTCTCTGAAGCACAATTCTGTTGGACCAAATCAAATGGGGAGGGGGGAGATCCTTTCTTTTTTTTTTTTTCTTTTTGTTTGTTTGTTTTTCTCCCCTGGAAGAAGCATTTTCATTCCCAGGCCCCAGGATCTGGGGGGAACCCGGGGCTGGTGCTGACTCTGCCCCAGCCCTCCTGTTTGTACCTGTAGCTGGAGACTTGAGCTTAGATGGACCTCTGGGCTGAGCCAGCGTAGCTTCACTAATTGCTCTAGTGAAATTAATTACCCCTGGGCTGTTTCTCAGTATCAGCTTTATAACTATGCATTAGCTCTGCACTTTTCTAGCACTCCACGGGGCCTGTGGTACTGACAGGCTTGGATCTGGAAGCATCCTCAGGTGTGGAAAGTGCCAAAGCCTCCAGGCAGTGGTAGGGACCACGCTCCTCTCTCAGCAGCAGTCTCAGCCTTTCAGGGGACTTTGGTCTCATCTCTTTGGGGAACTTTGGCTGGAGTAGAGAGTGTCAGAGAAAACCGGGTGCCTGCCTCCCCCTGCTCCTCGTGAGGCACAGCCAAGGGGTACATCGGCCCCTCTGGCTTTTACAAAGCTTCACACAAGGGATTTTTGTCGTATCTTCCCTGACCCCCCCCTCAGCCAGGGGCTTTGGCCTTGGCAGTGGTGCCTGCCAGTTGTGCTGGCATGGAGACTTTGCTCTGTTTGTTCCCCTTCCCACCCGTTTTGCTGCAGAAGGAGCCGGGGAGGGGAATGCTGGAGCAGGCAGGGAGCGCTCCTGGCCTCTCAGGGTGCAGGCAGCAGGGTCCAGCTCCCGGGATGGGCCCATGCCCAAGCCCTCAGGATCCCTGCCAAGCCCTCTCCTCCCTCGGGCAGCGCCTGGCACTGGCAGCTCTCCCCGGAGCCACCTTTGGGGGATGATGGGAGCTTGTCTGAAGGAGCCGGCCCCGGGCTGGAGCAGTCTGAGGGTTGGGGGGGGGACACACACCAGTCCGTGTCCCCCCTTAACCGCAGCCCGTTCCCTGCCGTGGGTGAGGCTTTTCCTGACGCTGTCTCGCCGGTTTGTAAGCCCCGGGCGGTTGTTCCGGTGGGTCCGTGTCCTCAGGGGGGTGGTGAGGGGTGGGGGGGAGGTGCCGCCTTTCCCCGCCTCCTGCGCTTCGTGACGCCCTGGCCTGAAACCCGCAGCGGGTCAGGGCCGATGTCAGCCAGCGAGGCTCCGGGGCCGGGCGGTTCCGTGGCGGTTGCCGTGTGTAGCTGCACTCCTTAAAGCCATCCCACTACCCTCTGCCTCCTCCAGTCCTTTCGCCTTCGATGGGGCGGGCGGGCGACGGTGAGGGCCGGGGTGCCCGCTCTGCGCGGGGACCCCCTGCGCATGCGCCGCCGGAAGCGCGGGGGGCGAGTTCCGCTTCCAGGTGATGGCGGCGGAGGGGGCGGGAGCGGGGCAGTGCTGCGCCGCCGCCCCTCAGGTACCGGCGGGGCCTCGGGGTTGAGGGGGAGGCGGGGGGATAACGTGTTGTCAGCACCGGGCGAGAGGCCGGGGTGCTGCCTCAGCCCCTTCCCGGGCGCTCCTGGCGCAGGCAGCGAGCCGCTTGTGTCTTGCAGTGAGAAGCGCCGCAGCGGGGTAAGATGAGCCCGGGGCGAGCCCGCGGGAGCCGCAACACCCAGCGCTGAGCCCGCGGCGGCCGCCACCGCCGGAGCCGGAGATGGCGGCGGACTCCGTAAGTGTAACGCCGGCAGCCCGGGGCCTGCCCTCCCCGGCTCTCCCGTAGCCAGGGGCCCGTCACGGCAGAGCTCGGAGGCCGAACTTGCAATAACGGCTGGGGAATCGGAAATCTCCCTGCGCGGGACCGGCGGCGTTCGGGCCTTGTGTGTGTAACGAGCCCCAGCAGCCATAAATCAATCGATTTGTTGGCAGACTGAGCAAAAACAACCCGCTTGGGTTCCAGTTTGTCACCGTAGTCACTGCCCAGAGCCTCGTGCCCCCTCCTGTCACGACAGCCATGACAGGCAGAGGGGAAGGTGGCCAAAGGAGAGAGCACTTCACCTTTCAGAAGCATCCCTAAAGCATTTGCTGTCTGCAACACCCCCCCCCAGGCTGTTCTCTTCAGCCCTGGGTTGGGATAGGCACTGAATACACTTGGCCTGTGGTAAAGGTCATGTGGAAGCAAGAGTGAGACTTCCTTCTGATTAAGGCCTGGAGCTGTGCCAGGGCAGGGTCAGATCAGACATTAAGAAAAAACTCTTCACCAAAAGGGTTCTGGGGCACTGGAACAGGCTGCCCAGGGAGGGGGTTGAGTCACTGACCCTGTATTTAAAAGCTGGGTAGATGAGGTGCTCAGGGATGTGGTTTAACACAGGACAGGTACGGTTGGACTCCATGATCTCAAAGGTCTTTTCCAACCTGGTGATTCCATGAGGTCTCTTATGGCCTCCTCATTGCTCTTTTCAGCATGTTTTCTTTAGGAGCTCAGTGTGGGTTACTGAGAGCTTCTAGGTCCTGCAAATACTACACCCATGTTTAAAGTGCCCCTTGGGGACTGACTGGTGTTCACAGACATTCAGCTAAAACACAGTTGTATGGAATTAGGACCTTAGTTATTAGCATAATAAAAAGTCTCACTTAACAAAAAGTTAGAAATCAGAGCTCTTGAGTAAACTCTGTAGGGCAATTTCCAGTTTTAATACATTTTAAGAGGGGGCAACTGATTTTAAAGATTAATTCTATCATGTGGCTTCTTGTAGACAATCCCCATCTGGCAGAACAAACCCCATGGCTCAGCACGCAGTGTCGTCAGGAGGATTGGGTCAAACCTCCCCTTAAAGCCCTGTCCCAGAGCAACCTTTGAGGTAAGCAGGTTGGGAAGGGACGTGGTGATGGCATCTGCCAGGCTACTGTTCTTGAGCAAGGCTGTCACAAGCTGCTGCTCTGTCAACCAAATGTCTCTGCTGAGTTGTATCTGCAAAACTCCTGTAGTATTATAGTCTGTTTTAAGGGGTTTTTTCTTCCTCTTTTTGGAAATTCTGTTCTTTTAAGGGATCATTGGCAATTGGGGAAAAATACCTCCTCAAATAGTGTCTGTGGGCTGGGCTAGAGGAAACAGAAGCATGGAGGGGCTGAACAATGACTCGTGGTGTACAGGGCCTGTGTTCCCTCAACAGCAAAGCAGGGTTTATAGAAACACTTAGATCACTCCTGAGCTCAAGGGGAGTGCTGGGACTTGTCATGGCAAAGTGTCACACATGGCCTTGGCAGTGTCCTAAGCTGTATTGAGTACCCTTTGCTGCCTTGCTGTTCAGTCTTAGGGAGCACAGTAACACACCCAGGAACACATGCAGAAGCCAGCACACATCTCTCTGAGCCAAACAGTGTTGCTGTCACACATCTGCCTACCTGGTGCAGAGGAGAAAGGCTCTGCCATCCAGTATGGGACATCTGGGGTGGCTTCAGGAAACATTAATTAACTTTCTTCATTTTAGGTCTTACCAAACGTGTCAGACCTCTATCTAAATGACGTCCCTCCAGTCCCCACCTTAGCAGACATTGTGTGGATAGCAGCAGATGATGAAGAAACATATGCCAGAGTCAGGTTGGTGTTCTCTTTGTGTCTGCTGATCCTTATTTTTATATGCTGGTTTTATTTCTTATGGTATAAGCCAGACCTAGACCGAATGCTAACAACTTCCAGTCCTCTTGGGGGGCTGATGTGCCTCTTGAAAGACATTTTTCCCAAGAAACAGGGAAAAAAAAAAAGAATTGGACATAGGACTCTAGGAGGAATTCCTTCAGGAATTGGCCTCTGTAAACCAAGAGCCTGTGTCATGTTGTATTTTACTCCCTTGAAACGACTGTGAAGAGTAACACCTGTAATTTGTGGTATTCTCTAGTTAGAAAGTTGAGTTCCCATGGGATTGGAATGTTCTGCTCCCAGGAGTTTGGTTCTGATCAGTTGAACTCTTGCCCTTAAAGCAGGGCAGTAGTGAATAGGTATCTCATGAGAAGGAAAACGGACTTTGAAATCAGAGGCAAAAGTTACTGGGTGAGGGCCATTTCCCATGTGCACCCAGCACACTGCCCAGCATGGAGACACAGGAACTGGGAGACAAATGTCCTGGAACTCTGTGAGCACACCCAGACTTCTGTCCCTGTGTCCTTCACCAGATCTTGTGCCGTTGGGTCGTGCTTCCTGTGACCAGCTTTATGTTCCTCGGATCGCAGAGAGAGCACATGACCCAGCATGGCACATCCCTGGTACACAGGGCATAGTGATGCAGGGGCTGAATTCATCGTGTCAGAGTCTTCTCTTGTGGATGAGAGACTTAACACGAGCCAGCAGTAGCTCTGGCAGCTCGCAAGGCCAATGGGATCCTGGGCTCCATCAGCAGAGGGGTGGCAGCAGGGACAGGGAGGGGATTGTCCCTCTCTGCTCTGCCCTCCCCCAGCTGGAGTCCTGTGTCCAGAGCTGGGGCCTCCAATACAAGAAAGATGTGGAACTGTTGGAGAGGGTTCAGAGGAGCCACGAGGATGATTAGAGGGTCGGAGCAGCTGCCCTACAAAGAGAGGCTGAGGGAGCTGGGCTGGGTCAGCCTGGAGAAGAGAAGGCTGTGGGGGGACCTCACTGCAGCCTGCCAGTCCCTGAAGGAGCTTATAAGCAGGAGGGGATTCAACTTTTTAAAAGAGCAGATAATGGCAGGACAAGGGGGATGGATTAAAACTAAAGGAAGGAAGGTTTAGATTAGATATTAGGGGGAAGTTTTTTACAGAGAGAGTGGTGAGGGGCTGGAACAGGCTGCCCAGAGAGGGGGTGGGTGCCCCATCCCTGGGGGTGTTCAAGGCCAGGTTGGATGGGGCCCTGGGCAACCTTGTGTAGCTCCAGGCCTGGAGGTTGGTGGCCCTGCCTGTGGCAGGGGGGTTGGAGCTCTGTGACCCTTGGGGTCCCTTCCAACCCAGACCATTCTATGATTCTCCAGTCCTCAGGTGGAGGCACAGAGGTCACAGAGGGGTCTGGACCTTGTAAGTGACCAACACGTTTCTGTCCCGTAGAAGTGACACCCGCCCGCTGAAACACAAGTGGAAGCCGAGTCCCTTCACCGTCATACAGCGCAATGCTTCGGTCCCCAACCTGAGGAGGCAGGAGGAGAAGCTGCTGGCCTTGAAGAAACCTGGTTTACCAGCACTGAGCCGAACAACAGAGCTCCAGGATGAGCTGAGTCACCTGCGGAGTCAGATCGCTAAAATAGTCGCTGCAGAGTCAGGTAGGAACATGAGGAGCTTTCTCCAGATGAACAAGAAGGGCTGGATTAGTGAAGCAGGATATTGGAGCAGCTTCCCTATGAAGAGAGGCTGGGGGAGCTGGGCTGGGTCAGCCTGGAGAAGAGAAGGTTGTGGGGGGACCTCATTGCAGCCTGCCAGTCCCTGAAGGGAGCAGAGAAACAGGAGGGGATTCAGCGTGTTAAAAGAGCAGAGACTGGCAGGACAAGGGGGATGGATTAAAACTAAAGGAAGGAAGGGTTAGATTAGATATTAGGGGGAAGTTTTTTACAGAAAGAGTGGTGAGGTGCTGGAACAGGCTGCCCAGAGAAGTAGTGGATGCCCCATCCCTGGGGGTGTTCAAGGCCAGGTTGGATGGGGCACTGGACAACCTTGTGTAGCTCCAGGCCTGGAGGTTGGTGGCCCTGCCTGTGGCAGCGGGGTTGGAGCTCTGTGGTCCTTGGGGTCCCTTCCAACCCAGACCAGTCTTGGATTCTATGATTCTGTGATTTCCTCCATACAGAGCAGTCTTGCTGCTGTTCCCAGCAGAGCTGCTGCTCCCCTTGGTGGGATGCCATCTTCAGTGTCAGCTCAGTGCTGGTTCTCTGTTCAGATGTTTACATCTGTTTTGGTGGAGGAGTTCTGCTTGGTTTTGAGAAATACCAAGTGTTGCTCTGTGACTGCCAGTGCTGTGTCTGTTGTGGAAGCATACCATCCCCAGTACCTTGGGTTATGAAACACAGGGCATGCTCTTGCTACTCCTGCTCCAAGTCAGTGAGAAGGTTCATCTTGATTTGAGTAGGAAGGAGATGTCAGTCTTCATTTCTTGTAGGAAAATGACACTAGCAAATAACATATTTGGGGAAAAGCCTAGCTGAACTGATTCTTTATTTCAGTAAATTTATCTACAACTAAAAGCTCTGGTTTAGGCACAAATCTGAACCATGAGGAAAGATTTCTTCTCTTCTTTTCATGGCTTTTCCTGTATACTCAGCTCTGACCCAAATCCTGGTGGGCTCTACAAGGCTTGACATGACAGTGGCTGGTTTAGAGTGTGGCAACTAGTGAGATAGAAATACCTTGGTATGTATCTGTGCAGCATCTCCCAACTCAAAAATATTGAATAGTTTTGCAACTAAAGGTATTCAGTCCACCTTGGAGACAGGTTTTTTCTTAGAAGCTGTGTTTCTTGTCTGCAGAATATTTCTGCCTGTAGCTGACAGCTGTATTAGAGCTGCTTTCCTAGAAGGAAAGGACCTATAATTCTTCCTGTTACTTAAAAGCCAAACAAATCAGGATTGTCCCCCCACCCAGAATGGTATCAGGAGGGTTAATTCCTGTTTATGATGGGTAACAGTGGCTGATGAAACCTTCCTTCCCCTCCATCTGAAAGCAAATAGGTTTTTTAATTCCCAGACTGCACTGCACAGGGCACCAAATCTCCTGTGACCTCCAGAAGATGCTGTGGCTGGCTGATCATTGCAGTCCCAGGGAACTGGCAGCTTTAAACAACTGTTCATATTTAGTCCAGCTATCCCTGAGCCATAAACACATCTGAACATGAACTGGAGCTATGGTGGTTGATTCAGTTGGAATGCTGGCTCCTACATTGAGAGATTTGGGGTTCAGTGTGGTCAGTGGACTTCTAGAATCTACTTGAGATCATACCTGGAATGTTGTGTCCAGTTCTGGGCCCCTCAGCTCAAGGAAGAGACAGAACTCCTTGGAAGAGCCCAGCACAGGGCACCAAGGTGATGGAGGGAGTGGAACAAGGTGTTCCACAGACAAAGTGTTCCTTATGAGGAGAAGCTGAGGGAGCTGGGTCTCTTTAGCCTGGAGAAGAGGAGTCTGAGGGGTGACCTCATCAATGTCTATAAACATGCAGAGGGTGAGAGTCAGGAGGCTGGAGCCAGGCTCTGCTCAGGGGTGGCAGCGACAGGACAAGGGGCAGCAGGTGTGAGCTGGAGCAGAGGAAGCTCCATGGGAATGTCAGGAGGAACTTTGTCCCTGTGAGGGTGCTGGAGCCCTGGGCCAGGCTGCCCAGAGAGGGTGTGGAGTCTCCTTCTCTGGAGACATCAAACCCAACTGGATGTGTTCCTGTGGGATTTAGCCTGGGTGCTCCTGCTCTGGCAGGGGGTTGGAGCTTTCAAGCTCCCTTCCAACTCCTAACATTCTGTGACTGTAAATATATCTGCCATCACATGAGAACACGTGGGATGGTTTTAGTGTGCAAAACATTATGTAGATGAGATGAGGTATTTCTGATGATCCAGCCACACTTAGAGAGTCCCACCTCTTTGTGCTGGTGTTTCTTGTCATCTTTGGTCTGGTCACAGTACACAGCACCCTGGATGCCATTTGTCTCAACTCTTAGAGCAGCATGGTGAAACAAAAGCCTCTTGACACCACAAAATACACCCAAAACAAGGCATCACAGATGTCCCCTTCAGAGAGTCTGCATGTGTCCTCTTTCTTCTTGCAAGATCAGAGGATTGACCAAATAAAGAACAGGGGAAATTGGTTTTGCTTTGGTTTGGTTTTTTCCTAGGTGTTGTCTCAGCTCTACAGTTGCTCAAGCTGTGTGCTAGAAAAGCCCATTTTTAATTCAGGGAGAGTAATAACAAGGAAAAATGAGAGATCCAGAAGGGAAAAAAAATGATTTAATCATTTAATACCACCTTCTCTCCCTCTCTACCCAGCAAGGGCCCTGGTGCTTATCAGCTGGTCATATTGACTCTGCAGCCTCTAGGTCAATAACAGGGAGCTGTGATTTAGGGCTTGGCTGTAGCTCAGTAATCTGATGGAGGAGATAACTATTAAGCAGGGTTATTTTGGAAAAGATTGATGCCAAAAAAGAAATATTGTGCAATCTGCCTTACTATATACTGTTAAGAGAAAGCCCTTAATTGGAAATTGATAACTCCCTACAAGTTTACTCTTGAGGCCAAGGGCATTAGTGCTCTAAAGTACAGTTTGTTTTCAATACAGGAAGGTTTGTTCCAGGGGATGCTCACTAAGCATTTTTCCAGGGGTTTTGGTTGTTTTACACTGGAAATATCCAACTCATTTCCACTTGGTAACACTCCTAAATTATATTGTTGTTCTTATCCTCACCACATTTTGAATCTCTGTGGAATAGGTGGGTTCTGCTCTCATTTTAGAGTTGGAGATGGACAGCAAAACGGGTCAAAACACCTGCAAGTCAGAGAGTGAACTGCTGTGAGTAGCCAGGCTGGAAAGCTGGAGCTCCAGAACCAGCTCTGCCTTCTCACCAGGAGTAACACAGGGGAGGGAGTCTGACAGGGAGAGAAAAACAAGTGGTTCTCCAGGTGATGAAGAAAAAGAGGAGGAAAGCTGAGACAATGCTGTGTTCTGACACAGGCTCCCTCTGTGACCCTGAGCAGCAGCTAAATCTCTGTTCTTCCATCTGTTATCTATAAAACCAGAAAAAAGTAAACATTGCCTGAGTTCTGCAGGGCTGGGGGCACAGTGTTTGACCTGGAGAAGGGTGATGGGCATGATAGGAAGAGAGATAAGGGGGTTGAAAGGTACTGGAGGAGGTCTTGTGTTGTGACATGGTGTGATAGGCACACGAAGGGTAACAATAGGATGAGTGTGGGTTTGTAGCTGATGATACATCTTGTACTCTGTTGTTTGGAGGGAAAGAAATACCTACATGGTTTGGTATGAGTTTTATCTATCTACCTATACTGTTTTCTTTTTCAGCCTCTGCTTCATTAACACCAGATTTACTATCTCCAGGAAGTTCAAATGCATCTTCTCCTTTACCTTGTTTTGGGCCCTCTTTCCAATCCACCACTTCCTTTGTCATTAGTGATATCACAGAGGAGGAGGCAGAACTCGAAAGCCCTGAGCTCCCATCAGTCTCCATGCTTTGTTCTGCAACCTCTGAGTGTTGTAAACCAGAACCAAAGGATCCTGATGAGGAAGATTCTGTGTCTCTTTCAAAGGCCAGCAGCTTTGCAGATATGATGGGCATTCTTAAAGACATTCATAGGATGAAGCAGAGCAAAGACTTGTAAGTGCTTCCTGAACTCTCTTGATTTTCTTGCCTCTTTCAGAGTTTGCCATCTCTTTTGTTTTGTTTTGGTCTGTCAAATCACTGTAGACACAATAGATCACACATTCACTGTGTGATGGTGCTGCTGATTCCTGATTTTCAGGGGGAAATACCTGTTCATAGCAGGCCTTGCTGACACGTTGCTTTAGTGATGGCTTACCTGCCTGGATAGAAAGCAGCAGAGGGGAGTTTAAACTGATTGGCACAAGACTTGGCTGGTTTAACTTGTCCACCTAAAAAAAAGCAGCAGAGGGGAGCTTAAACTGGTTGGCACAAGATTTGGCTGGTTTAACTTGTCCACCTGAAAGCATCCCCACCTTGTGTTTGCCCTGATGAAAACCAGAACAGTGTGTTACCGACTGTCAGGGTGAGGACCACGCTGCCCCCTCTGCTTCCAGCACCTCCAGATCATCTTGGAGACCCAGGCAGTTGGGAAGACCAGCAGCTTTCTCAGCATGGCACATGCAGGAATTCACACATGGAGCTTTTCAGCTGCTCAGTGTTTGCATCTGGCCCAGCTCTGAGCGTGGGCAGAGTGAGTTTTCACCTCTCTTGGTGAGGTGACACACTGATCACGAGAGCGCCTCAAGCTGCAGCATGCCAGCTGAGACAGGATTCTGTGCTGCTGATAAAGCCCCTTCCTTGGTGTGAGCTGTGCTGCCTGGGTTCTACATGGGAAATCACAGTCATAAAGTTCAGACAGGCTGGAAAGATGGGCCCAGGGGAACCTAATGAGGTTCAACACTGTCAAGTGTCAGGGGCTGCACTTGGGCTGAAAGAATCCCAGCCAGAGATACAGACTGGGAGAAGAGCTTCTGGAGAGCAGCCCTGCTGAGAAGGACTTGGGGATTGTGGTGGATGAGAGACTGAACATGAGCCAGCAGTGGCTCTGGCAGCTCACAAGGCCAATGGGATCCTGGGCTCCATCAGAAGAGGGGTGGCAGCAGGGACAGGGAGGGGATTGTCCCTCTCTGCTCTGCCCTCCCCCAGCTGGAGTCCTGTGTCCAGAGCTGGGGCCCCCAATACAAGAAAGATGTGGAACTGTTGGAGAGGGGTGAGAGGAGCCACAAGGATGATCAGAGGGCTGGAGCAGCTGCCCTACAAAGAGAGGCTGAGGGAGCTGGGCTGGTTCAGCCTGGAGAAGAGAAGGCTGTGGGGGGACCTCATTNAAGGGAGGAAGGGTTAGATTAGATATTAGGGGGAGTTTTTTTACAGAAAGAGAGGTGAGGGGCTGGAACAGGCTGCCCAGAGAAGTAGTGGATGCCCCGTCCCTGGGGGTGTTCAAGGCCAGGTTGGATGGGGCCCTGGGCAACCTTGTGTAGCTCCAGGCCTGGAGGTTGGTGGCCCTGCCTGTGGCAGGGGGTTGGAGCTCTGTGATCCTTGGGGTCCCTTCCAACCCAGACCAGTCTATGATTCTATGATTCATGTTGTGACATGTCATGTTTTAACCTTATCAGAAAGGTATGTGGCTCTAGGGCTGAGCATTCACAGGTAATACTGTAATTATCAACTCTTCTAATTAGTGCAGACTGGTATGTCAGCCTTCCACAGAAGCAGACTTCTCAGTTTAAGAAAACTTGCTACCATCTGTGCCAGATGAAGATAGGGAAACATGGGTTGTTCAGGGGAAACCAGACTGGTACCAATACAGATCATGGATACGCTGGCAAGGCTTCTGCCAGCGCTGCCCAGATCACAAGGAGCCAGGTGCTGACTAGGCAAGGCTGTTTGCAGAGGCTTTTGAGGAGGGATGGAGCAACTTTCTGAGGCAGAAATGAAATGTGACTTGTCTGCAGGAGTGTGTCTGAGCTGCAGCCCATTTCCCATGCTGGGCAGTTGGTGGTTGTCATGCTGAAGCAGGGATGATCCGCTGTTGCACGTGGTACCTGTGGGGTGTTCTCAGCAGCTGGGTGGCTGATCCAGTGTGAAAAGCAGCGTGTGGGGGCCAGGGAATGTTGTGATATAATAGGTCATGATTTGACTGGTTTCCTCAGTCTGGGACCAGTGAATTGTGGCTGTTCCACCTGGCTGCTGCCCTGGGAGAGACGCTGTGTTGGTGAGCGGGAGGGAGAGATGGTGTGTGCACAAAGACTGGGCTCATGGGAGATGGGGACAGCTGCCTAATCCCTCCTCACTGGGGTATGCTGGGCAAAGGAACTGAATCACTGGGACCCCCTTGTGATGGGTGACTGATGAGAGGAGCTGGGTGACACGTGCTGTGTCCAGGCTAGGGACACTGCTCCAGAACAGCTCAAGGCTAGAGCTGAGCTGGGTTCCTCTCATCTGTTCTCTCCCTCAGCCTCTTAACTTGCCTCCTGCATGCAACAGTGATGTTGCAGGGTATGGTTATTACAGCTTAGTTAAAGCTGTGCAAGAAATCACAGGTAGTTGAAGAAAAACTCCATTGAATAAATCACTGCTGTTCATTACTTGATGAGCTTTAATGTATAGACACAGACCTCCAGCACTGGTGAGGTTGTGTGAGCAGACCTGAGCTCCTACAGCTGTGCTCACCTTGTGTCTGGCTGAGCAAAGCAGTTGTGGTAGTGGGGGTACACAGCACTAGTGGGGGTTCACAGCTGCCCCTTGAAAGGCTCACGTACTCTTTAGATGGATGATGGTACCAAAGGGTGCTTAACCAGGTGACTTAGTGATGCTTTGCTGGCACTCCTCTCACACAACTGTGGGAGCTTCAGGAAGGAGTGAGAGATGCCTGCAGAAATAGCCATGTTTCAGCAAACTGGAGCCTGTTTGAGTCTCTGTGTTGCCTCCTGCAAGCCCAGGGTGGGGTTAAGGACAGGTCCCATGAGGACCTGCCTGCACTGAGTACACTCTTACCTCTTGAGTACTGGTCCAGGGCTGAAAAATTTCATGTGCCCATGATTATTCCCTCATCCTTGGAGTAGAAGCTGAAGCTCTGGTCTGCTGCTGGCTGTGTCTCACTATAGACACTGTACCCGTTGGTACAAGAGGTCCCTCTTCTCACCATGGTGTGGAGTTGGACTAGACAATCTCCAACAGTTTCCTTCCAGCCCTGATCATCCTGTGATCTGTCTCTTGGCTCATCTTGTGAGGGCTTTTCCTCTGGCACAGCTCAAGGCCGTGTCAGTGCTGTCTGCTGTCAGTCTGGTTTGCCCTGTCCCTCTTCTGAGGCAGCTGCCAGGTGATGTGTGGGTACCTCCAGAGCCTCAGGTGTGCTTGTGTGGAAGGAGGAGTTTGGGGACAGCTCCAGACCCCATATCTGGTGTTTCTCTGCACCCTTTTCAGAAGGATGGATGAAATCAAGGGCATGCTGCTGGCTACAAAATTGTCTTTTAAATAGTGATGCAGGAGAGCTGGGCAGGGAGAAACCTGATGAAATTCAACAAGAGCAAGTGTAAAGTCTTGCACCTGGGGAGGAATAACCCACTGTATCAGTGCAGGCTGGGAGATGACCTGCTGGAGAAGAGCCTGGGGGTCCTGGTTGATGACAGGGTGGCTATGAGCCAGCAGTGTGCACTGGTGGCTAACCAATGGGATCCTGGGGGGCATCAGGAAGAGTGTGTCCAGCAGGTCACAGGAGGTGATCCTCCCCCTCTGCTCTGCCTTGGTCAGGCCCCACCTGGAGTGTAGTGTCCAGTTCTGGGCTCCCTGGGATAAAAAAGCCTGGGATCTCCTGGAGAGAGTCCAGAGAAGGGCTACGAAGATGATTAGGGGCCTGGAGCATCTCCCCTGTGAGGACAGGTTGAGTGAGCTGGGACTGTTCAGCCTGGAGAAAAGAAGACTTAGGGGGGACCTAATTAGTGTTTATAAATATCTTAGACATGGGATGCAGGGGGAATTGGCCAGCCCCTTTTCAGTGTCTGTGGGGACAGGACAAGGGGCAATGGCTGTAAACTGGAGCACAGGAAGTTCCACACCAACATGGGGAAGAACTTTTCCCCAGTGAGGGTGACAGAGCCCTGGGACAGGCTGCCCAGGGAGGTGGTGGAGTCTCCTTCTCTGGAGAGATTCAAGTCTCATCTGGATGCCTATCTGTGTAATATGAGATAGGGAGCTGCTTTGGCAGGGGGTTGGACCCGATGATCTCTCGAGCTCCCTTCCAACCCCTGTGATTCTGTGTGATTTACACAACTGTGAATTAAGAACTGACCTCTGCCAACTCTGATGTAGCACCAGGGGTTACCTGTGAGCAGTTCAGTGACATCTCACTAAAAGCTTTCAGTGCTAATTGGAGAACAAGCTCCTCCCAAACACTTACAGAAAGATTTGGGGGGGGAGGATTATGTATTATTTTTTTCTTTTTGGAATGTTTAAAACACCCATAAGGTTTCCTGACAGAACAGAAACACTTCAAAGAATTAAAAGTGACACTCTGCAATTATTATTGCTGGTTCTGAACAAAACCTGAGTGAGGAATTTGCAATACCAAAGGAGAAGAACCAGGGTTTGGCTTCCTGGAAAGTTAACATTTTCAGCTGCTTTTGTTTCATGGTGTTGGTCTTGCACCTCCTCCACTTGTGACAAAAGCTTATGATAAATGCTCAAAAAAAAAAAAAAGACTTAAAAGACTAACCCATGGGATTTTGGTGGGATTTTGGCACTCCTTCCTACTAACACACTGTGCTTTTGGCTTCCACCTAGAACTAGAGCTTCCATGAAGGAGGAAGACCCGGCTGTTCTTATAGCAGAAGTTCTGAGAAGAAAATTTGCCCTAAAGGATGAAGATCTGGCTGTGAAAGAGAAATGATGTTACTGGCATCAAACTGTAAGCAAAAAGTGTTATGCTCCACAGTAGCTGCCTTCCTAAGGATTGAGCCTTTGCCTCTTTTATTGATTAGAAGTGGTTTCTGCACCGGACACTTACTTAGGAAAGACCCTATGGATTTGATGTGTTTTCCATGTGTTGTTATATTTAAGAAAAAAAAAAACCTTTTTAAGAAGATGGAAGTTCTTTTCCACCTGTATTTTGATGTTGATTATTGATAAGGATCTTCTGAAGAGTGCTGCTGGATGATGTTCTTTGTACCTACCACTTTCCTTAGGTTCCAATTATTACACCGGCCTTGTTAGGATACGACTAGTTACCATATCCAGTGTAAAGGGATGTTGGGCAGCCAGTTCTGTCTCTGAGTGTGGTACAGAGCTACTAATAAGCTAATTAATGCTTCCAGGTCATCAGTGTTTAGGAGGTTGTTGAGTCATGGTGATGACTCTGACCCAAGGGTAGGATGAAACCACAATCAGTGATCAAACCACTCCCTCACCTCTTTTGGATGCTGCTGGTTGCAGTACACCCTGGGTATCTTAACTCACAAGTTGCATGTCAGAATGGCCTTAATTTCTTGCCAGTAATTTAATGTTTCATTAATAGTCCTTGTATTCAAATAACATATTTTATTTAGCATTCAAAAGGTCTATTTATTGAACTGCCACTGCTAAGAACCCAGCACCCACCACGAGAGCTGTGTGAGAAAAGGGAAGAAGGCTGCAGTGTGTGGCTGCAGTTCTCACTAACTGAAGAGGTTTCCTTCAGCTACACATCCTCTGCAATGTTCCTCATGGCTGTATTTAAAGTATGATTTCTTTTTTTTCCTTTATATAAAATGGAGCCTTAATAAGAGAGTGGTTGTCCTTGATGTTGTTAACATGCAGATGCCCAAAGATGGCAGCAGTGGCACTTCTATCTTGGGCAGGTTGGGTGGGAGAGGTGGAATCTCAGCTGCTGCTGTTTAACCAGTGCTGAGCAGTTCTTCCTCCAGCCAGGAGCACTCACTGCTCCACACTTCCCTTGAGGCCAAACTGACAGCACCAGCTTGTGGCTGTCTGAGCCCTCCTGGGCTCCACTCTTCAGATTACAGGCCACTTACCCTGACAGATGCACTGTTAACACCCTCCTCTTCATCAGTCTTCCTCACTTTGAACCCCTGGTAGTCAGGTGCTGTGACCCCACTGCAGCTGGTTCACAGTTCCACAAGGTGGAAAACACAATGTCACAGATGTGTGGCACAACCTCAGGCCTGACCTGAGCAGAACATGGTATCTCTGAGGCAGCTGATGGGAAGCAGGGGGTGTGATTCCTGAACTGAGCCTAGGAAAAGCCCTTTAAATGTGAGAGCTTTGGGGATGCCAAGAAACAGACACGTTAGCAGCAGCTTTCAGGACAGCATGGTACATACACATAGATGTGTAGGAAAACCAGGCCTTGGCCCCACTGGCTGGAGTCATGACTGAAACAGACAAACCATTATAAATTAAGTCCTTCCAAACTTTATTTTCATTAAAACCAAATTTTAGAGAACAAAGATGGGCTGCCTGTTGTGTGGGTCTACTGCATACCCTGGTGAGACCCCCAGACACAGGAACAACAGGGACACTTAGTGAACTCTGACCACCTTCTCACCAAAAACCACTTTCCTGAGGCTTTACAAGAGGTCACTTAGTGTTTAATCACCCTGTTCCCTTCTGAGTCCTGTGTGAACAGGAAATCATAGCACACATCTGACCACTGCTCCACTGGTTTGCTTGAGCTCCTCTTGGCAGCTTCACTGGAGCAGCCCTTGCAGGCAGAGCTGGGCAGCTGCCTGTAAGAGCTGCTCAGGTCCTTGTGAGATGAGAGGGTCTGGCAGCAGTGAGCAATTACTCTGTTGCCCTCTGAATCCTGGGTGAACAGCTGCCTGCAGGGACTGCTGGGTCCCTTCTTGCTGCCCCATTGCTCCTTGGCAGAACCAGCACCAGCATTCTGGTTCCATGCTCTCAGTGGCTCTGCTCTGTGCAGAGGAGATGTACAAACACCCCCAGCCCAGGTACCATCTCTCAGCATAGCAGGATTTATATTCTCAGTATCAGTGAAATCAATTAAAGAATTAACACTACTCCCTTGTTCTGGTTTCTTATGCTGGTTTACACCTGGTCTTGGTAGGAAATGGCAGCTGGTTTTGGGTTCCTCTGGGAAGGCCTGGCCCTCTGGTTTGTTTATCCCACCAGCTGAAGTTACCCTGCCACCTGCTGAAACTGTTTCTCCAGCAAATCCATGGGATTTCTTTCTGTGAGCAATAACTCGATTGCCCTGTGAATCCTGTGTGAAGCTGAAGCTGCAGCAGTCTTCTCCCACCCCACAGGAACCTTCACCCTCACTGTGGGGCTCCACATGTGGCAACCAAGAGTCCAGCAAAGGAGGTGGCAAGGCCAGTGCTTTCTGTGCATGAGCCTGGGGTGTAACCTGCACTTCATCTCCAAAGGATTGCTTCTGGGCTGCCTCCATCCCTGGCAACACCAGTATCTTCACAGGGGAGGTGGCTGCAGAAATACCTTTTACTTTACAGTCTTTATTGAGGCTAAAAGGAGATGGCCTGGAGTTTTCTTTATCTTTTTCACCTGAAAACAACACAGAATTGGTTAAAGGCAGAGCTTGCACACACACTTCTCAGGGTTAGTCACTACCCCCAGCACCATCCCTTGATGCCTGACTGGGAACTGCTGCCTAACTGCTCCTTCAGGCAGCACAGTTTGTGTCATGCTTCCTCTCATCAGCTAAACTAGTTTAATATCAATGAGCTCCACATACAATAAACAGTTACCCAATGCTACACTGCTGTTTTCTGCATCCATTTCATCTGTCTCTGTGTTTGTTAATTTGAGGCTTGCAGCCTTGTATTCCAGAGCACAAAAGCAGCCTCCAAAGCACAGAAGTTCTGAGCTGCCTTAACTAGCCTCCATAATTTGGTTCCCATGTGATTCCTTTATTGGTCAAGTCAGGATTAAACTTTGGCTTCTTTGGAAAAGGCTTTGTCCAACCCTTCACAGAAAGCTTTCCTCCCTCACCTTCTGATGCTGTTTGAACTAAATGCCATTCTCACTTCCAGCTCTGATGTATCATTGAATCAGAAGAACATAAAGGAGTATTAAAGGATCAAGGTGTTGGTGCTGCCATGGCTTAGAACAAATCCAGGAGGTGCCACCACCACACCCTGCCCCAGCCAAAGTGGTGTTCCTGATGGGATTGTCCTTTACATGAACCCAGAACTGGAAGTTTTGGCAGCCTGTGCTGACGTTTGGGCAGAGCCAGGCTTCCCAGTGCTCCTCTGAGACTGCACACCTTGGGAACAAAGCCTGGTGCACCATTTCCACCATTGTGGAACTGTTGGAGAGGGGTCAGAGGAGCCACAAGGATGATCAGAGGGCTGGAGCAGCTGCCCTACAAAGAGAGGCTGAGGGAGCTGGGCTTGTTCAGCCCAGAGAAGAGAAGGCTGTGGGGGGCCCTCATTGCAGCCTGCCAGTCCCTGGAGGGAGCTTATAAGCAGGAGGGGATTCAACTTTTTAAAAGGGCAGATAATGGCAGGACAAGGGGGATGGATTAAAACTAAAGGAAGGAAGGGTTAGATTAGATATTAGGGGGAAGTTTTTTACAGAGAGAGTGGTGAGGGGCTGGAACAGGCTGCCCAGAGAAGTAGTGGGTGCCCCATCCCTGGGGGTGTTCAAGGCCAGGTTGGATGGGGCCCTGGGCAACCTTGTGTAGCTCCAGGCCTGGAGGTTGGTGTCCCTGCCTGTGGCAGGGGGGTTGGAGCTGTGTGACCCTTGGGGTCCCTTCCAACCCATGCCAGTCTGTGAGTCTATGATTTAGAGGAGTTCAGGTGGATGCTCAGTGCAGGCTGTGACACACACCTTACTGTGACTCTAGAAAGGGCACATTTTCATGAACCATCATGATAGCATTCCTTCAGGGAGTTCAAGCCTTAAACATCTCCCTTCTTCACTAGAAATGCACTAGAAAATGCCTAGTAAAGCTGCCAAGAAGTCCAACGGGCAGGGGGGCAGCCACCCCTCCCCGTTACCTGTCTGTCTGCTGAAGAAGGCCGGGATGGTGGTTTGCTTGGAGCTGGACTGCGATGCTCTTGCCTGCATGAAGGCACCTAAGGACTGCTTCCTTTCCAGAATCCCACCGGGTACTCTGGGCTTGGCAACGCCCGACTGTGTAGGGACAGAAACAAGCGGCCAGTGAGTATGTTCCACCCCTCTCTGGCTCCGGGGCGCGGGTCCCACCTTCGTTAAACGACGCCATCACAGAGGAGCGGCGGCGGGAAGGGGCCCGCGCAGGTCACCAGACAGCTCAGCACAGCGGCCGCTGGCTGCCCGGTCCCTGCGCCGCCCAAGCCTTGCCGTGCCCGCCCCCTGCCCTCACCCCCCGGGGCGCTTTTGGCACCCAGGCTCCTCCCGCCGCCCCGGTGTCTGCCCGGCGCCACACGCTGCCCCCAGCCGGGACCCACCTGCGCGGCGGTGTCCAGCCAGACATCGCACGCTTCGGCCTGCGGGGCCGCGCCGCCTCTACGCCTGCGTTTCATCCCCGCCACCGGGAGGCCCCGGGGAAGGGCAGAGCCCCTGGGGAAGGGCAGAGCCCCCGCAGAGCCCCGGCAGAGCCCCCGAGCCGCTGCCTCCGCTCCCCGTTCCCCCCGCCCTCTCGGTTCCCGCCTAACAGCAGCCGCGCGCTCGTGGTAGAGATGGACCAATCGGAGCGGTGGGGCGGGGTAAGTGGCAGGCGGAGCCCCGCCCAGGTGATATATAAGGGGACGACGCCCCTGAGGAACCCTAATGGCGCCGGGATGCGGGAGATGGGTGGTGCTAGGCAGGCCCTGGGGTCGGGACCGGTCTGTGGGCAGCCTAAGAGGGGCGGCGAGTGCCGAAGGCACCTCGGCAGGTGGTACTAGTGAGAGGGGCGGGAAAGAGACGCTGCCGAGCAGGCCAGAGGGGCGGCAGCTCGGTCCCCAGGACAGCCCCGGCCCCTCTCACCTCATCTTTACAAGCCGCAGCTGCGGGCCCGGCCGGTTCCTGCCCAGCGTCTGCAGCCTCTGCGCTTCAGAGCACGGCAGCCGATGTGGCAGGGCCTGGTGCAGGGCTTCGCCCACTGCCAAGGGCCCGGGGGTCCCTGCAGCCGCCCTGGGGCTCTACACCATCAAACCGCCTCCAGCCACGCTCTCCCCATCTCCACAGGCCTTTGGGCCAGAGGCCCCATGACCCTCACACCCCTGCCCTCGGCAGGTAAGGGCCAGGGCCCCGTCACGGCCTGTGTACCTCTGTGCAGCCCTGAGCTATGTCAAAGCAGCCTGAAACAGGACTGAATTCATTTGCTACTTGTGTGCTTTACACCACACCTTCGCCTGTTCCCGGGGGCTTAGATCCTGCCACTGCCAGTGGGGAGCGAGGTGACACCTCCTTACCTCTCACTGTGAGACTGGGTAGCTGCCAAGAGCCTTTCCCAGCCCACCACTGCTGGGCACAGGGCTGCAGCACTAACGTTTAGTTCCAACCGTTTATTCAGACATGTGAATTAAGCCAGGGTACCATTTAAGAGCAAGCTGAAACTTAATTCTGAATTTAAAACAAGCATCAAAAGCAGCTCTTGCTTTCCCTCCCTAGAGAGCGCTGCCAAGTAACAGTTCGCAAAGCGTTTCATTCCTCTTCTCCTCAAAGTCTGTGGCCAGATTCATGCCAGCATGGGACAGTGGGCTGCAGACCAGCTGTTTCAGTGAGCTCACCTCCTTCCTCTTCAGGTCTCTTACTCTTCTTTGAACCTCAGCTTGTTCTTCACCTTCCGGGCCATGTAAGCAGCAGTGAGGACAGAGCAGATGACAGTGAAGAGACACAGGGCAGAGAAGTTGTGGGCCAAATCACCCTGAAGAGTAGAATAGATCTGTCGCCTGGCCTCATAATCCAACACCACCGCCTCGATCTGCGCCAGCGTGCAGAGCACCAGGCACACATGAAAAATCTGATGGCTTTGCCCAAAGAAGTGACATTTCCCAGGGAACCACTTCTCAGGGTAAGGATGTGAGAAAAAAAAGGCTCCGATCAGGAAAAACAGCACCTGACACTTGTGATACAGTAGGGCCGGGTCAGCCTGCGCCGAGGGGGATGCAACATAGATGCGGTGGACCACGGGGCTGATGTCCAGCATGTATGCCAGGCCAGAGGGCAGCTCCTGGCACAGCCGGCTCAGAGGGTGAGCAGACTGATGGTAGCGGTACTTGGCATAGCAGGAGCCAGCGCAGGACAGCCACGCTAACAGGACAGCTGCTGGCATGTAAAACCCCTTGATCTTCTCATGCCAGCTTGGCTCGATGGCGTAGTAATAGTGCCCCAGAGCGCTGCCGTACTGGTAAATGGCCACCCCCACGTAGTCCATGAAGAAGAAGCTGTAATGCCAGAACTCAGATTTGGCCTGCAGAAGGTGAGCGAGGGTGCTGAACGTCAGGTAGGTGATAGATGCCACAATGATGATGAGGAGGGGTTGGGCGTGCTGGTCCTGCCCAAAATCCACCCTCTGGGAGAGTTGCTGGAAGCGCAGCAGCAGGATCAGCGCTGCGACCAGATGGGTCCAGACGTTGATGGCCTCATTGTGCTGCTGGAAGAGTGTGGAGAAGTAATAGCGCCAGGTCTGCTGCACAGGCCGGTACCCAGTGTGGATGTAGGGTTTCCAGAAGATCTTTGGCACCTCTGAACTGCTGACAGTGGAGGGAGAGAGGGGGCCCAGCAGCTGAGGAACCTGCCTCACGTTAAAGAAGAGGCGGCTAAGCTTTTCGGGGACGACTGTTGCCATGATGCAGCTGAATTCCTGGTCACTGCGTGTAAAACAACCTTGGGGACAGAAAGAAAGTAATGCTGTAGGGTTGAAAAGTGACTTTTACACACACACACACAAAGAAACACACCCCCCCCCCAAAAAAGCCAACAAGCAGAGGCTGTTTGAATGCTTTGTTGGGCTGCTTTTCCCCCTGAAGATATGTAAAATCTTGTGTGACTAAAGAATGGCCTCATTAGAGCTGAAACAAAGGAATCACCAAAAATAGTAATAGGAAGGAGGATGAAGGGAGATCTAAGAGCCTTGGAGGTGCCCCCATGCTGTACAGGCGACAGACTGTCTGGAGGAGTACAGAGGTAGAAGATAGGAGGGTGGGGTTAACTGACACAGTAACGAACACACCAGGATGCATCAATTCCTCACTCGCCCCTTCCCAGGAGTTTGGGAACCACCAAACAGCCTCAACAAACTTCCTGCTCCAGGAGGGGCCCCAATTCTCCCCCTTGTACACTGTTTGCACCGTCCTTACAAATTAACAAGCTGCTCTCCTGCAAGGAGTGGGACAACCTGCTCCCCTCAGGAGAACAGCACTAACCACGACACCCCTACCAGCAAGAGCAACTTCTGTGTGTAAGAGTTTTCACCATCTTTTCTTCCCAGCTCCTGATTTTCCATGTGGCTTTGCACGAAAACAAAGCAGCTCCAGTGAGTTCATCCCATTGCATCACTGAGGTCCAGCAGCATGATCTTTGCAAGCCTTTCCATATTTACATTTTTTTTTTAAGCTGCTGTCCTTCCCAAGATAAAGGCAGCCTTGCTGGCTTGCTCTGCCTTTTCCCAGCAGCCTTAAAAACACGTTGGAAATGAGACTTACCCCCCCACCAAGTCTTAACCTGCTCTTGCTGAGACAAGTTCTGAAAAAAACCCAGCTCAACTCCTGTCCAGCTCTGGTGCTGATTTGCATCTTAACTCCTAGCAAAGAACAGCCATTTCAGGGACAGCTCAGACAGGAAAAGCTCTTCAAAGTTTGGGAACAGGAGGAGGGGATGGGATGGGACTATTTATCTTAAAAATTTCTGTCACTTCCTCAGCAAAATGGAGTAGATTGGGCTGTGACTCACGTCTGCCTCAAGCTGAGGAGCAAGGATGCAAATAAAACCAGGCTGGCTGCTGCCCAGCTCCCCTCTTAATGCTCTTTTCCCACCTCACCTGGTCAAAAAGGACCCATGTCACAAACCCCAACAGCCTGGCTGGGGGCAGCACCTCTCAGGGGGCAATGCTGACCCTCTCTTGGTCTCCTAAACCCTCCTTGTAACGCTGCAACAGGCACAGGCTGCCAGTGAAAAATTAACTTCATAAACCCCTTCCGGAGTCGCAGCTGAATGTGCTGAACTGAAACAGCCTCCAGTCCAGCCAGGGGGGTGCTGGGGGAAAAGCAGAACTTACCAGTTTAAGCTATTTTAACCAAAATTCTATGGAAAGCTTGGAAGAAAACCTTACCCTTCTACCACCCGGAGAACTTGCCTCTGTGCCAGGGCTGCCCACGCTGGGGTACGCAGGGAGCTGGGGGGGGTGGGGGGGCTCAGCTTCAGCCTGTGTCTGATCCCACGGTGGTTGCTGGAAGACTGATTGCTACAGGAAAAAGCACCTCTGGTTCTGCTCAGGAGAGATGCCCAGGCAAAAGCAGCGGGAAGAGCTGAGCTCAGAGCAGCCAGGCAGGAGGCGGGCCAGGGAAGCTGTGTTTACTTAGGGTCCTCCAAAACTTGTTGGAGCAAGATCTAATTTACAAAGCTCTTCCTAGATAGGAAGCCTTGAGCAATGCTGGGTTACAAACATCCTGTGCAGCGTTGGAAATCATTAATCAGGCTGGTAATGGAAACAATAACCTCCACACACCAAGGAGATGTCAATAACGATGCTTCAAACACCCGTTATGGAGCCTGTTCTTCCTCAAGCTCCATCCAACCCATCCTGCTGAACCTTTTGGAACGACACAGACTCCTGTGTCCCCCCCCCCCCGGCTGTTTACGTGCCCGTTTGCCCCCAGGCATGCAGCTGATGGTTATTTTAGCCTTCTAAAGCACAAATAGGTTGAAGTTGTTACCGGTTCCTTCTCCGCGCAGGCCCACCAAGCTCCGGGGGGGAGGTGGGGGGGTGCAACCCCAGTGGGGCTCCAGAGAGCCCCAGGCCCGGGCAGCACCGCCCTTCTCCCGGCAGAGCAGCGGCACCCCAGCCCCGGGGCAGCCAGGGATCCAACATCCAACACACGACCCCCCCCTCCCCCAGGAAATCTGCTTCCCGNCGCGCGGTTCCCTGCGGAGGATGCGCCGTTCCCATCCGCCGGGCCCTGCCCGCCCGGCCTGACCCCTTCACCCGGGAGGAGCCGGCCGGGCGCAGCCCCTCACCGCAGCCCCGGAACCTGCCGCCGGGCCGGAGCTGCGCAGCTTTTGTCCTCCTGCTGCAGCCTTTCCCACCAGAGGTTGTTTCTATTTCCCTGTTTCCTGCTCGGGCAGCAGCTCTGCAATGGAGCTGCCGGCCCCACACCCCACCCTCAGCTCGCTCCCCTCCTCTGTGCACCCCTCGGTCTCACTCCCACCCCTCAGAACTTCCCCCAGCAGGAACCAGGCTGGGCTCAGACACTGGGCATGAAGCTCCAGTTAACGCTGGTGGCTGCATGAAGCAGGACTCAGAACAGCTCTGGAGCATCCAACAGCTCTGACAAGACATTTCCCATCTCTTCGTGCTCCTAATGGCATTTGGGATTGGACAGTGCTGTCCCCCACCCCTTACCAGATGGGGGAAGCCCCCCCCCCAGCATTCCAGACACTTGGTTTTCCCTCAGCAGAACTACAGTGAAAGGAAGAGCTGGGGAGGTGGGAGGGATTGCTAATTACACCTGATCTAATGCATGGGAACGGCTCCAGTGACCACAAACCTCCATGCTGTGATCCTGGAGCTTCCCGAGCTCTTTGGGAAGCTCATGATGAGGGCTTCATGCTCTTCCAGTCCAGCTCCGTGCTCCTGCAGACCTGATACACATCCCACCACAGTGACAGGCACCATTAAATCCCAGAGCCCACCCTACGTCCCATGGCAGGCAGGTGGCTGCTCCCCCACAGCATTCAACACCCAGAACCTGTCTTACCTTCAATTGGGAAGCATCAGAACCACCCCTAAACCTCTTCAGGCACAGGACACGATCCCAGCCCAGCAGCACATCCTCCTGGCTTTATCTCAGTGCTCTTCTTCCATGCCAACAGTGCAGGATCAGGTGTGATATGGGGATGTTTGCTGGTCCCTTCTTTACCCAAATCCTACCCCCTCCTCCCCTCTTTCCCACCCCCAGGACGTGTCACCTGGCCAGCACCAGATGCTCCAGCCATGGAGTTGGCCTAAAAATAAGCACAGCAGCCAAACCTCAGGCTCAAGGATGCAGAGTGTGCCCTGCCCCAGGCATTAACAGAGCTGTGAAACCCACTTACCCCCTCTGAGGGTACTTCAGAACAGCCTTACGACGAAGGAGCAAGCTGGCTGTCAATACACATTGATTTGCAGCCTCATCTTTACTGCAGAGGAACAAGCATCCCTGAGGCATCCTTAGCAGAAGGATTGGGGCTGTCTGGTTTGGTACAGGGGCTCTGCACCCCATCCACCCTAAAAGCCTTGTTCCTCAGCACACAATTAGTTGCCTCTGTTTCTCACACCCCAGAGAAGAGAGATACACATCTCCCTGGAAGGAAAAGCTACACTTCAGACACACCCTGCAGCACCCTCTGCTCATCCAACACCTCTGCAGCAGACATCAAATCACAAATTAATTCTCAAATCACAAATTAATTCTCATCCACAACAGCATTTGCAACTGGGGTAGGTTCACACTCCCAGGGCAGGAGGTTTGTGACTCTGCTGTGACACTGCAGAACGTGGTACAAGTCACCATTCAATAGCACAAGTCAGCTTCTAGAAACCCTTAAACCCCCCCAAAAAAAGCAAGCAGCTCAGATCAGAGTCATGGGGAAACAAGGCTGTGGTTGTTGAAGTGTCAGCACCCAACGGGAGGTGGTTCCAAACTCTTTTTAACAAAAACACACAGAGCAGCTGACAACTGCTGAGGTGTCAAACAAAGCTCTTACTGTAACACCAAGACAATGAGCAGGCTCTAGGGAGAGACAGCCACACACCCCAGGGGTGCCAGGCCCCCAGCACCGAGTAAGGATGCCCACTACAGACCTCAGATTGCTATTTTTCCACTCCTTTTCCCCCCAAATAATTCTCATGAGAACAGCACTGTGCAGCTTTATTTAGTCACTCAGTTACAGCAGGATTTTAGCAGACTGGGACAGAGTCAGATTTTTTTGGAAGTGTAACAGATATTCAGCATGGAACAGTGTTCTACATATTCCTTTCACAAATGTCTTACAGAGCTGATACAGTACTAGCCATCAACCCAGTAGCAAGAGCACTGGAGTAGAAAAGGATGCAACAAGAAGATAGCTACACTGGAAAGACAACACTTTAGAAAAAGTGAAACATGGAAGGTCTCCCCTCTGGCCCCCAAAGAAAGTGTACAGTTTGGATCTAATTTTACAGTTCTACATCAGTTTCTAGGAACTTAAAAGAAAAAAAAGATAAAACCACTGGCCAGTACAGTCTTTGGATATTTTAGAGGAGGGGGAGAGAGTCAGTTTCCAGAATGAAATCAGTCGGTTTCAGCCTCACCAGGGTCTTTGCCTTCTTTGTTCTTTCGAACCTCTTCAATATGCTTGTCCTGAACAACAACCACAGGGAAGGGGTTAGTTACCCAGGCACAGAGAGAGGCAGGGTGGGAGAGTGAACCCCAACTTGCTTCCCACCCCCAAGCAGGAACGCAGCAGCAGCAGTTAGTGATAAAGCTTGACAAGAGAAAGCAAGATGCTGCTCCAATCCACCCCCCTGTCCCCAAAGAGTAAAGTTGCTGCAAAGCCTTTAGCTGATTTAAAATCTTTAAGCATCAGCCCCACAGGTCTCTCTATTCACAGCACCCTCCTCACTTGGCCACTCAGCTTCATTTAACCAAGTCTCACTCAAAGGGGGCATGGAAAAACCCCCTCCCAAAGGGGAAGCAGGACTCACCTTCTCCCTCAAGCGCTCCAGTTTAGCAGCCATTTGTGCCTCACGATTTTCTTTGTTAGCTTCCATTTTGTGGGTCAGCTTCTCCTCTGCCATTTTGCTGAAGTTGTTGTTTTCTTCAATGGCCTTCTGAAGCACTTCTTTTTCATGCTCCCGTTTCTCAGCTAGCTGCTTCAAGACTTCTGCTTCATGAGACTAAAAGAGAGGATGCAAGCTTTGAGGAGGAAGCAGGTAGCTCCACACACAGCTGAGTTGTGGGCAAGTCCCAAGAGAAAACAAGATTTGTCTGGGGTTTTACTGGAGAACAGGGTGACTGTGATGTGGGATGGAGCATTGTTGGTGCTTCCTCCACCCACACAACCTGTATTTCACCACTGCAAACTACCCAGAAAGTCAAGTTTTTGTTATTACTCCCAAGTCTTGTTCAACAGGATTTTTCTGGAAGAAAGAATGTGGATTTTTATCTTTTGATGTTAACATTGGTACATCTTTCCTACAGGATTCTCACTTCCCAAAACACCCTGATTCAGGTGACACAGGAGGCTGCAGCTTCAAGTCTCTGCACATCCAAGAGCTCCAAGCTACACCTCAACTGCAGTATCAAGTCAGACATGGTGTTGGAAACCTCACTGCACATTCCCAACTACCTTTTCCAGGAGAAAAATTAATAATTCTTGAAAAAAAATCCCATCAACCAAACATTTCCTCTCAGTTTTTCCAAGTGACCCTTCCCCATCACTTTGGGAACACAACTATGACCTTGAAGACCACACCAGAGGTTCCTCAGAGCCCCAGAGATTCCCAAGCTCAATTAATATCCCCATTTACCATCCTGCTCATCACTTGTCCCAACAAAGAGGTTTCAAAAGGCACCACACAACTTGCAGAGATGAGCTGAGCAAGGCTCACTGGAGCCATTTCAACCTCACCTTACGTCTCTCTTCTGCTGCTTCCAATTTCTTCTGGATCTCTTCCAATGACACATCCTTCTTCTTTGGGGGAGACAGGGGGAACTCTGGGACTGCTTCTTTTGAGCGGGGACTGAGGATCAGCTCAAAGGCCTGCCCAGAGGCACGCTTTTCCAGTTCCTTCACTTGAATATCTAGGAACACAGGGAAAGAAACCAATCAAATGGTATTTTGAGCTGGGACCAAGTGCTATTTTGAGCTGGGACCAAGTGCTATTTTGAGCTGGGACCAGGCTTCAGTAACTTGAAGGATAGCCATCCAAAGTTCAATGCCACAAAGCTGACTGAAGGAGGTGGTTACTCAAAAGTACAGCAGGTAATTGTGTCTGTAATTCTTCCTTCATCTTACATTACCCAAGCACCTGGCATTTTAATTCATCTTTTAATATCTAAAGGGGTGAAAACAAGTTTATTGGTGCTTCAAGTGAAAAAAAAACCCATCATCATACTTCCTCTGATGACGTCTGAGGGTGAGTTCAAGGCATCTGACTAAGACCTGACACTGCCAAGAGCTGAAAGCAATTTTCAAAGAGCTCCACAAGCCAGCATTGTCTCTTCAAACACCTCTGAACAGGCACGTCAGCCCTCAACAGTGTCAGTTGTACCAGCTCACCAGTTTTGATCAGCAAGATGTCTAGATGATAGTCAGTTCTGTTAACAGAGCAGATGGGCATGCAGATGAGCTGAATCCCATCTGCTAACAGCCTCATCTGAGAAGGCTTTGGGTATGTTTTCACACGCACCCAGTTCTAACAGCTTCTCTAAAGCAGCCTAGACATGGGGAAAAACATGTGATGATGGTTTATTTTACTATATTAAAGATTATTTCTGAGGAAATAGAGGGGAAAAAACCCACAAACAAAGCACAAGAGTATTTAGTAGATAATACATACCAGAAGTGGCCATGACCAAGAAAATAGGACTCCAGAAGCCAACTCTGGGAGAACTTCAATTAGTTGGATTCCTAGATAACAGAGAGACATGTCTTTGAACAGCAACTAGATCAATTTCCATCTCTTCCAAAAAAAATTTGCTAAGCATAATTAGACCTGCTGAACAAAAGACAGTTGGGTAGGTGACTGCAAAGATGCTGGTCCATCTGCAGGGCTGAGGCTGATGTAGACTGGGAAGAATAGCAGAGGTTTAATGATTGGTGGTGCAGTATCTGTAACTGCAGAGCCAGGGGGGGTTCAGTCCCTGGTTTAATCCACGATAATTAGTACTGGAACAGGCTGCCCAGGGAAGGGGTGGAATCACCATCCCTGGGGGTATTTAGGAGGCGTGTGGATGTTGTGCTTGAGGACACGGTCTAGAGGTGGGCTGGGCAGGGTTAGGCTGTGGTTGGACTCGATGATCTTGAAGGTCTCTTCCAACCCAGGCGGTTCTCTGGTTCTATAATTAAGATATGCTAACAAAGCCTCCAATTCCCCCAGCAATCCAGCAGCACACAGCGCTAGGGACCTCTCTTCCCCTGCCACCGCAGGGGGTGGATGCGGCTCTCCCAGCTGGCACACACCAGCTCTGCGCAGCCGGGACGCCAAAGCAGCTCAGACCCGCGCATCGAGCTCGCCTAAAACCCGGCTTTATTGAAGCCCGATACCGCCCCCATCGCGACAGCGCCCTGCCCGGCGCCTGGCCGTAACGCGAAGAGGAGCTGGAGGACCCCCTGCCCGCCGCCTCCTCCCCGGGGAGCGCTGGATGCCGCTTCGCAGCCGACGATGAAGCGGAGCGCGGGTGGATGCGCGGTCCGAGCTCGGCGGCCCCGCCCCTTGCCGGCGCCAGCCAATAAGCACCGAGCCCGTCGGGCGGGCGGAGGCCCCGCCCCCTCCCTGCACGCGCCTTCCTAACCGCACCGAATTCAAACCGCCGGGGAAAGGCAGAGAGCGCGCGCGCCCGCGCGGGGGGCTCCAGAGAGGGCGGAGCCAACGGTAACATCCGGGCACCTGCCAATCCCCCCCCCCCCCCCCCCCCCGGCGGGGCGCGC
>VZTU01008457.1:8402-23616 GCA_013400835.1 Zapornia atra | reverse complement strand
TCCCCCTCCCCGCCGCCCGCTGCATGCCGGGACGCGTAGTCCACCGCCGGCGGGCGGTGGCGGCGAGGGACGGCGACCCCCGCGGTTCTGCGGGGCCCGGGACGGGGGTGCGCGACTTCGCCGCGACGCCCTTCGTCTCTACGGGCCGCCCCGCGGCCGTGCGCACCCCGCGTTGCGTTCTCTGCCCGACCCCGAGAGGGTGGCGGGACTCCCATTGTCTGCCACCCCGGTGGTGGGGAGGAGCGGGGTCCCGGCACGGCCCCGTTCCCTCAGGGGGGTTTGGCAGGAGCAGAGCCGCGCTCCGGATGGTTGCCTCACGGCTAGCTGCTTACCTCAGGGCCACTGTCACCTTTGGGGCATGGCCGCTTCAGAGCCGGGGTCACCCACCTCAGGGCTGTGGCACCTGAGGGCTTTCAGTTGCCTCAGGCTGCAGCCACTTCCCTTGGGACCATGGTCACCTCCTGGCCACAGTCACCTTAGGGCCACACACATGCCCTGAAACCATGGTCACCTCAGGGCAAACAGCAGCTACCTCAGGGTTTTGGGTCACCTCAGGGCCATGGCCACCTACCTCAGGGCCACAGTCACCCCAGGGCCGTGGCCACCGTCACTCCAAGGACCTGAGAGTCCTTGGTCACCTCAGGGCCAGTCAGTTACCTCGGAGACACAATAACCTCAGAGCTTTCAGTCATCATCAAGATGCCCACCATGTTCCTTTGGTCACCTCGGGTTCCCAGCAACCACAGCCCAGCCCCAAAGAGGGTCTGACAACACACTGGCCCCACAACCCTTGGCCGTGTGTTTTGGGGGACAGCTACGTGGCCCCTTTGGGGTGATACCATCCAGAGAAGCCATTGTTCATATGGATCCCACAGCATGTGTATATTGGCCGTGTAAAGATTACCCATCCATGTCCTACGGGCTGCAGAGCCAGCAGTTCCCCAGATAACACCATTGCCAAGCGCGGGCAAGTCCTTCGCTCACAAATGCCTTCTAAGTGAAAAGTACAATTCCTGTGGCAGTTCCCTTGCTACAGTCACTTGGGTTACACCTAAAGTCGATACACAGAACAAGCAGATGGCTGGAGAACAAGCCCAGCAGCCTCCACACCCTAAATTCCAAAGAGAGGACTTTTCTGAGGGCACCCACTCTTGTGCACAAAGATTTTGCACCAATCCCCCCCTAAAATCCTACCTTGAGCAAGGCTAATATTGTGACAGAAATCCATAAAGCTTTCAAAACAGAGATTATTTTAAACACTTGCCCTGTTGGTTTTTTTTTTTTCTCACCGATCTGACGTCTATTTCCATGGAAACCACATCCAGCCGCTGAGCTACTGGAACTGGGAGAGGTTTCTCCCAGAGTGGCTCACTGGGCATGGGAAGAGCCGTTTTCCAGCAGCGTGGTAGAGCCTTTCTGTAGGCTTGAAGGGGTTTCAGATTCAAAATGGTTTGGTTGCCTGGCCCTGAAGGACCATATCAAATATATTCACAGAGTTCCTGCCTCGATACCAGTGATATCTGCATAGATATCACCTACACAGGATTTTAAATGAAATCTCTTCAATGCTTGGATTAAATTGCATCAAATGTGGCTGGAAAACAAAGCAGCCAACAGACCATACACCATCAGCCTGTCTTTTACTTTATCATTTATTAATTATCATCCCTGTAGATCAACAGTGTGTTGGATGCTTTAATATTAATGCTTTTTAGTGAAATCAATGAGCTTATCCTGGGATGATCTCAGGATTTCCCAGAGGAAACAAGGCTTCCTGGGCTCAGGGGCTTTTTGTTTGGTACCTGTGTGACTGCCTCTAGTCAGTCCTCACCCCCTGGAGACATGACGATGAAATAGCATTTACCCCTTTTGAAGACGGGATGCAGGCTGAGATAAAACTCAGTCATGCAGGGGCTGTTCTCAGTCTTGTTTCCTGGGCTTCTCACAGGGGAAAAAAAAAACCAGAGAGAAAAAAAGGCTGGAATGGGACTTAGTTTCCTTCCCAGATTGGCTTTTAAGCCAAACCCGTTGATTTTGGGCAAGAACTCACCTTTGTGAGAGGCAACTCGGTTTAGTGAACAGAGGAGCTGGGATGGGAATCAGGTTCGGGATCTGTTCTCAGCTCTGACATTCTCCATGCCGTGTCACTTCGGTTGAGACTCTTCAGCAACCCCTTCACCAACACCTGCCACAACCAGTGTCAGTTTAAACTGAAACCTTTGAGTATTATTGTGATACAAAGAGAAAGAACAGCTCGCAGCAGCTGGAAAGGCACGCAGACGATCTCATTTCTGGCCTCGTTGCAGAAGTGATTATATTTTTGGAACATTTCATAAAACCCACTTGTTTATGTGGCATTTATTTCTGTCTGAGCTCGAGGAGAAGGGAGTATGTGAAAAGCTTTTCTTTCATTTGCATTTGATTTGTTTCTAGCCACACGTTTACTGCGATTGGAAACAGATTCTTCTTTCATTGAGCCCCAGCAGCGTGTGGCTGTGGTAGCTTTTGTCTGCTGGGTTCCTTGTCACCAACACAAGCTTTCTGCTGTAATTCCAGTTTCTCCAAAAAACAAGAAGAGTGAGCAGCAGCATGAGAAATCCCTAACGTGTCTCTGTTTAGCCCCAAAACAGGGCTCGTGATGGAAGACACCCTTTCGAGCCCAACTCCAACCACGTTTGTGCATCTTGAGGGAAACAAAGGTCTGCAGAAGATCCTGCAGAAGGCATTCCCAGAGTAGAAAGGGATAAAGGCTCTATAAATTAGGGATATAATCTACTCTAAGGAAGGTTTAGATTAGATATTAGGGGGAAGTTTTTTTACAGAGAGAGTGGTGAGGGGCTGGAACAGGCTGCCCAGAGAAGTAGTGGATGCCCCGTCCCTGGAAGTGTTCAAGGCCAGATTGGATGGGGCCCTGGGCAACCTTGTGTAGCTCCAGGCCTGGAGGTTGGTGGCCCTGCCTGTGGCAGGGGGGTTGGAGCTCTGTGATCCTTGGAGCTCTGTGATCCTTGGGGTCCCTTCCAAACCCAGACCATTCTATGATTCTATGATTCTGTGATTCTGTGATTCTGTGATTCTATGATTCTATGATTCTATGATTCTATGATTCTATGATTCTACTCTCAGGCTCGGCGGCTATGGCACATCCGAGCCTGGTGATGCCAGCTTAAAATCATCAGCCACAGTAATTGCCCACTGGTTGCTGAAGGGTGGGGGGTTCCTCAGCACAGAGAAGCCCCTCAGCTTCGCTTCAGCTGGCTCTGCTCTCAGTGAAAGATCATAGAATCACAGACTGGTCTGGGTTGGAAGGGACCCCAAGGATCACAGAGCTCCAACCCCCCTGCCACAGGCAGGGACACCAACCTCCAGCCCTGGATCTACACAAAGTTGCCCAGGGCCCCATCCACCTTGGCCTTGAACACCCCCAGGGATGGGGGCACCCACCCCCTCTCTGGGCAGCCTATTCAAGATATAAGCCAAGGTCTCCTGGGATGGGCTCCTGGTACGTGTGAATTTAGGCCGTGACGTGCTCAGATTTAGCATAAAGATTCGAGCGTCTCCCCTCTGATGTGCTTATCAAAACACCCCACAAAGAGACTGACATAATTAGGTGACAACTCAGCCCACGGCACCTCTTTTAACTTGCAAAAATATTTAATCTGCAGTAAGAAAATGTGCTTCCTGAGTATTAAATTGCCACCCTTAAGCAGTCGTGGTAGATGGACTGACAGTTGTATTTGTTAGTCAGAGAATGTAAGTAATATTAGTGAGTATTTGCTGAGACTGGTTAAACTCACCACATGAGCCAAGTTAATTTTAAAACTAGAAATCCAATATACTCTTTTACCTGAGTCAGTCAGTTTAAGGGATTTAATAACCTGCTAGAGGAGACTGATTTAATAGGAGCTTGTTCTCAGAGGTAGAAGGGCTACTAGGTTCCTTTCTCCCCATGTTTCTTCATCTCCCCATTAACCTCCAGCAAACATCTCCCCATGATGCAGACCTCACACCCACTGGACTGACCTACTGCTGCCCAACAAAGGTCTCACAAGGCAAAACAAGTGTCTGCAAACACCTCTTCCTGCTCTTCATTTCAATCCAAACACAGTCAGGGAGCTGAGGAATAAAGCTGGAGGTTTAGGGAATGTCTCCCACACAATGAAAGCTCTTCCACAGGCAAGAAATGTTTCAGGTGATTGCTATTTGTTTCCTGGAGGTGTTTAGGCTGATGCTGTGTTTATCTTGGAAAAACACCATTAAGAAAATGTTCCCTTTGGAATAAATTTGCCCATAAATTTGCCCCCATGTGCTGTTGGGAATGGTTTGGTTGTGGTTTGAACCAGGCAGGGCACCTGGCTTCCATCGCTAGTTTGGGGTTTGGTTTGAGTGGTTCATTCAAACTCACTGAATTCCTCCATAAAATGAGACTAAGTAAAAGCACTTCACCACAGAAAGTGATTAAAATAGAAATTAATTGCCTTGATATCAGGGCAAAGTAGCCCAGAAATGCCTTACTCCCCCCTTCCAGTGCAGTCGTGGGACTGTACAGCCTGATAGCCAAGTTCTGTGGTGCTAAGGGCTGACAAGGCTGGAGACTAGAAAAATGATGTAAGCTCCTAATGAGCTAAAGACAAAGCCCCCTGCAAGCATTCTGCCACCCTTGCAAAAAACCCTCCAGTGCCCTGAGATGGTGACAGACCCCAAAGCAATGGCAGAGGTTGTGGTACCCACACCTGGATGCTGAAGGAGATGCCCACAACCAGGATGCTGAAGGAGATCTGGTCTTTCTCCTAAATGGTGAGCTCTGCCTCTGATTCACCTTGGGCAAAGGAACAGCACAATTCCCTTCCCAGCTGGCTGGAGATCTCCTGGCATGCTTTTCATTCTTTGTTTCCTAAGAAAATGAGGTTTTACATGATCAAACTACTTCTCTGTCTCTAACTAGTCTCTGCCTGGTCTCTGCCCCTCTGATAAATATGGGTAAGAGCTCAGTGACATGAATTCCACAAGTTTCTTGAAAACAGATGGCTGGGGAGAGGCAGGAGAGAGGAAAAGGCTTCAGCACCAGCCCAACTATTATTAGAGCCCAGCAACTTCACGCTGAGGAGAGCTGAGCTACCACAGACACTCCCAACGGCGGGGACAGTTTTGGAGCTGGTTTCCTTCATGACACTAGCAGATCCTCCAAAAGATCCCTGTGCAGTTGTGCTCTCCTGGGAGCTACCTGTAAACACAAGGACAGACCTGTGTGTGTGCTGGCTCTCACCTCCAGAATCACAGAAGGAAAGCTAAGCCCAGAGCTTTCCCTCCCCACCTCTTCATCCTTCCTCCTACAGCTCCCAACCAAGCCAGGAGCCTCGACCCATTTCTCTGCATCCTCCTTTTGCTTTTCCCTCTCAGCTCCCAGTCCACAAATTTGCATTTCCCATATGGAGCACCAAGAGCTTCTCTATTCCAGGCAGCCTGTAAACAACCAGGAGTTCAAAAATAACTCTGCAGAGCAGCATCACCCAGCGATAGCGAGTGGCTGGGGGAGAAGCGTGAAGGGAAGGGGATTTTGTTGGTGGTTGGCTGAGTTTTGGGGGGGCGGGGAGAAGTTGTATCTGAGCCAACAAGATGCACTAATTAGATTTCCAAGTGTCAGAGTCAGCCCTTTCAGCTGGGATGGTGCAAAGGAGACGGTGTGATTTTGACAACCACATGGAATAGCAATGCATCAGGAAGCTATAAAATATTCAAAAGCCACAGAAGATTCCAGTAAAGGCATTTGCTTTGGCTCTTTGAAAATTAAAAAGGAGGGGGGAAGGAAGAAAAGCTGGGTAAAGCCCTAATTATTCCCCAGTTCCTAATTAGTTCCTTGAATTTCAAATAGGGATTCAGCTCTACCAGCAGCTCAGCGAGCCCATTGTGCTATTAATACTTCCCTGGCGTGATAGAGTTAAAAATACTCCCACCCTTTGGAGACAAAATGAAGCTTGGAAGTGTCACGATGGGAGGAGTTCAGGGATGGAAATCCTCTTAAAGGAATAGGACTTCTCCAGTGTCAAATAAACAGGATGAATGAGCTTGTAGCAGCCCCCAGAATAAGCCTGTTCCCACTAAGAGCAAATTGGAGAGGAATACTGGGTGTGGAGCTCTTGGGCACCTTGCAATCAAAGGGGTTTCACTGACAAAACCACTAACAGGTTTTTATAAGTGATTTTTCAGGGAGGTCTGCTGCCTGGGGAGCAGGTGGGTTTGCAGTTCTCAGGAGCCTGCCTTCCTCCTGATGGACAGCACAAGGTCAGATTCCCCATCAGAAGGCAGGATGTTTTTAAGCATCCTTTCCCCCATCTCCTCACACCCAACCCCACGCTGAGGTGATGCAGGACACCCTGACTTGCCCCATGCAACAGCCACAGCTGATCACCCTGTGTAAGGATGCAACACGCCTCTTCCCACAGGATTTCTGAGCCAAGGAAACAAGTTTGTGGCTTTTTTTTTTTCTCTAATCTGGCACTTTTTGCCTTCTGTGGGACGAGGAGGAGATCCTTTTCCCACTTGAGATGCTCTCAGGAGAATAAGCAGTTCCCCTCCCAACTCCACTGACAATTCTGCATCAAAATGGGTTAATTCTGGCTCTGTCCCTCTGCCTGGAATCGCTCAGGAATACCAGCATGGAAGCAATACCTGCACTTAACATTTCCTCAGTGCTGTTTGATCCCTTTTTCCCCACTAATTTCAGTTCATAATAGATCAATATTATGTATTAAAAGAAAAAGAGACCAGCCACATCCACTGCAGCTGTTGGAACAGCCAGATAAAGCCAGGCAGGGAAAAATGTGTCTCTCTTTTGTGCAATAAACCATCAAACTGCTGCTGTATGCTAAAATCAGCACCCAGGCAGACAGGCTTATGTTGGGGTGGCTTTGTTTTAATTAAAGGAAAAATAAATTAAAGAAAAAAAACCCCAAACAAACAAAAAACCAACCAACCCAAGCTGTGCATGATGAACGCTGTTAGAGAGCTGTTAGCAATGTGAGGAGGTGAAAGCATCCTGAAGCTGGTGGGTTGGGGGGTGCCCAGTGCCACCGTGTCACCCAGGGAAGGGTGACAGTCTCAGCACCTCCCCACACCCCAGTTTTGGGGTGAAGATGTAAGCCAAAGGGTTAAAAAGGAGGTTGGGGGATATCTGGGGTCTCTGCCCCCCCACCCCCATACCCTGGTGCACAGCATGAGGCAGCATCCATGGGGCTGAGCTCAGCTTTTCTTCCCTAAACTGGGATAAATCTGGATTAAAAAAAAAAATTAAAACTCCTTCATATCTGTTTCAAGGGCTTCTTGGGGTTAGCCTGGAGCCAGAGAGACCTTGCACAGCTCCTTCCATGCCTCAGTTTCCCTTCTCAGTCCTTTTTTTCCCTATTTATTCAGGAACTGTCTCCAGGATCGCTGCTCCAGCCTGAACTGAGACCTGCTCCAGAGTGAAAACAATCCAAAAAACCCCCAGTTGTGCTCTCAAAATCCCCCTGATGCTGCTGCCTGAGAGCACAGGAGCTCTCCCAGCCCGTGGCATTGCATTTTGAAGGCCAGAGAAGTCAGCAAGCATCCTGCCTGTAGCCCAGCCTTGCAGCTTGAAGGTGGCAATCCTGTGCCCTGTGCTGGATCCTAAGGGTCTGCCTGCCTGGCAGAGCCCTGGCCCTGCCCTGTGACCCAGCACTGGGAAGGTGACCAAACTCAGCTGAATCCCTCGTGACTTCAAGCAGCCAGGGTTTTCAGCTCAAGGCAGCCTGGAAGCTGACATGCTGGATGATAACAATTCCCTCTGGAGATTAAGAAATCCCAGGTTTTTTTCTTCTGAGCTTCACCCAGAGCAAAGTTTTGATTTGCTGAGAAAAAAACCCACTGTAAACCCCAAGCAGATACTCACCAAAGGGCTCTGAGGGACTCAGCTCAGGACAGCGCTGCCCAGCTTTGGGTGAGGAGCAGGCTCAGCATCCAGGCCAGTCTTCAGGGCTCCCATTGAACCCCAAATTCCCCTCCCAGAGCTCATGTGCCTCTCTCTGCGTGCAGTGGGCTCAGCTTGTGGGATGCTCAGCAGCCAGTGCAAATTCAGGCCTGAATGCAAGAGAAAGGGAGCCAAACCCAAACACCAAACCACAGCAGCATTACAGTCATTACAACGAGGCTTTAACTCGTCTGCCTTTTCATTAATTAAATCAACAGGGCAGCTTCTATTGAGTTAATGAGACTTTTATTATTGTTTCTTTCCTAAGCAGCAGTAAACGCTGTGGCAAACCAGTAACTCCAGTTGGCTGCGTGCGTTGTGCTGTGGGATGGAGCGGGATCTGCTGGTGGGAAGGGGCTTCCCAAGAGGCTGGGGGTGGGGAGGATGAGAAGAAGACTCTCATCTCTAAGATACTATGAGCTTCAAGCCAGATCTGTGGGATTTCAGCCCAGAGAATGGCAGAGCTTTGAAGCTGAAGCCGGTCTGAGAGTGGAGGTTGCTCTGTGGAGATAAGCCGTGGGTAGGAGGAATGTGGCCATTCATAGCCCAGCCATGCTGGCAGCACAGCTGTGAGGGGAATATCAATGGGCAGCAGGTTGGGTGGGTGCTTTTTTTTTGGTTTGGGGTGGGGTTTTTTTCCATCTTTAAAGCCACCAGGTTGAATATTTAAGCAGCTCAGCCCCATTGAAGAGAACTTCCAAGGCACAACCCTCCGGGGCAGGGGACTGCCAACCTGCCCCCCAGATTCTGACTTCCCCCCCCCCCCATAACAGAGTCAGGATTTCCTTCCCTCTGCTCTGAGAAGCAGAATCTCTCAGTGGATAAAACACAGGGGAATTTATGGATATAAACCCCAGCAAGTTCCCATCTGAACCCAAACCTCTGCGTTGTAAGGACATGGCAACAAAGAGCCAGTGCTGTCAGGCTGCTGCAGCAGATCACACACTGGGATAACCCTTAACTCCTGGGTTTTGCTAAAAAACCTTCCAGCGTAGCACAGGCAAGCTGTGAGCAGCCCCAGCCCCCCCCAAAGACCTTCCAGTCGCTGGCCTGGGTGGGTGACAGGGAATGCTGGCTGTGGCAGGGCTCTCCCAGCCCTTTTCTTTCCAACCTCTCAGGCCCAGCAAAGCAATCCGAGCAAGCCTGGGCACAGGGCAAACACCTTCCTTGTGTGCTCCACTGGGGATTTGTGCTGCTTCTTTCATGCATGCTGCCTCCAGGCTCCAGGCTGGAGCATGTAATGGGGAGCTGGAGGAAAGTGCTGCTTGCAAGAGGAGCCTGACTGAAGAGATGGCTCCAGGCTGGATTTTAAAGCAGATGCAATGAGCCAGTGGAGCAGGAAAGCGCTCGGAGAGAGCTCCTGCACCACCCCATCCCACAGGGAGTGGAAAGGGGTGGATGGAGCGGTGGAAAAAGGGTGTCTGCCCTGCCCAGGCAACACCAGGGGCTTTTCTGAACTCTCCTCTTTGTTCTGGTGAGGTTTTCCTCCAGAGACATGGACAATTGGGAACGTAGTTCTGTCTGGCTCCAGAGCCAAAGGATGCAGGGTCAAGACAGGACGTCTGCCCTCTCCTCCTGCTCCTCCAGCCCCACGGGCACTGGGGATGGGAGTTGAAGTCACTTTCCTTAAACCAAAGGGTTAATGAATGTCAGAGTCACACAGTCAGTTTCTGCCACCCCATTCCAGAAAGCCTTTACGTAAGAGTCTTGCAGAATTTATAGCCTGCCTCAGCTGTGCCGTGCTGCAGCCACGACCAGGCTGCTCCCCTGAAGCTGCCAGCACAGATCCCCGGCCGTGCTAATTCAGGGAGGAAAATGAGATTTGATTTCTGCACCAGTCACTGTCTCTCACTGTTAAAACGGGACCTGGAGGGCTCTGTCTCCTCCTCCCCACCCCAGTTTGCCCACAGGATTCATCGTGTTGACCTTGAATATCCCCCACCCACCCTCAGCATCTCAGCAGAGCGGTCCTGAGGGTCCCCTCAGGTTGTCACCCCCCCTCCCAGCCTGCTCCCAGGGCTGGAAACAGGGGGGTTTGGGGTGAAACAATTACAGAAAAAGAATAACCTGGAAGCACCAGAAGCACTGGGGGGGGGTGGGTGTCTTGTCCTGTCCACATCCTTTGTGTCACTGGAGAGCAGAGGAGACATTGAAGGATGATGTTCTCTCTGCAGCTGCACAGCACCTTTCCCCTGAGGCCATCCTGGAGCATCCTCAGCCTCAGCACTCACCCTCAACTAAGAGGGGCCGTTGGTGAGATGAGGACGTGGGCATCACAGAGGACGTGGGCATCACAGCGACACAAACAACTCGGGCACTGGTGTGAGCTGCTGCTTTTCCATCCCTCTCCCTTCCCCTGGGAGAAGGGCTTTGCTGGCACCCTTGTCGCCTGCTGTCACTGGGTGAGGAACAGCACATGCCAGCCAAAACCCCCTCCCTCCTCCTCCTCCAGTCTCAGCACCCCAGGAAATCCTGCCCTGGGCACTGTCCTCTGCAGAAGCTTCTCTGTAAGATGGCAGGAGGTGAAGCAAAGGCAGGGCTGCTGCTGTCCCCCTGCACGTCCCCCAGCAGGAATGCTGTGCTGGCCCTGGCAGGGACAGTGAGGAAGCAGATGGTACAGCAGGAGCCCCAACGTCCCTGCAGCTGCTGGGGCAGCATGTCCAGCACTTCCCACCACCCCTCCTGCTGCAGAGCCAGTGAGGACCCCAGGGAGGCTCTCCAGGAGGGTAAATCCATGCTGGCTTCAGCCCCGCTTTGGGACAGCCAAGGATCATCCCACCCTTCAAAAGCACTCCTTGCTCTAACAGCTCCGCTGTCACCCAGGGATGAGCTGTAGGTCCTTATGCCCACAACCAGCATGTGCCTGTTTGCAGCAGCGTTGCTCTTCATGCAGCAAAACCAGGCTGGGCTGGTTCCCTTCCATCCTGGGGCTCAGCCCCCGTTTCACATCCCTGAGCTGCTGGGGGAGCTCAGAGCTCCTTCCAGCACCTTGTTTAAAACCATCCTCTTTCTTTTCCCCCCCTACAAGTCAGGCAGAGAGGCAGCAATCCAGCCAACTTCCCAGGATGATGGAGAAGAGGTTTTCCTGACCTTTGTGCTTGGAGCCCCTGATGCTGCATCTCTCTGTGCTGATTCTTTTGGCTGTTGCTGAACTACCCCTGACCTGTGAGGTATGATCCTGCCTCCTCCTGCCAGATGTGCCACAGCTGCAGCAGACCCAGCCAGGCCAAGTGATGGATCGATGCCCACCTACCCCCTGTGTGTAAGAAGGGTGTCACCTCAAGCCCAAGTGACAGCCAACTCGGTCTTTGTCCCTGGGGGTTTTATTCCCTTGGCACCACAGCCCTTGCTGCAGGCAGCGCTTGGGCAAGGAGGACTCTCCTGGCATGCTCACAGAGCACCCCAGCCACCAGACATCCTCCAACCATGGTCCCCAAGTCCTGCTCTCCCCGTGGGTCCTTGTTGGGTCCCTCGTGGCTCACGCTGGATGAGCAGCAGCCGCATTCCCAGTACCTGATTCCCACCAGTGACCTCGGAGGAGCAGGCTACAGGTTGGAGTGGCAGAACGGTGCTTCTGGAACAACCGAGTCTCCCATGCCTTCCAGGAGGTTGTCCCACTGATGGAACTCCTCTTCCAGGTCTGCATGGGGCAGAGATGGTGATGGGGTTACTACAGCCATCAGCAACCTGGCTCCAGGCAGAACAAGGAGCAGCCACCGGACCCCTTTGCTTTATGCACCCCTTTTTTGCACCCAAGCCCAGGGGGGGGCAGCAGGTGCCCCGCAGCCCCCTGCAATCAGGGGGAGCTCTCATGCCCTCCCAACACCCCCCAACCAATGTGCCCCCCACCCTGCAGCGTACTGAGGTGCCTCTGCAGGAAGGCCAGAGCCGCCCTGCTGATGATGTCCAGCCCCTTGTAGGGGTCGAGGGTCCCTCTTGCGTTGAAGATGCGGTTGAAGAGCTTCCCAGTGAGAAAGGTGAAGTCGGTCTGGCTCTGGTGCACGGATCCCCTGGGACAGGGAAAGGATCTGCTTCAGTGGGAGCTGGGGAGGGGATGTCCTGCCAGGCTACAGTTCACAGTTGCTCCCAGGAGGGTACCAGCAGGTGGGTACCCCCAGCCCCTGACTCACAGGACTGTTATAATCTTTGTCTGGCTGTCCCTGGAGCTCAGCCTCTTCATTTTACCAATGCTTTCTGGTGTCTGGAACTTCTCAGTGTTGATGAAGAGGACGGGCTTGGGCACCTCTGGGTACAGTGCATTCTCCAGAGGGAACATCCAGGCGTCGAGAGCCACCGCGCACCTGCAGCAGGGTGGAGACCCGATGCTGCCACCCACACCACCACTTCCCTTCCCACTGGGATGAGCCACGTGTCCTCAGAGCTTCCCACAGCTCTGTGGCCGTGCTGAGGTTTACCTGAAGCTGGGCTCTTTCACCAAAGCCAGCACTGCTGTCACCCCACCAAAGGAATGGCCCATGACAGCGACTTTGGTCAGATCAATGCTGCCCTAGGAAAAGGAGAAGAGCTGAGGTGCCTGTGCCCAGACTTGTTGCAGCAGGTCCCTAATTAAGGAAGGAAAAGCTGAGGGAAGAAGATCAGCAAAGTTCTGCCTTCTGCAAGGGATGCTGTCCCCCCTTCTCACTGCCACCTGGCTTCCCTGGTGTGCATGGAGGAGAAAGAGAGGAACCAAGAGGATGAGACACAGAAGGCTCTGCACAGCCCCTGCTTGTCCCAGGAGGAAAACCTCACACACCAAGGACTCATCCTGCCAGCCAAGGGCGCCCAGCACCCTGCCTCAGCCCCACCATCCCTTTGGCTGGCCCTTGGGCACCCACAGACCCAGATACCTTCAGCACGGAGAGGTCAAAGTCCTGGGGCAGGATGTTGGTGATGGATTTACCACTGCTGATGTCTCTGAAGAGCTGGAGCGCTCGCACACATTCCTCTGCTCTCTGATGAACCTGGGAGCCAGAGGTGCCCTGTTAACCTGCCTCCCCCACAAATTTGGGGCAGGATCTCCCCTGGGATGTCCCTCATCCCTCTAAAACCACAGTGCTCAGAGAAAACCTTTCCCCCTGCTTATAGCTTATCTCTCCCTCACCCTCAACATTTATGCTCCTGGGTTCATTTTTATAGGAAAACTCTTGTCCTTGTGTGTGCCCTGGGCTGGGAGTACAGGAGAACAAGAGCCTGAGAGGGGATTCAAGGCTGCCAAAAGCACCTCCAACTGCTACATTCCCTGAAGAGATTGTTCTTGACTTGTTGTGTTTTTAAATGAGGCAGAAATGAGCAAGGGAGGAGGGGGGAACATGGCTCTGTAGGAAACCTTCCTGCTCCCCAGCAAGCAGCTGTAATCCCAGAGAGACACAAATCAGAGCATGAACAACCCCATGGAGCCTTAGCCAGCCTGTGGGTGCAGGTAACATTAAGGATGTGGGGATGTGGCAAAGCCCAGCCCACCTTCTGCTGGGACCAGCTAGAGCTGGAGAGAGAAACCCCATGAAATGGAGATAACCTGGTTGAAGAGTTTCCTCAGCTTGCAAGGAGCAGGCTCAGCCCCAGCATGGTGGTGGTACAGGTTTGAGAGGGGCAGGGGATGGACACTCCAGGTGTGGGGGGCCAGCTAGGCTTGCAGGAGGGATTTCCAGCTCCCAGGGTTGCCCACCCTTAACCCCCCCCCACCCTGGTACCTGCTTGTTTCGGAAATAGAACTCCTTCTGCCCTTGGGGCACGTGTTGGTAGGGAATCCACTCCTCCCTCCCAGCCTCTGCTGTGCAGAAGTATGTCATGGAAGCAGAATGGTCCCTGCAGAGTGAGGAAGGCAAGTGTCACATCGGGGGGGGGGCACCAGCAGCTCCCCAGGGCCAGTCCCCTGCCAGTCCAGTCACAGCTGCTGAATTCAGAGGGGACTGGGGCACCCACCTGTGCTCCAGTGCCACCACCACGAAGCCCCAGGACACCAACTCAGAGCAGACTGAGGAGTACAGGGTCCTGCCAGGAGGGAAAGGGGGCTCAGGGCTGCCCCACCAACACCAGGGGGGTCCAAACAGGGCTATGGGGGACTCAGAACACCCATGTCCCCATCCCAGCTCTGGCCCTGAGTAGGGGCTCAGCACCCCCAGCCCCATTCAGGGTTCATCCTACCGAAAGGCTCCCAGCCCGTGGGAGAAGATGATCAGGGGGTACCCGCTGCTGTGGGGCTTGAACGGCCCGTTCCAGCTCACTGGGACTCTGCAGGAGCCTGAGGGGAAGAGAAACCCCCAAGGAAAATGGGGGGAACAGAACCCCCCAAGGAAAATGGGGGGGACAGAAACCCCCAAGGAAAATGGGGGGGACAGAAACCCCCAAGGAAAATAGGAGGGAACAGAACCCCCCAAGGAAAATGGGGGGAACAGAACCCCCCAAGGAAAATGGGGGGGACAGAAACCCCCAAGGAAAATGGGGGGAACAGAAACTACCAAGGAAAATGGGGGAAAAGAAACCCCCAAGGAAAATAGGGGGGAACAGAAACCCCCAAGGAAAACAGGGGGGAACAGAACCCCCCAAGGAAAATAGGGGGGAACAGAACCCCCCTAGGAAAATGTGGGGAACAGAAACCCCCAAGGAAAATGGGGTGGAACAGAACCCCCCAAGGAAAATGGGGGGAACAGAAACCCCCAAGGAAAATGGGGGGAACAGAAACTCCCAAAGAAAATGTGGGGAACAGAAACCCCCAAGGAAAATGGGGGGGCAGGGGGGGAAGCACCGGGGTGTTGCTGCTGCTGCTGCTGCAGCGGGTTCCTGCTCAGCTCCATCCCTGCTACACGGCTTCCCTGAGCACAGGGAGTGGGTCCCTAAGGATGGAGCCCCCAGGATGGAGGGTGGGTGCAGTGCCCACCCCCCCTTACCGAGGGTGAGGCTGAGCAGGGGGCCGCACCAGCGCCGGCTGCGGCGGGCGAAGTCGGCCAGGCCGCTGCAGTACTCGTAGCGCGGGATCCAGAGCGGCTGCTGGGCCCCTGGCCCGGGCAGGCAGGGGTAGGAGAGGCGGAGGAAGAGCCCCTGGGGGAGACAGGGCACAGGGGGACACGGTGGTGACAGCACGGGGCAGCGCTGGCCATGTCCGTGGCAAGCTCAGGCCTTGCAAAGCCTGGGTGGTGCAGCCACTCTGCTGCCTGTGGCAGCCTGTCCCCAGTGACCGTGCCCATCCCCAGTGCCCAGCCCCGGTGACCGTGCCCATCCCCAGTGCCCAGCCCC
>VZTU01008456.1:0-15813 GCA_013400835.1 Zapornia atra | reverse complement strand
AATTGCATTTGTGTGTCACTTGTTTTACATACACTTATATGTATTATTATTATTCTATTTCTTTGTTATCCTTTTAAACTGTCTTTATCTCAACCCACTTTATTTTTTTATGCTCCCATTGCAAGGGTAGGTGAGTGAGCAGCTGTGTGGTGCTTAGTTACCAGCTGGGGTTAAACCATGACAAAACACTTCAACAGAAACAAACAAATCTCAGCATTTCTTGTACAAATTGGTAGTCTTTCTGTGTCTGTTGTATTTTCCACACAGCCATGCATTCTGCTAAAACTGTCTTGTACATCTGAAGACATGATGTCCTTATGCTACTGTGTTTGTGGAAATCTAATAAACTGTACAGAAAACTAGTATAAACTTTTTCCTCTCTTTAGCTGTGGCAGTGGATCCTTCCAAGACAGAGTATACCCTTTCTTCTCTAACCAGTGACACACTGTATACTGTGCGGATGATGGCATACACAGATGAAGGAGGCAGGAGTGGTCCTGATTTTACATTTACTACACAAAAATTTGGTAAGGAAGAGTGGCTCAATTAATAGAAGTAGGAAGCAATATTGCAGCATTATAGCAGAGCTCTGTGCAAGATCTGATAGGATAGAAAGGTCAATTTATTTAAAAGAAAGTTCCAGTTGCAGCCGTACTCCTGTAAGGGGTGTGATGCCCGGGTTGCCTACCTAGTAGTGAGTCAGAAAGAGTAGTGTAGTCAGGATTTCTTCTGATTGTGTAGAGGACAAGCTATCCTCTGCAATGCTTCTGGATTGCTTTGACATTGCACACCTGTTGGTTTTGGATGTATTTTGTGTATACTTCAGGTTATAATATTCTTTTGCCCCAACTTCATGTGAGTCCTTAAGATTTACTCAGTGCCGTTGTCCTCTGATCTGATGTCTGATGGCTACTGCCTTGCTGTTAAAGTCTAGAGTCTTTGTTTTAATCTGAAAGTAGGTTGGCCTTTACTGTCCTGACACAGGTGTCCTGAGAAGCTGCAGAGGTGTGCTGGGATCTTGATCTGTTAATCTAGATGCCAGTCAGGACGTGCCACTCTTAGAACCCTTCCCCAGGTTTCACATTATTATGAGCTAGATTCATTGTATGTTCCTCTTTAGAGACCTTCCTATTTGCAATGGTAAGAGCAACAACATTAACTGAACATAGTTGTGGAAGGCACTTTAGCTCTAGCAGGGTCTTGTTTTGTGGGGATTTTTCTCTGTAGTGTTGCTCTTCCCTAAGCATTCTGTAAGGTTTACTTCAGAATGTGTATAAAATTGGAAGGAATAAATAATATTGATGCAACCTAAAGTGTTTGCAGGCAGGGGCTATTTTCATGTACAGAATAAATTGATGAATGACTCGTGACTTTGCTTACATTATTTATTTGACCGTGACATTGTTATGGCAGCCAGTAGGCCACTGCAACAGGTAGACCACAGATGAATTCATACAGATGTTACTGTCATACCTGCCCAAATTGTAAAATTGTTTGCTCTGTCAATATTACAATGTCTAGAGCCACCTTGTGTTTTTTGTTAATGCAAGGCATGAGAGTGTTGGGACAGAGCTTTTCATGTTTTCACCAACAGGCTCTTTTCATACAGTGAAAAGGCTCCTCAGAAGGCAAAGCTTCAGACTGAGCACTGCAGCTGCATGCAGTTTCAGATTCTCCCCGTCCCTTTGGGAATGTATGCTGCTGCTGAGTTCCTTAAGTGACAAAATGGGCTGTAACTGCTTCACTCTGTTTTGTTCAGGGAAAGGAGAAATTGAAGCCATAGTAGTACCTGTGTGTCTAGCATTCCTTTTGATTGTGCTCCTTGGAGTTTTGTTCTGCTTCAACAAGCGTGACTTGTAAGTATAAATGAAGTCTTTGTCTTGCTCCTGATACTTCTGGGCATAACAGATGGTGGTAATTCAGTACAAACAAGTAAATAGTCTGCAGTTAGAAAAAAAAGTTAAAATATGCATACATTGCTGAAAAATACCCCTGTTTTCCTAGAGAAATCAGGGCCTCTTGTAATACTAATTTCTTGCTGTTAACAATCAGCACGCAAACTAGGTGTTCCATGACTCTGTCCTGCAAGAAAACTCTTGCTTTTAATGCTAGAGTTGGCCAGGATTAGTTTTGCTAGATTTTGATCAGGAGATACTATGTTGTTTTCTTTATCATCATAGGAGAGTGAAGGATGGTCCCTGGTTTGTGAAGCACAGAAAATCTGTCTGCTGTCTTTATTTGAGCTATTTAATTATGGTGTTAACAAACTTGTAGCTTTACAGCCAAAAAAAGCCCAGGGGTGATATCTTCTTTATCTACCCTGTACAACCTCAATCAAACTGTGGCTATTTATTATATGCTGTGAAGTACCCTGCCTCCTACCACTCCCTCTACCAGAGAGCTCTTGTCTGTGGCTTTATCAGAGAGCTGCTTCTTGAAGACGTTCCCTGGCAAGGAGCATCACCTCTTCCATGTCTCCTGTCAAGTGTCTTTTCTTTCTAATTGAAGACAGCATTTTATGCCCTTGTGCTTCTGACCTCCCTGCTGCTCCTAAAATAGGTTCTTAATTGACGGCATTTGAAAAGCCCATCTTTCAGTGTTTTTCAGAGTTCTCCTACAGAAGATCTATTGTTGGAGCCTGTTTATAAAGAATAGGATAGGTGAATCAGTTTCAAAGTTAGTCTGGAGTAGGGTGATTTATCTACAAAAGCTTTTAAGTAACGGTTACTACATTGTTAAATGAATTCGGAGCTACAAAAGACCAAGATTTGTCAAATATTTTCACTTGAAGTTGGCTTAGATTTTGACAGTTGTAGCTATCTCAAAGGAGCAACTATGTCTTTTTTTTTTTATACTGATGTGCATCATAGATTTCACCTAAGTAATTGTGCAGTATGTTCTGAAGTGCTATAACTTTAAGAAATTCCTCTCTGCGTCCACTGATTGATTTGCCCTCTGTTGGGTGGCTGTATCTAAGGTGTGCAGAAGTTAGAAGTGCAGTGCTGTGTTTTGCTAGGTAGTACAGCTTCCCACAAAGATGTGAAGAAGTGTGGGAAGCATGCCTATTTGGAAGCAAATACACTCATATAATTGCTCTGTAAGGGAATAGTGTCCTGGGTTATGCAGTACTTGCTGTCAGCATAGGACTTTGGTGAGCGCATCTTGTCATTTTGATCTGGTTTTAACCCTTTACAGAATTAAAAAGCATATCTGGCCTATTGTCCCTGATCCATCCAAGAGTAACATTGCTCAGTGGTCTCCTCAAGTTCCGCCTAAGGTAAGACTCATCTTTCTGTATCCTGTATCTTCCTAGTCCACAAGGTTTAAAGTAAACTACCCAGCAGGAGCCTTCTATCTTGTAGCACACAGACATTTTAAAGAAAAGAAAAAAAACCACCTGGATGTTAAGTTTCATGACATTGTGATACAATATGGTTAGAAGAATTTATTGCATGCCTGGATTGAGCGTTAGAAATATATGGCCTTCATCACAGATTTACAGCATAGAACAGACTTTAGTGTTGTGAATTGTATTCATTTTACAAGTTGGAAGGGTCAGGTCCTAGTTATTTACTCATTTATGGGAAATCAGAAGTAAACAGAATTCACGATTGCCATTCTTAAAACCCTGAAGTGACTTGCTGGCACAGTTAAGTAATGAATGGCAGAGAAAGCTCTAAGAGTTCATCTCGGCTGAGGAGATGGCAACAACCTTTAAGCCCCACATGGGGTGAATGACACAGCAGCAAATGCTGTTCAGTAAACTGTGAGTGACTTCTGTGAAGAAATGCTGTGATGTTGAACACATTACTGGAAGTAATGTATGTATGGCCTCAATATAGAATGTTTCTGTGCTGTACTACACATGGTACTATGTTTACAGATCCTAAGAATAATTAAATTTATAACAAAGCTTGCACGCCCCTTATAGTTTTAGAATAGCTGCATAATTAAGATTTTGTGTTGGAAACAGGTATGTCCTTCGTATTACAAGAAACATGGGAGATACTGCCAGACTTAATAAAGAGAACATTTATATGGTGAAATTTAAAACAATTCCAGAGTAAGAATTCAGGTACTTAATGTGTTTTTTTGATTTGTAAGATAACCTTCCTCTTAGGCAACATTCATCTCTCTTTCAGCATAATTTTAGTTCCAAAGATCAGATGTACCCAGAAGGCAGCTTTACAGATGTAAGTGTCGTAGAAATAGAAGCTGATGACAAGAAGTCTTTTTCAGAACAAGATCTAAAACCCTTTGACTTGCTTAAAAAGGAAAAAAGTACTTCAGAAGGGCATAGCAGTGGTATTGGTGGATCCTCGTGCATGTCTTCTCCTAGGCAAAGTGTCTCTGACAGCGATGAAGGTGAAACTACTCAAAACACTTCAAGCACTGTACAGTATTCAACTGTAGTACTTAATGGCTACAGAGACCAAACACCTGTACAAGTCTTCTCAAGGTCTGAGTCGACTCAGCCACTGCTCGATTCTGAAGAGAGATCAGAGGACCACGCTGGAGGAGGTGACAATACAGCACAGAGGCAGCAGTATTTCAAACAAAATGGAGGTCATGATGAAACCAACACCGACAGGCCATGCTTTGAAAGAGCAAAGCAAGTTACTTCTGCTAATGAGGGGGACCTTGTTGGATTTGCACAACTGCAGATCTCAGGTCAGAGTTCACAGCTGTTGGGCCTTGGGCTGGAAAAAAATACCCAGGAAGCTTCTCTGTCAGATGTTTTACAAACAAATACTGAAGGACAAACTGTGAGACCTGAAGCAGTGGAAGGAAGTCCACTCTCGGTTGATGAAATGCCAAAAAGTTACCTCCCGCAGACTGTGAGACAGGGAGGCTACATGCCTCAGTGAGAGAAGAGACTGGCTCTATTTAGGCCTTCATTAGTGCCTGTTCACACTTTCGCCTGTGTTTCTGATAAATTAAGCTAGGTATTTTTATCTGAATACAGATAGAAATATTGAAATTAAGTGAAGAGTAATTTGACAAAGTATAATAGGGACTGTGGTTTTGGGGAAAATTTGCAATCCAGACCTAGTGGGGACTTACTTTTATGCACTACATAAAAACTTAGGTCTGGATTGCTGAACAAGCCTTTGTGCTACCTACTTTTTTTTGTGTCCTGTCATAACCAGATTTACACTTGATTGAAAATGGAAAGTTCCAATCAATCACAACAGCCAATAGACCTCCTGGAAAAAGTATTTCAATTTGTGACAGTGTACAAGCCTAAAAAGCCAGCTTTAGTTGCTTGGAGCATCTTTGTGCAAAAGTAATACTGAAGCTCAGTATTCTAACATGGAAGAATGCTTGAGTCGTATACTTTTCAGTAGCTTGATTGACTTTCTGAATTCTGACTTGTCCCAGTGTCTCAGCTTACCAGACATGCAAATCATGTTCATCCTGTTTAAAAATTATAAAAATTAAATACAACTTGCTGTGGTGTGCAAATATGAAAACACCACGATTGCTTGACTCTGAATGCTACTATAGGAATTAATATTCTGCCTACATTTAGATATGCATGCACATGAACTATGTAATAATTTGGCCTAAAAATGTGCCTTGCAACTTGATGCACAGCAATTCAGTCTTGTGTTCAAAATTTTTGAAATCCAGATTAAAACACAGATTAACACATATTTAAAGTTTTTGTATCACTGTCCAATTATAGTGTACCTCTCTAGTTAAAAATTGGCTTTGTTTAATAAGTACACCTATACAGCTTGGGAGGCAAGTAACAAGCTGTAAGTTTCTACCATTTTTCTAACTGCTCAGGAGAAAAGGCATATGACCTTCTTCCTGATTGACTATGATTAATATGCTGTAACCTCACTGCTAATGCTGCAGGACCTCCTTGAAACTGAAGGCAGCAAAAACCAAAGCATTGAAGTCACTGAAGCTCTTGGAAGAAAAAACAAAACCAGTACCCTTAATTTGAGTGTTACTGTTAGTATGTATCTGTTAGCAGTGGTGAGCCACAAATAACACTTGCATGGTTGTTAGAATTCCATATTATTTTTCTTAGGTCTCTCTTTTGCCCTGTTCATACAGTTTTCATTTTACTGCAGAAGATACATTTCTTGGAGACTGTCTCTACCAGGGTTTAAAGAAAAAAGGAAACCACATTAAAATAAGCCCCTTCTCCAGTGATAACTATCATTTTTGTGGCACTCTTCTAGGGTTGTTCTGGTTTTTTACCTTAGTCTATTAGTCAGCTTTCTAATCTGACACTAATAAACCTTAATTCAAAACACTAAATGCTGTGTTGTGAGAATAAAACAAGGGGTTTATTTCTCCTTCAGCAAAAGAACTATGTACTCAAGACCCCCTGAAACCTCTTGTGCTGTGACCTCTGGTGCTGCTGTTCTGCACAGCACTCGCTAAAGGCCCTGGGGAAGTCAGGTGTCAGTATCATTTCAATCCCCTTGTTTTTGTCTGACAGCTTGCAGGGAAGGGCAGGTATAGGTTCAAATGTTCACATGTGTCTTCTGCTTTTGTTACAAAGTAATTCAGTGCTAGAGTACCTCCTAACATTAGGTCTCGAAGTCAGACTATTTAAAGCAGATGAATACAGAACCTTCAACATTTCAATATTCTGCTGTTGCTCTCTCACAATAGTATTTTTTGTACCTTTGCACTTTTTTAACCTAAAAGGCTATGTTGCAGCATACTAGAACTACACATTTCATCAGACCGATCCCTTTCCTTTTCTCCCCACTTTCCACCTCAGAACCTTCAAACTCCCTTCCAGAAGGCAAGCACATAATGAAAACTACTGTCATGAGACAGCAGAGACCATCTTTGGTTTTTTCAGAGGTTGAAGGAGCATTCCTTTGTCAGAACACATTCCTCTTTGAAAATAATAGAAATTTAGTGAAGGATGGGTTGTCTTTCTATGCAAACTTCATAGTGGTTGTAGAAACCACAAGCAAAAGGGAAAGTCTGTTGAGCAGCATGGGTGCTTATTAAACCTGCTGTCCAGCCATGTGCAACTTAACCACCTTCTGCTCATCTCTGAAAGATCCTTGGCCATGACCTGGCTAATTACCCTGAAAGTTGCTTCAAAGGCCTGGATGTTTTCAAACACATGATAACGATTTATTTTTGTTGGTGGGTGTGTCACCTGGTGTTACAAACTTCTGATACCATATCTCATGTGTGAGGGACAGCTTGTTATTCCTGTAGTTGCTGTCTGCCTTTCTGTTGTGTAAAGAAAAGGCCTTTTGTGCTGTTAATCATGGGCTGTTTCCAACATTAAACAAACAGCAACAAGAAATTCTAATTTTTCAAGGTCTGTGCTATTAAGTTCTGTGGCCTGTTGCTTCTGGCATCTCTTTCTTTGCTCTTCATGGGCCAGTGGTAATAAAGAATTGTAGAGGAGTCTGTCCTAGAGAGCGTTCTGGCTGGCTGGCAGAGTTACATTTTCTTTTTCAGGCTTCTGCATTTATCTAGGGCAAAAATACTACAGTTTCAGCAGGAGGCACCAGTGGCTGAACAGCTTGTAGAAGCCACTATATATATATATATAAATAACAGATTTGCAGCTTGTTCATAAGCCTATGTGCCAAATATTATATTATGCAGTGTTCAGGGTTTAACTTGATTTTATACTTCAGATTATAACAATCTACTTGCATCTGACAGTTGCATACAGGATTTAGAGTGTCTGTAATATAGGAGTCCAGTGAAATTCTCTTAACTTGGCCCTAGCATAACTAAAAAGTTGTTTCCCTCCTTCCCCTCACCATAATTATGGTGCACTTTACAAAATAAAGGCATTATTAAAATAAAATCACACTTCAGTATTGACACTTCCATGTCCACCTTGATTTCCTGGACTGGAATTTTTCAGGTAGGGATGAGAAAATAATTATAAAGACCCTGTTACTTGAATGGCAGAGAAGGGACACTAGTGGAAATATATTTTTCCTGTATTAGCATGTTTGAAACATGTCTCAAGTGCAGGCTGGCCAACTGCTCCTCTGTTTAGAAGAAAAGTTACTTTTTCCATAGTGCTGTTGTGGTGGTTCTGTTACAACTGGAGGTTGTTGGAGTCGTTTCTGGGGATGAAGTTTCTTATGTCCTACTGTAGTAAACCAAACTGCCTGGTAAGCCTTAGCCTGGCAGTGCAAAGCACAACAGAGCAAAAATTTTTCTAAACTTTGTTCTGGAGTGTCTGTGAGAAGCACGCACCTGTCTGTGCTGTAGCAGCCTGGCGAAACGCGGATCATCGGGAGTGGAAAAAACTTTGGCCCTGGGAGGAGGAGGAGGAGAAAGAGAAGGGAGTTTGTGTGTGAGGGCTGAGTCCCATGCTTGGGCTTTGGAGAAGCCCCATGGCCTGGGTGGGGTTTGTAGCTCCAGCTTCGACTGTAAATCATGAGGCGTGCCAGGTGGTTATAACTTACATTAGTGTGCCCAATATGTGGGAATCACCATGCTCATTTAACTAGAGTAACTAGATTTCTTTTATTAGTGCCAGGTCTTGAATATCCTAGACCCACAGCAATATATACTGTTGCCATATTGACTTCACCATGGGATCTGCAACTCCACAGGGTCTCTAAACTGTTCATAGTAAGCTCTGCTCCAGGACATAAACATTATAAATTGTAACTTATGTGCATTAAATGGGACTAAATATACTAGTTTATTTTCCTGAGACAGTTCCTGCAATTGAGATTAACGTATTTGGATACATTCCTTTAATGATGTTAGAAAGTTCTCCTGAGTGATGGATTGTAAAACTTCATCAGACCTCTTGCCTGATTGCTGGGATGAATACATCTAGCCATTTTAAGTTGCAAGAGTTGCTCCCAATGCTGTTTCAAAGCAGTTTATAACAAAAATCTTGAGTCTTGTCATGAAATAGCCATTTAGGAATTACCGCCGGCCCCACAGTCTTCATCTTAGCTCTTGATCCAGAAAACTGCAGTAAAGTGAAGGGTATGAGTGCAAAAGTCTGGAGAAGGGTAAAGTTACCTATCTTGTATTGAACTTACAAACTCCCATTTCTCTTCCTTAGAAGTGAAAGGATCAGTTTAAAGAAAAAAAAAGACAGAGTTAAAACACGTGTGTGTGTTTGCTTTCACTATTGTTTCCTTTGTAGTACTTGTGCAATCTGAGCCGTTCCTAAAAATGAAAGCAGCGCTGACTTAATGCACAAAGATGGGGTTTTAAGGCCACAAGATTTGATATAAATTCAAATTATTGACTATGGGCCAGATCTCAACAATTGTCCACTTCCCCCCGCTCTTAATTTTAGTGCAGAGAGAAGGTGGGCAGTAAGTACCTCCCAGGATGCAGCCTTAGCCAGTGCTTGTGTTTACTTGCAAAGACAACTTTAAAGGGGATAGATAATATGCAATAAAGTCATTGATACTCTGCAGAAGCACACTTCTGTAACAACAGATGAAAAACACGTATGGCACAACTGCCGACAGATGGCTGGAAAGGTCCGTGTCCTCCTGCTCAGACTGAGGCGTCCTCTGCGCTCCACACCAGCTGTGTGCTCCAGCGACTGTAGGTGCGGCAGATGAGCTGACACTGGTAACACCCAATGCTTTTTGTATCAAAGCACGTGCGTTAATGGAGCCAGTCAACTCGCCGTGTCTTTTTAACAGCAGTTTTGTTCACAGTGTCACGTACAGCCTGACACTTGGATAGAGCAGCGGCGGATCCTCTGGTAACCACGTGCTTTTAGTTGGGGTTAAGGAGTCTGTGGTCAAGGTTGCTGGTCGCCACATGTTGCTGTGCCGGCACACACTAGGTAAGCGGAGGCGTTGGACATGGAGACCAATGTACTAACAAGGAAAGTGCCTTGATGCTGGATTGGATGGCTAGTGAATGTAAACATGAAGTTAGATTTTACTGTGTACTTTAAGTGTGGCTGATTAAGCTACTGGTTGTTTGAATGCCAGCTTTAAAGGGCTTGCATACTCCGGCCAGCGGTTAAACTTGTAAATTGCTGCATAAGCTGTCTCTGTATGGAAATGTGTTTTAATATCAGTACACTATCTTCATTCTCTTGCAAGCTGCATGTTTATTGTCATATAAACTCTGCTTTTACAATTTATTTTATGGTTAGTTTTGAACGTCTTCCTTTTTGTTACCCAACCGAGCCTGAATGTTGCACTTGTCTAGTACATAATATACGAAAACAAAAAATTCCATACTTGCCTTGTGTGCTGGAGTCAATGTTTTGTAGTAACCACAGAAAGAGAAAAGTCTGGACACTACCTGACAGGGAAGAAATGGAGAGACATTCCCCGAGGAGTCACAGCCATGGTATACCAGGACAGAAGGCTGCCTAGTTGGGTCTGCTGGCCAGTTCAGCAGCCTAGTGAATGCTCTTTGTAGTTGGCCCCATAAGTAGGTGTTATCTGACCTTGGCTTTGTTCCCACTGCTGGAGCAGGGTGCACAGGTTCTGTGCTGCACAATCTCATCAGGGAAAGGATGGCTGTGTCTGTCTGCAGCTCCTGCACTGAAGGTGTAGGACTAGTGCTCCAGGCAGGCTTGTTGGAAATGGGAAGAAGTGTCCTAAACTCCAGTTCTGAGGAACATCATGGGAATGAGGAGCAGAGTGTAATCCTGTCTACTCACACTCACTTCCAACAAAGGAGTCCCAGATGTGCCTCCATCTGATACTGCCCTGGGTTTGGTTTTTTTGTTCCTTATGAAGGGAAGACCATCACAGGCCTTTGGGTAACTTCCGTATCAGTACTGAAAAAGCACAGCTGGGTCTTCAAAGGTGGCTGTTGAGGAAAGGCAGCTTCCCCTTCCTGGCTAAAATCTGATTTGTTTTGACCCACATAAAACTGGGGAGGAGTGGGGGAGGAATGAGGGTGTTAAATTATGTATCACCCCCAGCACCAAAAGTTGTTTCTGTCACTGGCACAGAAGAGTGAGCCCAGACACACTGTGCAGTTAACACCTTGGTGTTAAACTAGGTGCAAATGTTAACACTGGACTCCTTTTCCAAAAATGCTAGCTCATTGCACAGTCGTTCACTTCTCACTGCTTCATGTAAGGCCCTAGAAGGTTCTCCAGGAACATGGTTTTTGTGTGGCCCCCTTACCTGGGCTCCCAGCAGCTGAGCAGCAGCGCAGGTGTGCTTCACAACTGCAGGACACGGTGCAGGCAGAAGGAGGTAGCAGAGCAGCTTCACAGAGTGCCTCACTGCTGGCAGAGCAAGATCCCTTCCTGTAACTGTTAAAATAAACAAAGGAAATAAGGCTGTACTGCGAGTGACGGGAATGCCCTGCGTTCCACAGGAAACACATCCTTGTGCAGTGCATGCAGAGTGCCAGAAGTGGCCAGGCTCCTGGGAACTCCGTCTCTCCCCATGGCTGGGGCCCAGCTGGGGATGTGCTGCTACCCTGGGACAGCCCAGGCTTGTCCAGCCGGCATGGGCGCTGGGCAGCCACACCACAGCCATGGAGCAGCAGCGATGGATGGGGCCCTGCCAGCCCTGTGCGCCTCAAGACAGTGTGCATGGAGGGCTGCTGGGCGATGGTGGCTTCGTCTCCACCACTGATACAGAAACACTGCATCTTATTTGTATTTTCCAGACATTTGTGCTGTGCACGGTACAGCGACCCACACCCTTCATGTCTTCCCAGCAGTCTCCAACCACCATGAATTAACTAGCAGAGCCAAAATATCCCTCCCACCCCCTGCAAATAGCTAGGAAATTCCTGGCTCGGCCACTGAGTCTGTGAGCACGAATGACCCTTTGGGGTGGGACAGGATGAAATTCAGAGTAATCTGACTCCAGGGTTGCCCATAAAATGAAAACATACTGTTCTCTGGTGTGGGAAGCACGTCACTGGCTTTCCTTTTACAAAAACAGGCAAGTCATGCAGTAGGCTGTGGGCACTGAGCTGGGTCAGGGCCCGCTACAGATGCAGTGAGGGGACAGCTCCGTAGGAGCCATCCACCAGCATTCAGCTGGACCTTTGCAACTTGGAGGCACAGTCTATTATCCTGAGCACACAATGTCCTGCAGCAGGTTTGCCGCAACAAAATCCCAAGTATTGCTCCTCAGAAAATGCTTTTCAGGGCTGTGAGTGCCTGGGGTGCTCACTGGCTCCAGGAAACTGCTGACGACCAAGAGACCTGCCAGCAAAATTAACTGGGAGCAGAGAATCATAGAATCACACAGAATCATTAAGGTTGGAAAAGATCTCTAAGATCATACAGTCCAACCACCCCCTTAGCACCTGTATTACTTGCTAAACTTTGTCCCTTAGTACCTCATCCAACCAGGGACAGCCTGGTGCCGTAGCTGTAGGCAGCAGCCTGACCATCATTGGAGGTCCCAGAGCACCACAGATCTGTTGCTCTCACCAGCTCTGCCTGGCCCCACTCCTGCCTTCTCCAGGCACGTTTTTGTGAGGTCCTGGGCAGCCCTTCCTGGGCCAAGCACCCTAGGGCCGTTCAGCCCACCGGGGACATGCCAGGAGATGGCAGCAGTATGTCGCCTTTAGTAGCTCGACAAGCACACTACTACAACCCCAGCTCCTACACGTGGCCACATTGCTCATGTATTTTTAAAATACTTTCCAATCGGTTAGCAGGTCCCCTGGGCTTTTCTCCTGCTGCTCCTTTTGGCAGCACAAGCTCTGACCCTGGTTTCGTGCTTCCATTGCCTGCAATCCTGAGTGGGACATCAAATCCAGAGCAGTGGGCAGGCCCAGAGCCCGCCTGCTGCCAGGCAGGTCAGCAACCCCGTGCCCTCTGGCACTCATTCCCATTGGCTGGGCCCCATAATAGCCAGGCCACACGGAATAGGCCCAGATTACTGGCTCCTTGTCCCTGTGGGCTGACTAATGTGCTGGGATTTACTAATAGGAAGTCTGTTCTCATGCATAGCTGCTGCCTGAATCACTGTGCTTCACCATCCAGATCAGTAATCCCCACTGACCCTCATTTGTTACCAATATACATTCCCATGCACTTTGGGAACAAGCATGGGGCTCCTGAAGACCATTGCTGGACCAGACCTGTGACAGCAAAACTCTTCCTGCTTGGAGGGATGCAGCTTTTTCCCCTGTTTGAAGGAGACTGCGCCCTGGAGAAAGAACATGTGTGGCTGCATGTGCTCCAAAGAGCTGCGGGGACCTCCCCTCCAGGCAGACTGCCTCTCTCCACCACCACTGCAAGACTTGGTCATGGATGAGGGTGCTATACAAATTTTCCTAGGTAAGGGTACTTTAGTATTCCCTAAAACATATTCCAGCTGCCATTTACTAGTGGTTTACGTGAAGCTTACCACTTGTTGAGTCAGAGGTCTGAAGAGGATCCCTCCTTGCTTCCTTTCTCAGCTTCCTTTCCCAGACTTTTGTCTAGACAAGCACTTGCTGTCAGTCCCAAGGCAAAAGCAGATGCCTCCAGAGCCTGCTCAGGGCATGGCTCTTTTCAGCAAGTCCCTGCTCTGCTCCGTTTGCTGCATGAATTTTTACTCACCTGCTTGCAGCTCATAGCTTCCTTAAGTGAAGATAGCAACAGTTCTGTCTGTCTGTGTCAGGTAGCCTTTTTGTTTTACTTATTAACATAAATTAATGCCACTTAGGTAGATAATGCACAGATAGACAAAGCAAATTAAAACATTATGTGTGAAAAATAAAGGAGGTCTTATCAGCCTTTGAAAGTAGCCTGAATGGAATACAGGGAAGAGGTCAGGCTCTGTGAGAGTGCAGCCTGTGGAGTAACTTAAATAAGAATGTCAACATAGAAACGCCAAAAGTAAACAAACATTGCAGAGCACAAACTCCTTTAAAGACAGTGAAACTGAGACTAATCCATAAAAGCTGGAGTGAATAGTGATACCTCATGCAACATGTTTTTGTCCAGAGAGAAACTCAAGTTAGCTGGCCCTAACATTAATGAAAAAAAAGCACTTATTTCAAGAGAAAACCTCAGTGATGGGAACAGAACAGCCACAAAGCTGGAGACAACACATCCAAAAACTGATCTGAGGACATGGCTACAAAAACCACTCACCACAAAGCAATCAGGAGCACGTGAGGGTTTTTCTCCTCACATCTATTTTCCTATCCCATATTAGATGCAGCCTTACCAGCTCACCTTTACTGAGCAGCGAGTTACCTCACTCCTACCTTAAACTCCAATGAGGAACCTGGGCCATGTCTACACACTGGCAGACCAGCTACTAAAATAGAGGGCTCAGGAAACTTCGCAGCAACTTTGGTGGTTTTACTTTGAACCAGTCACACTAATCACAAGTAAATTTCATGTTCCTAGGGACAGGGGCTGGGGAAGAGGAAATGTGCACAGGGGGGGAGAGGAGAGATAGGGAAAAGGATGGAGTCATCTCTATTTGAGATCAAGCACCTCCCCCCCTCACATCACAGTGTATCAGGAAGCGTAGTACACAGTTAATAATCCAGGATCATCCTTTACTTTACAAAGACAGTATTTACAGAGAACCAGCCCTGTGGGATTGAAGAAAGGTGAAAACCAGCAAAATCTAAACTACCACGTGTCCATTATCACCCAAAATGTTTCAATGCTTCCCTGCTTCCCTCCTTTCTCAACCCAGACAGTGTGAAACCTTGTTAGGTTCATAAACTGCAGATACTCTCCATCAGAATTCTAGAATCAGTTAAGTGCTTCTGAAACTAAAGGCAAAACCAGAAGAGGAGCACAGTCCCTAAAGACAAACAAAACTCAGGGGCTATTTGTTACCCAACCTGTACAAGTATAAAAAAAAAATTACTGATGATGAAAGCAAACACAAGGAGCATGTCTGAAGGAGCTTTAAGGTCAGGGGAGAGGGAATCACAGAACATTAGGAGTTGGAAGGGACCTTGAAAGATCATCTAGGGCAGCAGAGAGCAAAGGCAGCAAGCCCTGAGGCAGCTGCATAGCAGTTTTTCCAGGCAGTATGCTAGTTATAAACTTTACATTAAAAGCAAAGACACTATCCCCTGCTGTTTAATTCTTCCTGTGTTTAGAGGATTCTTAAACACATTTTGTAAATAAAACCATCTGGACCTCAAAAACTATCGATGCTAGCATATATTTCTCCTCCGAAAGAAGGGCGGGGGTTGGGAGGGGGAGACAAAAAAACCCAAAACTAAAAACCAGGAAAAAGAACCTAAACCTAAAACCCTTCCCAGCTCAACTATCCTGCCTTCCCCACCTCTCACTCCCTCCCCCCAATTTTAACTGCGTGAGTTAAAGACGGTAGCAGAGATACAATCTATAAGCCATGCTCAGACTTACCAGACACTGACGGTGAGAAGATGCATTTCAGAATTGTGCTGTACACATTTGGTAGAATTAAGGATAAGCAGAAATTTCTTTCATTCTCTTACATTAGGACATAATTTGCCATATTATCATTATAGAAAGCCTATCAAACTTCCCCACCCCCCAAAGACACAGAAAAAAATTGTTGGTTTTAGCTAAGTGATGTTCTAAGTGGATATCCCAGAGCATTTCCTCTGATCATGATATTATGCTCACTGTTTCTGACATCCCTGAGTACTATTGAGTAAACTTTCCAGGATTATGAAATGTGTTATTTCATCAAGCTCCATCATGTAATGGTGAAAATTCTGCAGAAGCTGGTCTCAGTTAGGTCAGCGCTGTACTCCGAGGGCAGCAATGACAGATGCAGGAAATCTAAAGCTGCTTTTCTGAGAAATAAGTACTCAGTTCAGAGCTGCAGCTTGATTAAGCCACACACTGGAATCTAGACAATGCAAAAGTTGGCTGAGCAGGCTTTCAGCAGTGATAAAACACTTGGAATCATAGAATGTGTAAAGTTG
>VZTU01008454.1:0-120948 GCA_013400835.1 Zapornia atra | reverse complement strand
CTCCCCTATGAGGAAAGGCTGGGTGAGCTGGGACTGTTCAGCCTTGAGAAAAGAAGACTAAGGGGGAACCTTATCAATGTCCATAAATATTGTAAGTATGGGCTGCAGGGGGAAATGGCCAGCCCCTTTTCAGTGGTCTGTGGGGACAGGACACGGGGCAGTGGCCTCAAGTTGGAGCACAGGAAGTTCTGTACCAACATGTGGAAGAACTTTTCCCCAGTGAGGGTGAGGGAGCCCTGGGACAGGCTGCCCAGGGGTTGTGGAGTCTCCTTCTCTGGGGATAGTCAAGACTCGTTTGGACGCCTATCTGTGTAATATCAGATAGGGACCCTGCTTTGGCAGGGGGGTTGGACCTGATGATCTCTCGAGGTCTCTTCCAATCCCTATGATTCTGTGATTCTGTTTAACTGCTGTCTTTCAGTGACTGCCCAGGTTACTCATCGGCACTTGCTGAGGGTGGATGCTAAAACCTGGTCTGAGATTTGCGAAGCATGAGATGCAAACTTGAGTCTGCTGTGTATCTGGTGAGTCTTCAAATCTCTCTTGCATTTTCAAAAAGATAAAGTGTAACCAGGTGACATGTTAGCTGATGTAACTTTAACTACCAACAGTGTGGGGTTTTCGTGTTACACTGCTGCTCTAATGTTACTCTATCCCAAACCCTTAACTGTCTGTGAAAAAATTTGCACTAAAATAAATAGTATGTTTTTCATGAGTATGGATGGGTGTGCTAACACTACTCTGGTAGTAACAAACCTGTCCTTGGACCTAGTGTGGGTGAAGGTGTTTGATGTGGGAGTGGAATTTTCTGTGGATTGTTTCATCTGTAAGTAGAAAACAGAATTTTAATTCCTTTGTCTCCTTACTTTTTGTTTGGTAACTCCTGCTCAGCACAACTGAGACTGGAAGTATGGAGCAGTGGAATGTACTAGACTGTGAGATTTTAATCTTGCTTATTCTAAAGTATCAAAACAAGGAAATAATGCACTGAATATATAATCCTCTAGGATATTTAGTGTGCATAATGAGAGAATATTAGTTAGAAAATGTTATAATGTCTTTCTTAAATCTTCATATGTGGATGGATCTGATGTTGTAAATGGCTGAGACTGCAAATTCTGGTCAAGGTATAAGACTAGCCCCATAGAGCTACTTTTATCCCTCAGATGCAGTGCTACAGTGAGCAGTCTCATTAGCTGCAGTAGCATGCTACAGGGAGTTTAGTCTCATTGCAGTATTTTTAGAGAGGAGGAAACTTCCCATTAGTTTTTTCCCTGTTACTGTTCTCTTTTGTTGTTTTTACCAATGAGATACAGAAAGTTCTAGAAGGCAGGGCAGCAACCAGTGAGTAGGTGGACTCCTTGAGAGACTAAGAAAATAATTTGGACTATGACATGACAAGCAAAAGTTGTGGTGAATAGTTAACTCTGGTCTGTAGAAAAAGGTAGAAGAAAGCGATGCATGGCTTGGCCATGGATTTACCTGTGGCACAATCCGTGGTGAGTTTGTTTCCAGGCCTCAGTGCTTACTTAGCTGGTGTGAAAAAACTTACTAAGCTATGTACAAAGGTATTTTTTTAACCCAGGTTTTGGGGTTTTTTTTGTAAACAAGGGTCCTACTGTTCATCCTCCCACAGATGGACTGTAAAGCTGTTCAGTACTCCATTCTTATACCTAAGAATAACAAGGAAGAGATGATTTTGCTGTGCAGTACTACTCTGTTCTGGTGAGTCTCAGTACTTAAATATGGTGCTTATATGAGCCAGGTCTTTGTTAGTGGCTGTTGCGGCTGCCTCATGACTCAGCTTGACTGAACCTCTATCCAGAGCTAGCGGCATCTCTTGATCAATGTCCCTGCTCAGCCCCTTTGACCCATCCAACCACACTCGTCTGCTTGAGATCATGTCTGGTTTGGCTGCTGCACCTCTGTCTCTTCCCAATTTCTACCCAATTATTGCCTCGAGACATCTTGCAGGCAGATCCTCTCCAATTCCCCTCCCCTTCTCTGTGGGGTTTTATGCCTTGGATTTCCTCCTCTTTTCCTTCACGTCTTAACTTTTGGACAATCTCTCAACAAGGACATTGAGCTGTCTCCTTTAGTCCAGACTGAAATCTGTTGTTGTCCATTAGCTTCCATTCTTGAATGCTTTACTGTCAACCAGGCTCAACAGCTCCCTTCTCCCCACTGCTCTACTACTTCTACCAAACTGTTACAAACAGGCATCTTGTGCTTCCTTCTAAGTTGTCCTTCATGTTTGGAAGGATCTCCCCATGAGTTAGCAAAGCCATTTCCTAACTGTTCTTCAGCCTCCGGTATTTCTACTTTGCCATGAGGCTTACAGAAATACTGAAAGCAAGTATGGAAATGCTGTGCTGAAATGATAGATCATACTATTGACTAGGTTTGGGGTTTTTTGGTTTGCCCATATTTGGGAGCAGCAGCTGTATACTTCCACTTTGTCTAGCAACTGGTGTCCCTGATTTTGGACCAGGTCCTAAGTAATAAAAATAATTATTAATATTTTTTAATGATGCTGATTAAATGCAGTGGGAGTAACAAATCCTAGAATATCCCATGGATTATATAAAATAGAAACCTTTATTTTCATTTATGCAAAAATTCAATACATGCTGAACTCTATCTGTATTCCACATGACATTCTGCTTTTATTTATGTTCGCTCTCCTTGGATGCTCTTAGCTTTTCCTCCACCCTTATGCTCTGTACAGTTGGGGGATGCTCTCTGGGGGTCATAGTGTATTGCTTTCAGGTTTTTAACTAATGGCTTTCACTTGCCTTTCAGAGTGTTTTAATTCATTGGCTTAAATCTACCTCTGCTTTTCCTTAAGCCTCTTAAAGAAATGTCTGCACTAGTCTTCTTGTTAAATTTGTGAGCCAGTTGAACAAGGAACTTCGCCAGATCCTCTTAGCTGATTTATCGAACTGAAATCTCCCCGTCCTCCAGGGCACGTACTCTGATTTTTATGCATAATAACCTTACATTGTTCTTACTTACTTCTGGCCAAGGAATCCACTTATTCTCCCAAATGGAGTAGTACAAGTGCTGGAGCACAGTGTATCTTTTTTCAGTTGGCTGGCCTTTTTGAGATCTAGGAGTTCCTAATCACAAGGGTTTTCTGAATGGTTAACAAACAACACATCTGTCCTTTGGACTCCTTCAACTGACAAGGAGCTGCTGCACTAAATGCATCTGGGTTTCCTCCATCTGCACAGGATTATTCCAGTTGAAGTCTCAATATTTTTCTCATCTACTTCATTTCAGCAAAAATAGAATGTGAAGGGGAGGGAGATTTGGATTAAATTTACATTAGCCTAACAGCTCTGTTGTTACCAATGATATAACAAAAAGAGCAGTATTCTTCAAGGGAGAAAAGTAAGTTTTGGTCCCCAAAAATGGGCTATTGAAGACAGGCACAGCAGTGTGGTTAAAGGAGAGGCTAAAACTGTAACTAAATGAAAAAAGTATTTTACAAGTGAATCCAGTGTGGTGTGCTACCTGGTTCCTGCTATATAACCCTTAACACAAGGTGGGCTCTTCTCAGAGAGCCTCTTCTTTTTTGTAAAGGGGTAATGACACTAAAATTACTTTATTCCAGAAGTAAAAATCTGCTACCAAAATTCCAGAAAACATCTTTTACCTGGGAAAATTTAGCTTTTGGCAATGTATCTACCTCCAACATCAGAAGAAATCAGGGGGGAAAAAAGGGTAAAAGGAAGTCTTGACAAGGTGAAGAGTGATGGAAGAAGGTACAGATGCTGGCTGTGGAGAACTCAGGAGCAAAGTTCCATGTTAGCAGTCACTTTCACTGGTTAAGAGATGCAATGTGCAGTGTTGCTACTACTTATATAGCTGCAGGATGCTAAGGCTCCTGCTGAAACCTGTTTCTGTTAAGCACTGTACGAGTACTAGGTATGAGAGGACACAGGAAAAAATGTCCTACCCCAAATCCCACAATAGATCAGTCTTGTGTGGAAATTGAACTGGTCACCTCAGGAGCTTATAAAACATGCCAGGCTATTACACTTCGTGAAGGCAAAGTAACTTGAAGATTGGCCAACTTAAAGTTCAATGTAGTGTCACAGAACACTAAACTCCACCTTGAATCTACTTGTTTCAATAAGAGAATAGAGCACCTGAGTAAGTGCCATCAGGTGTTTCTTGGCTGACTCAACTCCAAGACCTGAGAGGGCATCTCAAGGGAAGGATAAATCTCTAAATACCTTGTTTTCATTAGCTTCTGCTTCTCAGCTAGCCAGACCTTTGGTCTGACCAGGGTTGATTTTCTCATGTGTTGAGCAGCAGTAGATAGGAGGAAAACAGGGATGAAACAATGAGTCAGGCTTCCCATTCTAAATTTCTGTCATTCCTTTTTATGGGTAACAAGAGCACTGTGAGATACAACTGATGAAGGATACATCATGCATGTGAACACTCATAAAACTCAATGTTAGTGACTGAAATGTTGCTAAAATAATCCTAGCATGCGATGTCAGAAAGAGTGGAAAAGAAGCCTCACATCACTGCCACAGAATGCTCCAGAATAGAATTATTTCAAACAAGGATGTGACTTTTTCTTTATATGAAAAATTATATACTGACAATGAATAACATTAAAATCATTGAGGTGTAAGCAGGAAATTGAAACAACCCTTTCTATGCTGAGGCATAGATGACTAAAAGAAAGAGTAGCTAGAAAGTGACAGTAAAACTGCACCTGGCATTAGATGCAAAGAAGAGTATGGAGTATCTTATGCTTTCCATATTTCCCTTGGTCCAGTGCAAGAGAGTGCATAATCTGTTCTTAAAATCCAGAAAGTACATTAACACATCTTGCATGCATGTACCTGTAGACCTTGAAAGTTGAATTCCTGAAATCTAGCCCTGGCTAAGCAAAACACCAGGCTAGCACTCAAAACCTGACCCTCGTCATACCACATCAGTGGGCTTGGACAGGGAAAAAGTAGTTGAGATGCAAATTACTGATTAGAATAGCTGATTGTGCTATGTTCATGAGAAAGTCAAACCAAGAAACCAAAGTGAAATAATGAATCCATTCCTTCCTGCACACCTTGCCCAAACTTCTCAATAATTTGATCATCTGACTTGGCTTGGAGAAATTTTAGACAGCTCCTCAGTCTGCTTATTTCTAGCTTTTCCACAAATAGCAAGGGCTTTTATTTGCAAAACAGAAAAGGTTGAACATTTATTTGCTTCCAAAGCTGTTCCCTCCACGGATATACTCTTAAGATCTCTCACATGAAATAAGAAGTAATCGTTCATTCTTGTTAGTGTCAGTTAAAGATACCAAGACAATTCAGGAGAACCAGGCATATGGTCTCCTCCCAAGTTTACTAGAGGTAAGATGTACTTAATCTGTATGTCATCAATGATCTTTGAAAATTCAGAAGGGAAAATTCTTTAGGTGTATAGTAAACAATAGGAGGGAAGGCTGAGTTGTTATGTAAAACATAATGAAGAGGTCCTAAGCCTCGACACTGAAAAACCCAAATGTAAAACTATTTGCTGGCAAATATTAAAAAAGGGACTATTCATCTTTACTGGTTGCAAGTTTATTGCTGTTTTATCATGTGGATTAGTGTAATCATGCATCTAGCCTAAGAATTTATGAATAATAGCAGAAAGCTTACTTGGAACTGACAACAGGCATTTTGAGCTAAGGCTCAGGCTTTTTGGACTTACTCAGCAAACGACAAGGGAAATGTTCCATCTCAAAAGTTACAGTTCTGGATGCTTTTGGTTGTAAAATATGAAGGATGTATGGTGATTGATTAGATTTATGCATAATACAGCAATGCCTACCTCAAAACCAGCTGATGTGTGGAGTGAAGGATTGCAACAGAGTACTCCGTGGTATTCCACACTGGGGTCACAGGTACTTTAGTAATTCCAATGTTTTTCTTTGTGCAGAAATTCAGAATGTTTATTGCTAGAGTGTAGATCAAAGTCCATGTGAAATTAGATCCGAACGAATAAGAGGGCAGTATGATGCTATGCTTCATGCTTTAGGGCTTTCATCCTATGAACTTCTCATAACCTATCAGGGACAGTATCAGTGCTATCCAGGTTCTGATAACCACCGTGTTTCTCCCCTTATAAAGGCAGAAGAGTGAAAAACATGGACTTTAGTCTTCATATTGTAGCTCTTGTATTAACATCCTCAATTTTATGGCAAGAGTTTTAAGGAGTCACTTGAGATACTGTATACTGCTTGCTCTTTAGTCAAATAGCCTGCCTTTATTGGTAAAAGGATACCCTGATGTTATTTTATTGATGATCTTCCTTGCATTTGGTTAGGTGGTTAACCTGTGTACTTTGTGGTTGAACATCTGGGGCAGTGTTTACGATGAGAAGCCATAAATTTTACTTTTTATTAGCTGCCCCTGTCAGAAACAGATTCTCATCTGTAGATATAACCTACGTAGGTCAGAGACACATAAATATTTTGGCAAGATTTGCTCTCTCGCATTACTCCCAGGTTTCAATACCTCTCCTCTCTCCTCCAAATATTTGAGTCATTCCAAACTTCCATCCTCTCTTCTTGTATGGTCCCCACTGGGCCCTGCTATGATTTGCTCACAGGGCATGGACTTCCCCTCTCCAATATTTTTTTTAATGTTAGTATCTGCTATGCTATCTGGAACTGAATTTACTACAAAGTAAGTTCTGGGCTCCCTGCTATAAAAAAGACAGGGATCTCCTGGAGAGAGTCCAGAGAAGAGCTACAAAGATGATTAAGGGCCTGGAGCATCTCCCCTGTGAGGAAAGGCTGGGTGAGCTGGTGCTGTTCAGCCTGGATAAAAGAAGACTAAGGGGGGACCTTATCACTGTTTATAAATATCGTAAGTATGGGATGCAGGGGGAAATGGCCAGCCCCTTTTCAGTGGTCTGTGGGGACAGGACACGGGGCAATGGCCTCAAGTTGGAGCACAGGAAGTTCTGTACCAACATGTGGAAGAACTTTTTCCCAGTGAAGGTGAGGGAGCCCTGGGACAGGCTGCCCAGGGAGGGTGGAGTCTCCTACTCTGGAGATATTCCAGCCCCAACTGGATGCCTCCCTGTGCGACCTGTCCTAGGGACCCTGCTTTGGCAGGGAGGTTGGACCCGATGATCTCTCAAGGTCCCTTCCAACCCCTACAATTCTGTGATAAGGTACTGTATAACCACAGGCTCCTAAACTGTATGCCAAAGAATGCCTTCTGTTTGCTTAATGAAGAATGCAAATTTGTCATCGCAAGTATTGATCAGCCTGGCCTAGCTCCCTGCCAGACGTGAAGGTATGGAATAACACTTTATCCAAGCCATTCTTCCGTTGAGTTAGTACATACAACAGACTTTTTATAGAAACACAAAGTAATGTTTATCATATTTCAGACTAACATGGGGAAGAACTCTAATTTCTTAACCCAATAAAATTACAAAAGACATCGATCAGTGTCTTACGCTAAGGACTGCTTCACTGACAGCCCACACCGCTTGCTTGCTTTCAAGACTGAGTAGCTTTTCTTCAGCCAACAAGTTTCTCATAGCCATACTCACGCCATTATTCTACTCTAGCAGGAGCCAAACCAAACACCTTTACTCCCTAAGAGGTATTGGACCAATATATCCCATCTGGCATTTTTCTTTGCACAGAATTCCCAAGGCGGTATCATGCTAAACCTGATTGTAGGATGTACCATTCTCTTCAAGTACACATCAGTGCCAAAAATGTGCCCTCCTTCTTCCCTTATCTTACCATATGTGTTGTGATGACATTCTTTTCAGTTTTTAAATGTATATATCATGTTTTGAAAATGTGTTTTTCTCTAGTCTAAGTAGTAGGCAGTGTTCTGAAAATTTATTGGAGGCCTGTGATGTGCTTCATACCTGGCTGAGATTACCAGATGGTTCAAAGTGAAAGTTAAAAATACGAATAGAGAATTCTGATGTTTCCATTGGTGTTTCTCCTGAAGCTGTGTAACATGAAGTATACAATCAAAAAGATCTCTTATGTCAAAAGTATTACATTAGTAGTCCCCTGTGCATTAATTCAGCAAAGAAGAATGTCTGAAATGTATTGTATCACTGCAATCCAGTTTTAAAATAATTTCATTAATGGAAAAGGAATCACAATTTTCTCATCTGTAATCCATGGAGGGTAATATTGGAAGTTGACTGCCTCAGCAAAAAGGCCATTTTGTTGTCATAGATAGGTGAAAAACAAAATTGAAAAGCTACGTGGGAAACTGAGTCCAAGTTCTGATCTGTTGTGGCTAGGACAGTTGACTCTACTCTGGGGCTTAGTAGTTTACATTCAAGCTGAGTCTACATGGGGCTCCAGAAAGTGTTTTCATGCAGTGTGACACAGAGAAGCTATGAAAGTTCAGACACACAATGGACGTGTGTCTCTGTGTATTACTCTGACCCAGTGGGGAAGAGTCTTGAGCCACTGCTTTTTGGTTTGGGTCTGTTGGGCTAGTGGAAGAGCATTGCCCCTCCTCTTTGGATTAATTTATCTCTCTAGTACAGCTTAAACCCTTTGGCTTTCTGGCTGTGGTGCCGTGTATGTGTATTCATCATGGCCGTGTGGGAGTATCCGAAATGTGTGAGGGCACAGACAAGAAGGCAATTTAGAAAGCTGTATAAAGTATATAAACTGTTTTCCGGTGAATGGAGGTGTTTTCCTTCAGCTTTTTTGCTGTTTATTGCTTTTCTAGTTTTATTCAGTTGTTCAGGATTACACTTAAAGCATTTTTTGGTGGAATTTGGAGGTTTTGTTGTTTGGGTTTTTTATCTGCTAATTGAAAATAAATTAATGGTTGCTTGACAAGAGAAACACTGTAACTTTGTCCTTTTGGCACTAACTAGGTTGAGATAGTGTGTACCATACGGTCCTGTATAACTTCCAACCCTCTGAGAACTGCTTACCTGTCAGATATTTTGTGACTGCCTTGGCTTTTGCCAAGTTGCATCCACTAATACCAGGACTGAATTTGTTCTATACTGATGTTTATGGATTTGGAAACTTCCAGCAAAAAGTTGGATATGATACTTGGAACCAAATTTGTAACGGTTATGGACACGATTGGGTTAGAGTTAATGACAGTAGGGTTCAGAAATGCAAAATCACCTAGGGCCTGCAGAGAAAATGCAGGTAATTTAGAGTTCAAAATTTCTGTTGAAACTGAAGCTTGAAATATTTCTCCACCTTTGTTACAAGACTGACTGTTAAGACTATCATGAAATGTGTCCTTGAGTGTGACTGACCTCTCCATGTGGGTGCACCTTCTCCATGGGGCAGTGAGCTGGCATTCTGACAAGTTAGAATTGGTTCATTCTAGTCTGGGACTTCAAGTCTTCAATGGGACTTTTATAAAAAAAAGCTTGATCCATCACATTAAGTGAAGTCTTGAAAGTGTCACAGGGAACTTCCCCCACTAAGATCAGCTGCATTAGGATCAATTTGATATCAGTATCCTCAATGGAGCAGGCCCGAAACCAGGCACAGCAGGCCCACAAGACAGTCATTTCATATGCACAAGAATGCACTTTGCTCACAACTGTCTACTGCATGTTTGCATAAAACAGCTCCTTATTCTATCAGCCTTGTAATATGTTCTCCTTACTAGATGATCTCAGTAGTACTAGCACTTCCTACAATCATTCTTAAAATACTAATGTCTGGCTCACACTGCTACATTGTGGGCAGGTATTGTTCATATGTTCAGAACTTTGGTTTTAACCTGGTCTCAGGAGCAACCTGATTATCACACATCAAGGTACTATTGCAGCATGTGAGATGTCTTCAGAAACGGCTCTTGCTGGAGACTCTGACCTGCAGCAAAACAGTTCTGATAGTTGGGACCATCTTTTGGCATCTTAAGAAGAGCCTACAGGGCACTACCAACTGTATTATTTTTGCCTGTCATCTATACAGCATTCTTAGTGACAGTCTAAGCACTTGATATTTTCTTCTAAGAAAAAAAATCTGTTCAGTGCTTTCTCCAACAATGTGTGGCAACATTTCCAAATGATACTTTTTAAGTTCATAAGCTTGAGGATTTGGGTGGATTTCATTTTGAGATTTGAGGATGTTGCATCTTGCTTTGTGTTGTTTTGAAGGATGCTGTGAGCTCAGATTTCTTTAACGTTATCATCATCTGAAGCAGAGTTTTGATCTCCACATTTTGTCCAAATGCTGCTTTCCTTTTTATTTCCAGTTTCTCTTTGCATAAACTAATTAAGTGACATGTCTTTGAGTTGTTAGCTTAACCTACCCCTTTGTACACTAATAAATCCAACCCTAGGGAATAGGGTCACCAGTGTATGCCCCTCTGAGGGACATCTTGCTTTCATCTCTGGTCTGCCAGGATCTTCATACTGGTGATAGCCACTTTGGAGCACAGACAGAGATTCTATCTACCATCTGTTCACAGTGATTACTAGATGGTACAGTGCTAGTGCTCTGGCTGATTGTCCAAGTCTTACATGCATTTTATAGGTTATGGTCCACAAACCCCAAACACAGCACCAATCAGTATGACTTTTCTTTCCTTTTACCCATATTCCCTTGAATAGCAAGAGTCTAAGTAGTACATGTGGAACTTGTTCTTCCGTTTTCCAGCTGTTGGAAATATTGCCAGTAAAGCTTGAAAGACTAACGAAAATAAACAGCTTTTGAGTCAGGCTATCTTTGAATTNCTGTTCATTCAGCCAATCTTGATATATACATAGACAATATTTTAAAATTACGTGGTTTTCCCTGTAATTTTATTTTTATATATAATTATATATATTAAGATATACATAAATATAATATTATATGTTTTTCCTGGGCATTATGAATTACACCCAGTGATTTCAATAGGTAGATGCTTAGCTGTTTCTTTTCTGCTGCTTGGAGACTTGGAGTGTATTAACTTTATGAACTTCATGGAAAAATTATTGCTTTTTAAAGGGATTATTCAATTACCCACTTCAGGCAAAATGTAATAAATCTTATTTTACGCTAAAGCCAAGCATTAATCAGCAGACCCTGCAAGTGTGACAGCTCTGTTCTTCTGAATGTCCAGCAGGCTTAAGACAATATTCCTTGTCTTCATTTCATTGCTCAGAGGTACAGGTGATCAATTCTTATTATTCTGCAGCATTTCTTTACTGACTAACCTCTGTTTTCGTCTTTTGAATTTGCTGTAACCCCTAGTTGTCCTTATGCATTTTGATTGTAGTATAAATTCTGTTCCCCTTTTAAGCAGGTTCTGTATAGATATAAAGACAGAGGTAAAATATTACCTATTTTCCCCTTAACTTGTATACTTTTAAAATATTTAAGAGCCATTTTTAGTGGAAATGTTGTTCTCTCTTTGAATACTCTATTTTCACCAGAGGCAAAAATTTATGAAACTCAACTCTGGTACTTTTTAGTAACCATAAAAAACAGGTAAAGCTGCCATTTGCTAAGTTTTTTTACACAGAAATATTTTCAATTTAAATGTTAATCACAAAATACAGTTCCTTATCATTTATGGTTTGCTTGTTAATGTGTGGAGAATGTCTTCTATTTAGAAAGGGAGGATGAAACATTTAGGCAAGAATAAGAAAACACTTTTCTAGACTAAGCCTTCGTGTGAGGTTTTCTCACATTCATATTTTAATGGATTTTGCACAGCTAAGAACATTCCTGGCAGTTAGACTGAAATGGCTTGTTCCTCCACAGTGTCTGTGTGGTGAAGAATTGCTTGCAAAGTCAGTGCAAGCAACTTTTTGTTTATTTGTATTGGTTATCTTACAGGCTGGAAAGATCCTATTACATTATATCATTGCACTCTGATGAATGTCAACAGTAATGAGAAGCTAAGAAAATATTTTTCAAGGATGTAAGTTAAAGCATTTTTGGTGATGAGAAAACAGGGTGTATTTCCTTGATTAATAGATCTTTTCTCAGTCTTGTAGCCTAGGCACTCTTTCCACATTTCAGTAGATGGTGCCAGAGTCAAAGTAACCTCTCTTGGCTCTCTGAACACAGTTTTCATGTTTGCCAGTGGTGTTAAGATGTAACTTCAAAATCCTATAAAATGCTGTTAGTGGCTATAGATATGGAAGGGAGAGGTTTTGTGTCAGAAAGCTCTTTTGGTGAATTTCAAGATACTTTGGTTCATCTTTTAACCCTCGATAGAAGCTAAGCATAGAAAGCAAAGAGCTGGAATGCCACCCTTCCCACCCCTATGATTCTATGAATCTATGAATTTAGGAAGAAGCTGGTGCTGAATATGCTTTACCTTCTAACTCTAGATTTTGCATGGGAGAACAGTGCTAATGGAAACAGAAAGAAATACAAATTATAAATAATGAAGCTGATTGCAAAGCAGAACATCATATGAAGATAACAGTCCCAAAGCTTCACAGTATTCTCATGCCAGCTAGTAATATTTATTATTTCGAACATTCATACATCTTTCTCCTGGTTTGTTGAAAAATTTCTCTGCTTGGAAGAGGAAAGACAGATTACCAGCTCTGTTTATTGTGATAAAGGTTGAAAGTCCCTTAATTAGGGAAAACATCTGAGGTCTTTGATGTTTTTGTTTTACTCAAAAACACAGTAGCTGTTAAACTTGCAAAACAATGGAATATTTTCTTTCCTGATTCCCAAAAATACCTGAGATTTGGGATGATGCTTTTTCATAGTAGTATGTGAGGGTTAAAAGGAACAGGAAAGAAAGAAATTTCAGTTTAAGAAAACAGGAGTTTTGAGAGCAGGAATATAGCAGGCTTTAGAGATTTAAGGTGAAAATTGAGAACAGTGAGTAGCACTAGTCACAGTCGTGCCCCCAAAGTATTGCAGTGGATTTCCAAAATCAATTCTTCAACTAATTTAGTATTGCTTTAACTTAAGGAAAATAAAATAAATGTTATTGTCAGGAATGCCACAATGTAAGGTATAGGACTAAACACAGCATTTCTTTATTTCCCAGTCTTCTTGACAGATGCTGGTCCCTGTTAGTTCTGGAGTTGCCCAGATCTGTCTCAGGGCAGATCTTTAAAACTCACCTGCTAGCTTGCTTCCAGCTTTGCTTGGCTTTTGGGACATCTGGGGTCCTCAGTATGAGACCTCCAGTTGAGAGCCCCTGAAACGGCATTCTGAAGCCTGGAGCCAGGCTGAGTTTCTCCAAGAGACAAAAATAACTACCTCTGAGAAATTTGACTTGCAGGGAAAATGAATGATGTCTCAGAGATCCTCTGGCACAGTTTCTAACCAGCTCTCACTGGAAACTTTCCTACACGTACAGTCTACTATTCTGAACATCCTGTTCTTCATCTATGTGTTGCCTTTACTCCTGGACTAATTTTGGCATTTTTTGATATTTTATTTGCTTCTCTCCCTAGACAAGATACAGTTGAGGGTTCCAGCTCTGTTTTAGAGAGGAGATCCCACCCAGAATGCAGGTCTGGATGCAGCTTGTCCTGCTGCCATTGCGTCTGGATGATGATCAATCATTTACTTTGGTAAAAGCAAGTTTCAACTTGTTTGATTCTGTTTAATAGCTACATTAAAGCAAAAGGGTTTGTTAAACTACAAAGCAAATTAATGGAAGAGCAAATAGCCACCCAGGCGTTTTTCTACATGAGAAGGTCAGTACTTCTTTCTTGGAGGAGTGTAAACATGCTCGATGCTCCTTTGCCTGCCAGGTACTTCTCAAAGAGAAGACACATGTTGGCTAGGTCAACATTGCTTCAGCATGTTGGCTTTCTGCCATGCTTGTGATTAGCTATTGTTTATTTGTATAACTTTGGCTTGTATCTGTAAGGCTGCAAACTTCTGTTTTCCAGTGTTTGGGCTGAGTAAATGTAAGGCAGGACAGGAAGATGAAGACCTTCAAACTTGCTACATCTGCAGTTCTGTTCACCCATTCTGGCAGCACAGCAGTGCTACCAAGTACCCTTTCAGTTTAGTAGCCACAGGTCCATAGATGTTTGCTCTACAGTATCTCTTTTGTCATCTCTGTGGTAAAGAGTATTTCAGGGACTCCAAAATGTTGCCATATTCTGGTGCTGCATACTGCCTTTGGGATGGGGCAAAGAGATATATGGATTGCTGGCTCCAGTCCAATTTTTATCTAAAACAGGCAACATTATTTTGTTACCTGCTTGGAAATACAGTTAAGTGACTGGCCTAGTTTATTATAATTGTGATTTGAAATTTCAGTCTGAGAATTGGCTAACAAAATAGATGATTCTGGAGGTATTCTGCCAACAGTCAGCTATGTCAACTGTCTTCAGCATTAACTAGGTTGTCTAGAAGATCTCCTCACATATTAACCTGAACATGGTCCAGGTTCAGCCACAAATGCATGTTGTGTGTATCTGACCTCTGCTAAAAGGATTATTCAAAGCCAGTCAGGAGCTTCCTTCTGACTTCACAGCTGTTTGGTCAAATGAATCGAAGCTGCACGCATTCCTGAATATATTCCCTGGATGGCCAAGTAACTTAGAGGTGCATACAACTACCAAAGTTTTTTGGTAACTTTCTAGTTAGATTCTATCAGGATGATTCATTTATCCCTCCAGGCATGTAGGTAGCTGCCTAAAAAAAGTTAATACTTTTAAAGTTTGGCCACAGTTACGTAAGATGACTTAGTTGGTGACTGGTAGAACCAGATTTGTCCACTGGTTTTGACTGATTCATCAGCTAAGCAGTGGTTCCTGGACTAAAACTCCCTCTCCCAAATTCCCTTGAGTTACCCACAAGACAGTTTACCCACTGCTCTAGCTGTAACCACATAGACTTACAAGAATTTACAAATGGAATATCCATATGCTAATAGAGATGAACTCATCAGACCACTTCCCTGCCTGGAGGGGTTTGGATAGAGCACTGATTTACTCACATCTCTGCATTCAGGCTGCTTGTCTGTTCTTTTCAGAACATTCAGAGCTAGGTAGAACAGTGTCTCCTGCAAATGTGTTAAGCCTTGCACAAAGTAATATCAAGGTACTTCAAAAACAAAAAACCATCACCCCCCCCCCACCAAATCTTTCTTTACTAACAGGTTCCAGAGTCAATGACAAACCAATTCTGCAAGGAAAACTGTCCATGCTGCACTGTAAGCCTCAATAGTGGGGTAATGCGGCTACTCAAGCACATTAAGTTCAGTGACGGATTAGTATAGTCTGTTCCTGAGAGCCCAGAAAAGCCTGTAACTTTGAAAGGACCACCCAGCTCACTGCCTGCAGTCTCCCCAATCATAGGTGGCCTCTCAGAAGCTGAAATATTTCTGACATCCTCAACCCAAATTTAAACTGTAGTGAAAGGTCAGTGGCCTAAACCTGTAATTCCTCAGAGGCCTAGCAGGAAACAGAGCAACACAGATGAGACTCTACACTTCATCTTTGTGCTGTGGCTTGTGACTGGGTATTCTCTTCAAGGTTTTGTGTAGTCCAATTGATTGGACTACATAAAAAGTGACTGAAGAGCCATAATCACCTAAAACCCCTTTAGTCTCTGAGGCTTGGGACCTTTTGTGGCTACAATACTGTAATGGAAAATTTTTGAGGCCTGCTTAAATTTGTGGCTATTGTAAGTGAAGATAAAAAGTATTTAATATGTTCCCGCTGTTGTCCGGCACATTGCTGCCTGCATGAAAGCATGTGGACTCGTCTCTGCAGACAGTGGAGGTACCTCAGTGCAATGGGATGAGAAAGAGGGTGTCACTGGTTATAATTCAATTGTTACAGAATGCCTGAGGTTATTCTAGCAGACAGCATGTACAGCTTCAAGATCTGAAAGGGCTTTTGGTGATTTGAAACATGCAGTTGCTAAATGCTGGATTTGATTTGCTTGTTGGAAGCTCAGAATAAAGAGGGTAATTTTAAAAGGGGTGTTAATTCCTTAGCTGGGGACAGTTGCCATCTCACCAGAGGCACATGTGTGTAGGATTAGCTCCTCTCCTAGGCTCTTGAAGCTGATCTGTAATATAAAAGAAAAACTTTGAAACAAACAGGATCTGTGCTGACCTCCCATAGGAGAGGTAGATTGGAGAGGGACCATGAGTGTGGTAGAGTGGGAGTTTCCATGAAATGCGGGTGGGAGTTTCTCTAATAATTTACATTTATACTGGTTCCAGTTGGATAAGATTAGCTCAAGGGCAAGGTCAACGCCGGATGCATGACTTGTTCCTGCATGTGTGTTTATGTAACATTGTTTTGGGTACCTAAAAATAACAGCCCTTCTTAGTACAGTGTGACTTCAAGTAGAACTGATATGCAGCAGACTGGGTTGAAAGTGTGTGAGCTGCTAGTGTTACTGTCAGTGTCACTGCCATGTTCATTCACTTGGCAGCTGTAGCTGGGTTACGAGATACAGAATCAATATATAGGGTAGTGTCAGAGATGGCCATGTAGCACATGCTCATCAGGACATGTACCTAGCCCAGTGGGATGATGAGTCATTTAGGAAGCAAGGAGAACAGATCTGGCAAACAGATGAAAAGAAGCTGTGGTTTCATGAGTGTATGTTGCTGCTTGAACACCCAACATTCTTCAGCTATCAGGATGAAATCTTACTGGTGGAGCACTGCTTCGAAAGACGTAATCCAGAGATGTTCCATGTGGGCTCAATTTTCCACACATCACAATAAAGTCAAAGATTAAGTATCTCCACTTCTTGTTATTCATGGTAAAAATGAAAGCAATCTTGAAGGGATATATATTCTCATATAAGATTTAAAAAAACCCCAAACCTGTTTTCCTTCATCCAGTTGAGGCTTTTGTCTCCTTAAGCATACATATGGGCATGGTCAAATTTACTCTAACTTTGAACCTATTTGAATATCACAAGTGTGAAATTGTGACCACACGTGTTACATTAACACTTTGCATAGGAGACTTGTGTGTATGTGAGAGAAAAATCAGATGCATATATGAGGTGAAAATGGAACCAGTTTAAAAAAGATTGGAAAGAAACAAGGGAGACAAAATAACAAAATAAGATTCTGCATTTATGTAGCAAAAGAAACATAAATTTAGTTATCTAGGCTGTCTACTTCTAGTCCAGCATTTGTGAATACAGCATGAAATTGCTCAAAAAATCTAGTTAAAATAATGGATGTACTGCTTTTGTAGTAATACTGTAGGCTTTAAAAGTAAAGGCAGCAAAATGATTATGAACTTGAGGTAGACTGAGAAAAGTACGAATCAGACCTTAAGACTATCAAAACTGTGCAAGGTCACAAGTTTTTTCCACTTTTATTGCAACGGAAGTGAAAACTTTGTGAACCAAGAGAAAGTCAACTGAATTGGAGAACTGATTCTCCATCTACTTTTGTCATCTATTTAAACATACATGAGCTTCGTGCAGAAGTGATGATTGTAGGAAGAAATATTTCAAATAGCTGATGATCTCTTCTTTAGGTTGTGGGATACTTTCATGCTTTTAATTTTGAAGGTCATGTCCATCTGGTGTTTTATTTAGAATTATTAAACCCAGTGCCTCAGAGGCTCCTACGTACTCTCACAAACCCGCATTTCCTACAAATTTTGCAGCTTGGGTTTTGAGTAGATTTTGCTGGTTCTGGTACTATCTGCATTTCAAAATGCCTACAGTACCCAAAAATCTATTAAAGTCAGTTGCTCTTTCCTATCTGCTCCTAAAACCTTTTTTGAAGATTAGCCTTGAGCATGGCTTAAGCTACACTTTTCATTACAGCATTGCTGAGTACGTGCTTGGAGTGTCAGCTCACAATACAGTTGTATTCATGTTTTGCAAGCTGCCATGGAGCAAGACTTTCAGAAGCCCTCAAAACCACCCTTGTTTCATAAGACATCAGATGTTCTGTAAAATTACTGGGGTGGGGGGGGAGGGGAAGTTGTCTACAGATGGGGGGAAAAATAAGACTACAAAAATCAATACTCTGAGTAATACTTTCCTGCACGTAAAAATGGGAAACATGCAACCAAATGGCTTGCTGATTTATTAATTTCTGAAGGTGAGGTGATATCATGTTTTGGTTTCTTGGTTTTTTTTCCCCAAGTTTAAGTATTCGGTCTGATTAATAAGTTGATCAATACTGCTCACAGGGAGTAGGAACACCTTGAAAATCAGTCCTGAAATTTGTTTCAAATTGAGAGAACAACTGAAAAGACTGATTTTGAAAAATGGTTGTCATTTCAGGCTATCTTGTGAAGTTTAAAGCCACTACAGCACCAAAAACCAGAAAGATATCCATACTTGCCAACGACATTTCAACAGGGAGACAGACAAAGCTGTGCTGCTAGCAGAGAGATGGACATTCCAAAGCACCACGCGCTGCCCCTTTGCATGTATTTATTGAGAGGGAAGTAGCCAGAAGTCCCCAGTCATGGACAGGGATGGCCCTTTGTTATCTCACTTGCTAAGGCTATGATGCTGTCTGAGGTGGCCTTCAGAAGACCCCTCTGCAGCAACAAGAGGTTTGTATTTTTAGCATAGCTCCCACATTTTGCTGAAATGTCCTGGCATTTATAAGCTTTCCAAATAAGGAATTTGAAGGAAAAGGGAGGACACAGAGAGAAAGGGCTTCCAGGCAGAAGATGGGGATGTGAATAAAAATGCCTTTCACTTTTTCTTTCTCTCCAAAATCTAGCATGAAGCGAGGGCAGTGATTGTCATAATAAAGGCAAATGATAAATGAAAGAAGGGGCACTTCAACATAATCTAGATAACAGGAAAATTTTAAATGGACAATTTAACATAAGGGTCTGCATGGAATTATTTTTCATTAAACAATCAAAGCTTGTGATAATGCAAATGAAATCCATTTTTAGCTGCAGGAAATTTTGAGAATTTCAGAGAAAAAAAGAGAATAATAATATCATGATGGTAATTCACAGTAATTATAGAAAAGCATAATTGCACAACACAAGCACTAATCAAAGCTCAGAAGAGTACTTCGGCAATCATTAGGATTTCAGAGCTATTAGCATTTACCTTTGTCATTGGGCACCACACAACAAGCATTATTAATTTCATGTCAATCTAGAGCATAATTTCCCTGATCAAATATCAGGTCATAATAACTAACCACAAAGATTAGCTTATCTGACATTGATTTTTGTGAAGGATTTTAGAAAGAAAGCTTTACTGGTGATGATTGCTTTGGAAGTAGCAATGGTGTCCTTGAATTTAGATTATTTCTCAAGGTTTGTGGGCTATCCTATATGTGTTCAAATCCCATCAATTTATTTGCATCTGCTGGCCTAAGAAAGCTTTGTCCATGCTTCATGTCTTGGTGGCTCCTAGGTCTGGCTTTCTGAGCTCCATACATCTGTGTGTGTTAATAATTGAAATATTCTTGAACCATGCACATACTGCCCTGATACACATGTAACACATCGTTTGTACTCATGGAGGAGGCATTATCCATCATTAGGAGGAGAGCTGGTTTTCAGGAATATTGAAGAAAGAAATAAAAGCACGAGTAAACAGTGTTAACCAAGGACTACTAGTTTGAAACTGGGTTGGAGAAAGGATGTACTGCAGTGAATAGAGTCATGAGCAACATGGGGTTTTCCCAGGTGAAGAACTGAAATGGTGAAATTAACTCAAGCACAATGTTTAGGCTAGTACTATATATAATAATTAGGGTGTGTATAATTGTTCTTTTATATTCAGTAAAAGAAAAGTTGCGTTTAGTGCAGTAGGAGAAAAAAACCCAAACAGGTCCCTAAACATGAAGTGTGACTCTCTAGGCCTTCGTGGGGTTTTTATAACCCTCTTTATGCATTAATTTTAAAATAAAATAGAACTCTGTTCTCTTACTAACATTTATAGACTTAAAACCCCTCTATGCTATATGTATAGCTTTTAAAGGGAAGGGTTGCCTATAGAAGGCAATAGCCGTTAAGTAAAAAACATGGTTCAATTTGTTGTTCAATAAGGCAAGATACAACTTATCAGCACAGGGCTGGGGTCACTTCCCAGTGTTGGAAATAGCGAGTATGGAGCATCTTTCCTTTCCTCAACTGACTCACTGTCACTGTGCTTTTCTCTGGCTTGTGGCAGGATTGTTTTTCTGTTAGCAACTTATTTTTTAACACACCATTCTGACACCTTGACAGTTCATGTGCTAAATCAAACTTTGCAATTACTGGCAGGCAGTTATTAGATGTATTGCACTTAATTAACTTTGCACCTAATTACAAGCAGTGCTGGCCGATTACAAAGGGCATAAATATATTAGTGCCCTAGCTGTCACATCATGTAAATGGCTGTTTGAACTAGTCAAGCAAAAGCAATTACCACATTGTGTGCGTGGGGAAGTGTAGCAGAGTAGCATAAAGAGAAATGAACTGGTTTACTGTTTGTAGGGATTTCATATTGTGCTTTGCAGTTCAGGTGACCCAGATGAGCAGAGTATGATAAAAGATTTCCGTTTGCTTGTATGAAGTCTTCAGGAGTGCTTCATGTTTGTGGAGGGAAAACAAAAGTTGCCTGGTTTAGCTGACTCTGATTTTGTTACATCCCCACCTCGTGTGGCTGCAGATGAAGTATGAGGATTCCAGCATTAAGGAGAGAAAGCAGTCTAACATGAGAGAAATTCTACAGCTGATAAGCAAAACTTGTGATTCAGAATGACACTGTGCAACTGTTCCTTACACAGTAGTTGCCAACATGAGAAGGAAAGCAGAATTTGGTCTCATCTGTAGAGGGGTATGTTGTAAAGAACAAGTGTTAGCACTCAGCTGGCATTCTGTGGAAATCTGGCTTGTGTTAGCTCAGGAAGAAAACATCTCTGCTGGAAAAGGAAGCAAGGCAGAGCAATTTTTAAAATTTTGCAAGTGGCTTTATAAACAGTCTGTGTAAGAGATGTTTCCTCCTGTATGAAGTATCTGTTCTAACCATCACATGCCCTCTTTTGCATAGGAAAGCACAGCATGCTACAGGTGGCTGAACTAATTGCTGTTGTGCGTATAGCTATAGAGGGAAGATGTCTTCATTTCACAAGCACCCTGGCTAATGAGAAAAGCAGAACTCTTTAAAATACGAGAATTGTTTTATTTGCTTAAAAATTATTTTTTTTTTGCTTAGCAGCAAAATAGCCCCTGAATTAGCAATGTTTTGCAGCAAAACTAAACAAAATGTTTGCTTTCTTCTTCAACAAAACTTAATCCCCCACTAATTATTCAGCAAAGCATATGCAGAACGATTTAAGCCCAGTCATAGGAATTTCATGGTCAACAGATTGTACCATTAGCTTCATACAAGATATGTAATGATTTGTACAAAAAAGTACTGAGGTCACGTGAGCCAGTTTCATACATATTGGCCAAAAAAGGTCACTAGAACTTGACTTTGCTTGAGGCAAATGGAAAGAAACAGAGGGAGTCACAATGTGGTGCTAAATTGGTGGCTGTAGGGCTTGTATGCTGTTATTTACAAGCTCTGAATAAAGAGAACTGTGAGGATGTGTGTAAACCTTTCCCAGGCCAGAACAGTTGTTCATTGTTACTTCTAAATAGGCTGCCTGTGTTGCTTCTGATAACTCACAGGAGAAGTAGGTGGTCTTTAAAGGAAGTTTTAGATGCCTTTGCAATTGTGCCTGCATTAAAAAAATCATCACTTGACTCCTTTGTGGGCAACAGCATAAAATAGAAAGGAGGGAGATAATGTGTTTTCAAATACAATGTTACAGCACTGCTGAAAACATTGCTTAGTATATTAAGACCTTGGGTAGCCAGCGAATTTTATCCTGTATAAAATTAGAGGCATTGTGGTAGAAAAATCAACTTGTGCAGGACTGTCCTTCCTGCTCTGGGGGAAACAAGCACTGCCTTTTAAGTAGCTTCAACGGCTCTTTGGCCACTCCATACTAGAGGACTCAGGAGCTCATCCCAAGAGAGATGTTAAATAGGTCAAGGGTTCATATAAAGCTCTATGATTTCAGTTTTTCAGGGCAAGTTATATGCTACTAAGCTTTTTACTGATGAACTATGGGGTGCAAGCGATTAATGTGAAATAATCAGACTCACACAGAATCACAGAACATTAGGAGTTGGAAGGAACCTCGAAAGAACATCTAGTCCAACCCCCTGCCAGAGCAGGATCATCCAGACTAAATCACACAGGAACACATCCAGGCAGGGTTTGAATGTCTCCAGAGAAGGAGACTCCACAACCTCTCCGGGCTCCATCACCCTCACAGTGACAAAGTTCCTCCTTACATTCACATGGAACTTCCTCTGCTCCAGCTTGCACCCATTGCCCCTTGTCCTATTGCTGGCCATCCCTGAGAAGAGCCTGGCTCCATCCTCCTGACTCTCACTCTACATATTTATAAACGTGAATAAGGTTACCTCTCAGTCTCCTCTTCTCCAAGCTAAAGAGACCCAGCTCCCTCAGCCTCTCCTCATAAGGAAGGTGTTCCACTCCATCATCTTGGTGGCCCTGTCAGTCCCATTCATACAGCACTTCCAATGCACAAAGTGAGCTATATTCAATGCAGAGTGTGTTGAAATGCTATTTAATTGAATGCACTGGAACCAACAAATAATTTATGAATACTGTTTAAAAAATAAATCTAAAGCTCCATGTATTTGAGGAAAATCAGATAAAACAGCAATGAAAAGTTATTCTGTCAGAATATGTCTGTAAGATGGTCACAGACTCATTTAGATTGGAAAAGACCTTTAAGATCAAGTCCAATCATGAACCTACCACTGCCAAGTCCACCACTAAACCATGTTCCCAAGCGCCACATCTACATGTTTTTTAAGTTCCGCCAGGGATGATGACTTGTCCTTGCTACATGGCTGGTGCTTTGATCGATTGCTATTAGTTGAAATATTCAACCTGAGCTGTCAGTATGAATACCTACATATGCTTTCTGTTGCCTAAGCCCATGGTGGGACAAGAGGGTATGTATATATGCAAAACCACGTATCACTGATTCTCAATTTTGAAACAGATTATCATGACTCTTCTGTGCAGCAGCCCTGCCTGGAGCCAGACAACATCAGGACCAGCTGCTAGCTGGCCAGCGTGCCAGAGAATGGGGGCTATTGCCCCTCAGCTGCTTCCTCCTGGACAGGCTGGGGCCTTTGGTGAGAGGCGCTGCTCAGCAGGGCTAGAAGCCATGGGCCTGCAGCATGCAATAATTTGACTTCACAGGACTTTAAGGGTCTCAGCAAGAGCTCGAGGTCCTGCCTGTGGGGGAAGGATACTCCAGTCATTCAGTGTGCTGCTGGTACCTAGTGCTTACATGAGGCAGAGGCTGCCAGTCCCAACGAAGTCTCATCACTTGAAGCACAGCCATTATATTAAGCACTGGTTATGCGGCAACAAGACTTGCCTCATTTTATTCCTTGCCTCAATTTTTCCCCCACATTGAGAATAGTGGAGAAATGGCTGGAAAGTCAACTATGGCAGCTATTTTGGCCACTTGTGTAATATTTCAGTAGCCACTGTGGCGTCCTCAGCTTTTCCATTGTACTTCTACTAATGGAACACTGGCAATACTGAGATGGTTATTTGTTCTTTTTATTCTGTAGCTGAGAGTTTTCAGCCACAACTTCTGAAGACTCACAGCCCTAGTGTGCTCCTAAGACACAGAATCACAGAATCACAGAATCACAGAATCGTAGGGGTTGGAAGGGACCTTGAGAGATCACCGAGTCCAACCCCCCTGCCAAAGCAGTTCCCTATCTTGTATTACATAGATAGGTGTCCAGACGAGACTCGAATATCCCGGGAGAAGGAGACTCCACACCCCCTGGGCAGCCTGTCGCAGGGCTCCCTCACCCTCACTGGGAAAAAGTTCTTCTGCATGTTGGTGCAGAACTTCCTGTGCTCCAACTTGCAGCTATTGCCCCTTGTCCTGTCCCCACAGACACTGAAAAGGGGCTGGCCAATTCCCCCTGCATCCCATGCTTAAGATATTTATAGACATTAATAAGGTCCCCCCTTAGTCTTCTTTTCTCTAGACTGAACCATCCCAGCTCACTCAGCCTGTCCTCATACGGGAGATGTTCCAGGCCCTTAATCATCACAGAGCCTTCCAAGATCCAAGGATGTCATCTTACTTCTTTTTCACCCTTTTACTGGAAGCATCTAAAGAAAAAAGTAGAAACTGCAGAAATATATGAAGAATTGACAGGTATGGAAACGCCCTCTGATTTTCCATCCAAGTCTGCTTTGTTCGTGAAACTGCATACTTTATCTTTTGACTTTTACACTCTGTTGTAATGACTCTTTCCGTCTGAGTGCATCATGCTATAGGAAGCTAATTGACTTTGACTTCTCTGCTTCTGTTCCCAGTGGGATAATGCCAGTTGTAATTCTTTTATTGATTGTTTAGAGCAATTAGTGGAAAACAAATTTCTCCAAAGCACAGATAATTTGGTTTTGTTGCTCTCTACCATTAAAGCTAAACAATTTGTTATCTGAAAAAAAAATTAATAGGAAACATATTCCATCTGTTTATTAGCTGAAGAGAGACAGGTTACCTCATCATTAATGTCATCGGTAATTAGCGCTCTTGTGCTGCCACCATCTGCACCAGCGCCTGGCAATCTGTCAGCAGCTTCAAATGCCAGGGCTGATTGTGTTTATCTGTGCCAAAAAACAGGCAGACCGTGTGTGATCCTGAAATTTGTAAACAGTAGTTGGCTAATGTAATTTAAGCAGGCAGTTTTGTTACATGTGTGACTGCTACCCTGGGAAGGACATGAGACTGCAAACCTCCAGGGCAGTTCCAAGTCATCAGGTTACCAGCACCAGGCTCCGAATGCCACTCTCAATCAGGCTTCTGATGGTTGCAACTGTGTGTTATTTCCATGTGGGACGAGGTCTGTGAAGGCACTGCAGTTAGTGGGAGGACCTGTGCTCACATTCCATCAGCGTCACTGCCCTACCCAATACCCGACAGATAAACCCTGACATGTCTCACATGGGCTTTGTTAATTGGATAGGTTTTTCAGCTGTTAGATAGTAGGTAACTTGTGCTACTCTAGATTTAAAAGAGCGGGTTTTATTTTACAGCAGGTGAAGTTTCTTCAAATAAAAATAATATTTAGGCACTAATCTGGGTGTTTTAGTGACTGTTTGTTCTGTTGTTCTTGATCTAAATATACACCAGATTTGAGTTTGGTTTCATTAGTTTATTTTGGTTTCATTGGTTTATTTTGAGGAAAAAGAGACATAAAAATTCTGGCTGCCTAATAAAATAACTTCCAAAGGTCAGAGGCTCTTGAGATCCTACACACAGGGATCTGAAAACAAGGCCAATGGCATCCTGGCTTGAATCAAAAACAGTGTGGCCAGTAGGTCTGGGGAGGTGATTGTGCCCCTGTACTGGGCATTGGTGAGGCCACACCTCGAGTGCAGGGTCCAGGTCTGGGCTCCTCACCATAAGAAGAACATTGAGGTCCTGGAGCGAGTCCAGAGAAGGGCAACCAGGCTGGGGAAGGGGCTGGAGGACAAATCCTCTGAGGAGTGGCTGAGGGAGCTGGGGTTGTTCAGCCTGGAGAAGAGGAGGCTGAGGGGAGACCTTCTCACCACCTACAACTTTCTGAAATTAGGGTGTAGAGGGGTGGGAGATGGTCTCTTCAGCCAGGTGACAGAAGACAGGACAAGGGGAAATGGCACAAAGCTGTGCCAGGGCAGGGTCAGATTAGATGTTAGGAAAAATTTTTTACTGAAAGAGTTGTCAGGGCCTGGCACAGGCTGCCCAGGGAGGGGGCTGAGTCACCATCCCTGGATGTGTTTAAAAGATGGGTAGATGAGGTACTTAGGGATATGATTTAGCTTAGAATGAGAATGGTTGGACTTGATGATCTTAAAGGTCTTTTCCAACCTTGTGATTCTGCGATTTGTATCGGTGCAGAGCTGTCGCAGTTACTATAAAGCCTAAAACCCTGTGTTTGTGTCACAGTTACTGTAAAGTAAATGATTAGACATATAAGTGGTTGCTGAGTTCCTTGTGTAGCCGCTTGTCATCAGTAACTCTCCTGTGCAGTCAATCATGTGAGTAATACATAGGAGTACAGGTGGAAGGAACTTCAGTGCTTTATTTGGCCCGTAGTTTTGAAGCCTGTGTTAAGATGTATTACTTCAGGTGTATCATGGAATATTACCATTAGTGCATATCTATTAATAGTGCTTATTGCTAATACCTGGACGTTTTCTGCTCTAGGGCTAGTGGAGCAGAAAACTATTAAAAATATAAGGTCCCACTGGCATTTTAGAAAATCTGCTCCACAGTTCTATGGTAGCATGCAGTTGTTCAGCCTGGAGAAGAGAAGGCTGTGTGTGGACCTCGTTGCAGCCTTCCAGTACCTGAAGGGAGCAGAGAAACAGGAGGGGAATCAGCTTTTTAAAAGGCTAGATAATGGCAGGATGAGGGGGGATGGATTGAAGCTAAAGGAAGGGTTAGAGTAGATCTTAGGGGGGAGGTTTTTACAGAGAGAGTAGTGAGGGGCTGGAACAAGCTGCCCAGAGAGGGGTTGGGTGACCAATCCCTGGAGGTGTTCAAGGCCAGGTTGGATGGGGCCCTGGGCAACCTTATGTAGCTCCAGGCCTGAGGTTGGTGGCCCTGCCTGTGGCAGGGGGGTTGGAGCTCTATGATCCTTGGGGTCCCTTCCAACCCAGACCATTCTGTGATTCTATGATTCCAAGGGACTGCTGGATGTTTATCTTTGCTGCGTGAAGCCTTTGTAGGAGGGAATAATCTCTTTTTCTTGCATGAGCACTTGGAGCTGCCATTGAAAACTCTGAATTTTGGTCAGAAGTGAGAGGAATCAGGGATTTCAGAGAGTCCTTTATAATGCATTTCTAAAGATCTGCTGTTGGTAAGAGGTGCAGTTGGATTAGTTGGTTGCTTTTATGAGTAGGAATAGATCATTAGAGGCAATAGCAAAATAGGGAAGAGTAATAAGTGTACCAAGAAAGCTATAATGACTCAATATATTAAGTCCTGGGAAAGATTCTGTGCATATATATATATTTGTGTATATGTAATTTGGAAGGTTAGTAATGTAAGTAAGGTGATACTGTAATGAACAAAAAAGTAGGAGCGTTTTATGATGTAATATTCTAAAATGTTTATTTACAAGAAGTGTTTTGCACATGTGAACTGATCCAAAGCAACCTGAGTTGAAATAATTATTTGGATTTCAATAGGTTTTGGGCCTAGCCCATCTTTTCCAGTGTTTATTTGGTCCATTTACTGCATACAAATCTCTACAGTATTTTCTGCCTTCAGATAGATACCATAAGAAACCATCTGTCCTAAGGACTGTACGCTAAAGATGGAATAAATATGGCATGAAAAATTCAGCTGTTTAATATCCAACAGGAATAGCAATATAGTTTATAGGAATCTCATATTCTTCCATTTCCTTTTGTACCATTGCAGTAATTTGGTTTTGGTGTGCAAATTTGCATGTTATAGAACATAATTTTAAAGGTACATATCTGTTTAACCTGAGGTAACGGCAGATCAATACAGAAAACAAAGTCATTTTAGCTTTGGTATTAGAGGAGGAAAAAGAAGTTTTAATAGCAGCGTAGGGATGTGGTAGAATTTAATTGTAACATCTTTGCCACTTCTCTACATGTAGAGTGGAAAAACATTGCAGATACTAAAATTAAATATGATGCAAATACTGTAAATCCAGTCTAAGGGTTTATTGTATCACTGAGCTCTTTAAAATGTTAACATTCCTTGGCTTCATTTAGAAGTGTTAACTAATACCAGGTGAGTCACCTCCGACAACAAAGCCCACTGTTGGAAGACATCCATCACACAGAGTATGAGGTAACACTTCTCCAGGGGTATGTGTAGATGTGAGAATGTTTATTAATGGTGGGGTGACTAGCATTCCTTTATTTCTTATTATTTTATGCTGCAATCAATTACACAAAACTTAATTTCTTCATTCAGTTAACACACACATCATTTAAAGAACATAATATGCCTTGAAATACTAGATTACAGCCTCCCTGCCCCCCAAGTGGACCGTCAGGCATAGTGGTATAAATTAATACGTAAAGCTGCAAAGCTAAAAAATTCCATTTAGGAAGAGGACTGAAAGCAGCTCCCAGAGGCAGGGCTGGAGCCTTCTGCTGGAGACCACTGAAATCGACGGCAGGACTTACACTGACATCATTGCTAAAACAAGGGTGAGGTGGAAGCCAAAGATCTGTGGAGAAAAGTTAGGGAGGAGGTTATATTTGTCTGTTAGCAGTGGAAGTTCTTGGGAAGAAGTAAGTGCTCCATCATAGGCTGCCTAAATAACTTGTCCAAGGTACTTCTTAAGTGACACCCTGCTTATCAGTATGATTTAGCCGGTTTCAGGTATAAAATTCATCCACTGTTTTCACTTGAGCTAAAGATGAAAGCTGAATGTTGTCATTGTCATCAGCAGCAATGGGAGTCATGACCATCACCTGAAATGCAGGTGGCTGAAGTCAGCTCAGATGCTCACTAGGCTCTTGCCTGTCCTATGAGGGCCTTGTCCTAAGTGTGCGACCTGGCAGGTGGTGGGAAATGAGCAGTCCCGTTACGCCTTACTGCCTGCTGTCCTTTCTATGTCACTTGCTCTGGTAACGTCAAGCCTACAGAAAGATCAGGAAGAAAGGGAATTTAAACTAAAGGAAGCAAGATTTAGAAAAATGACCAAACAGAAGGGGTTGTGTCTGAAAATGGGCAATATAGGACTCATCTATAATCCTGGAAATTGTGTGGTTTCTGTTTGCAGACTAACATTCCTTGTGCTGACATCAGCTACTTCTGTTGCTTATGTATTGATAATTGGTCTTATGACAGCAGTGTAAAGGCCAATGTTTTGTTTTAGGTGAAATGCATTCACAAAATATTTTTTTAAGTTTCTGCAAAGCAAAAGATGATGCCTTTGAGTGAAAAGAACATGTGATATCAAGCAGAGGGTTTTTTTGTATATCATGTTCCAAAACACCTCTTGAGTTGAAACTAAATAACCATTGATATAATTTTTCTCTTAGAAAAATATGACGCAATCATAGAAGATTATTGTAAATTGTTTCTTAATTGTCAATAATATAGATACAGACAATGGACAATTAGTTGCACGCAAAGATCAGTTAAGAAAGTTTATCTTAAATATGACACTTTAGTTGTCTCTGTGATTATGAGTGGTCAAAATTGCAGCTCTGGGAAGATGGCTTAAATGTTGCTGTAAATTGCAGGTTTTAAAAAAACGTAATGTATATCTCTTGACTATTTTGGGGGTTGGGGTTTTTTTGTCTGATGATATAACCAAAGTTTAAAGCAATCCAAGCTGACTCAAAACACACACAAAATTCCTATTTAATTTTAATAAAACTTGGGCTTAACTGTAAGAGCAGAAATGTCTTAGCACAGTATAGAAAACCTTGCAGTGGCAGTCTTAAGTAGATGTAAAATTTCATAACAAAAATACTACTGCTTCTGACAAATGAGAAAATTGTTGTCCCATAACTTCTCTGAGTGCTCCCAGTAACAGTGAGAACTCCATTGTAGGCAGATAAAATCTAGGATCTGACTGTTAATATATTTATTAACGGAGGCTAAGGAGAGACGGGATGGTAAATGATGAGTGAAGTAAGCATTTGGGCCTTCTAAAGATTATGACTCTTTGTGATAACCTAGTTAGATTGGTGCAAAAAGGATATTTTACTGGCTACATTTCTGATTGTGTACTAATATTAGGCCTCAGTGTAATGATCTGCTACTGAATTTCACGTCCAAAATACAGTAGGGATGTGTATATGTGGGTATGCACTAATAACTTGCCTGATTATCAGTCAGAATTTGCCAGCAATGGAAGAAAAATTTTCAGACCTTTCTCATTCACTTTATTGCAGGACAGCTTCATGCAGCTTTTGACATGCTTCACTGCCCAAAGAAATGTAGCATTTCTGAATTTTCAGGTGGTTTATTTTGAATTTCAACCCTTCCTCCTATGGATGTTGTTCCGTAGAGACAGAGCCAAGAGAAATGTAAAGCTGTAATTTACTTGAAGTATTGCAGTGATGTGAACACACTCCTCAAGAGTCCCATCTTTGGTAACGTATTGTTTGAGTTTTTCTTCAGAGAATGTAGAGGGTGGGCAATATCCTGTCTGCGAGTGTCAATGCACAAGCTCAGAGTCATCACACCACCAGATGTTTAGAGGAGTTATCTGTAGGCAGCAGGTTTACTTGCCAGGTTGCAAGATGTCCAAGCATTTGGGAATCATTTTAGTTGTCAGCCTCTCTCTAATTCTGGGTGTGTTGCCTCACCACTATAGGTATGAAACTAAGCATCCTGCATGATCTATGAATGGAGAGCTCTTGACAAAAAGATTAGGCAGTATTCCTAATGAACACCAATTCCTAAGTTTTTAGCTTCTTTTTTTTATTCTCTCCCAGCCTTTCTTCCCACCTGTCACAGCTTTTCTTCATTCTGTGCTGTTCTTGGATACATCTTCTTTACATTTATTGTATCAACAGTAAAGTTCTGAGAATCTATTGAGGCATGTTGCCACCGGCATGTTCAATCTGTAAAGCTATCCAACATAACCCTCTTCTGGCAGTGTTGTGAAGCAATGCATCAGTGGTGGGTATCAGGTCTGATCTAATGCAGGTCACGTTTCAACAGTGGCTGCTGTTATTTATGGAGATGGAAAAAAATAAAATAGATTTGCCCAGAATGTTGTAGTCTATTTAAATGCTAGTAAAGGGGTCGTGAATCTGAGTGGCCTCGTCTATCATAACTGCCAGAGGTAGAGCAGAGCTGCGACAAAGCCCAACCCTGTGCTTCAGAGCTAAGCTGTGAGCTAAGGAAAAGAGAGGTTTAGTAATAATGATTGTGGATAGAAATCCACTGAAGTGAGTAGAGGCCTATTTGCCTCTTCACACAATCCCATCACAAGTTTACTTTCCACCTCCTTTTGACCAGAGTGTGATGAGTGAGCTGGGACTGTCCAGCCTTGATAAAAGAAGACTAAGGGGGGACCTTATTAATGTCTATAAATATCTTAAGTATGGGATGCAGGGGGAAATGGCCAGCCCCTTTTCAGTGGTCTGTGGGGACAGGACAAGGGGCAATGGCCTCAAGCTGGAGCACAGGAAGTTCCGCACCAACATGTGGAAGAACTTTTTCCCAGTGAGGGTGAAGGAGCCCTGGGACAGGCTGCCCAGGGGGTGTGGAGTCTTCTTCTCTGGAGATATTCCAGCCCTGTCTGGATGCCTATCTGTGCAGTATGAGCTGGGGAGCTGCTTTGGCAGGGAGGTTGTACCCGATGATCTCTCAAGGTCCCTTCTAACCCCTACGATTCTGTGATTCTATGATGCTTCACTCCCCTTCCAATCACGACGCGTCTCATGTTGAAGAGCGAACACAAGTTATACCCACACCAGAGAAAAAACCAGCTTGTTTTTACTGGCCCTGTTACCTCAAATAATTAAATAATTCCTCGGTGATTAAAGAATACTTTATTTTGGCTTGTACCCTTTGAGATGGGATGAGTTTGGAACACCAACATTTTACAATGCATGTCTTGGATTTTTCAAAATTCTTTGCACAAATAGGCATGCTTCCTTTTGAACATTAGAATTAAAACTCAACATGGATTATTTTCAATTATGAATCTAAGCTTTGAGAATACTTTTGGGGGGTATGCTAATCTGATATAGGAAAAGAGAGTAACTTTTCCAATCTAGATGCATAGATTGCAAACAGGAACAGAAATTGCCTTCATGATTCAAATGCATCAGGTGATTATTTTTACATTTACCCATGAATGCATTCTGTGATAGTATTCCACTCCTTTTGTTTTACAGTTTCAAATGAAGACTGAGACATTAAAAACAGGGCATAGGAGGAATGAAAAATTGTCAGTAAAAGCAGCTGATTAAAACCTTATTAAAAAGCTGTACGTGTCAGGCTGTGTTCCTTCTGGAATGTACATGCTTGTAATAACAGCTCTGAATTCTGCAGGGACCTATAAGTAATGAAGAAAATTGGTCAAGCAAAAAAAAAGAAGTTATTGGAAACTTGAGTGCTGTTGAGTCCTATCATATGCAAACTATACATTTGTATAAAAAAACCTGTGCCCTTCTGATAGCTTTTATATTGTTCCCCTTGTATACATCAATTTGCTGGGTTGAGTTGGCTCCAGTAAATGTTTTATGGTGAGAATTATGTCCCTGGTTTCCAGAAGTGGTCAATTCATTGTCAGTTTAACATCAATAACAAGACAAAATGTAAAACTGAACAGGAGAGACAGTGTCTCCAATGAGAAAGTTGCCCTCTTTTACCTAGAATGGAAAGCTTCTGGTGTGACTGTGTCTTTCCCAGTTGAGGAATAGAATAATGAGGGGAGAGAAGAGAATGATCAAAGCATTGAAAATACTGCTGGAGTACCTCTGCTACAAAGACAGGCTGAGAGAGTTGGGCTTGTTCAGCCTGGAGAATAGAAGGCTCTGGGGAAACCTTATAGAGGCCTTCCAGTACGTGAACGGGAGTCTAAAGGAGAGCTGGGAAGGGACTGTTTGTAAGGGTATGCCATGAATGACAGGACGAAGGGAATGGTTTTAAACTAGAGCAGGGTAGGTTTAGATTAGACATTAAGAAGAAGCACTTCACTATGAGGGTGGTCAGACACTGGAAACAGGCTGCCCAGAGAGGTGGTGGAGGTCCCATCCCTGGAGACATTCAAGGTCAGGCTTGATGAAGCTCTGAGCGACCTGATCTAGTTAAAAGTGCCCCTGCTTACTGTGGGGCTGGGTGTGTGCGTGTGTGTGGACTGGATGACCTGTAAAGGTCACTTCCAACCAAAGGCATTCTATAATATCTGGGAGGGAAGCTATGGTGTGGAATGAAGTTAAAGGACACTGACATAAGAAGTCAGGTTATACAAAAAATAGAACAGAAGGAAAACAAAATAATGACCAACTGTAGTGAAGGAAAACTACTTTTTGCCTAGAAAGGCAGAAACTTACAAGGCAGGAATAGCCTGAAATTAGAAAGAAAAAAACCCTATTGAGTTGGAGCAAAAGTTGCACAAAGTGTCTAATGTACAGGAGTACCAAAAATTATGGTTTTGAAACTGAGTAACATGAATGAAGAATAATAGAGTAAACCTGGTGCTCAGCAAGGTTTTGAGACAGGACAGGCATGTCTTACAAGGAAAGCCTTAGGTTCTTTCTTGTTATTTTTTCTTGGTTCTATTCTGTCAGTAAAAGGTGGTTGGCCTGAGGGAGCTGCCTTTTGTAAATCTGATGATGGCAAGCTAGTGGAAATTATGAAGCTTGAGAAGTTAAAGTGAGAAGTATTCTCACTTTATTTTCTTGCCCATAAGGATATGGAATAATAGGAGGCAGGAGGGAAGGGGTGATATGAGAGAGCTACTAGATTACAAAGTATGATCTACTAAGGTTGCTTGGCATGGTGAATACAATGTCTGTCAGATGCTGGTAAATTTGGGCTTGAACTGCACTCCTGGACTTCAACCAACTTCAACTTTTAGTAAGCACTTTTTGAAAATACGGTATTACAGGATCTGCCGCTGCAGAATTCACTTGGCAATAAGTAGACTTCACAGGGTATGCTCTGGGGGAAGAAGATGGTTCATGTACTCAGTAATCTTTCCTCTTCTGCCTGGTGAAGAAATCCTCGGACTGGCCAGTAGTCCCAGAATCAAGGAGGTTTAGGCTGCTGCTGGAAAGGTGATTTTATACTTAAGTACTGGCATTTCTTTTTGGCCTTGCCATCAGCAGTGTCAGCTATTTGTTTGTTTCTTAACCCATGCAAGGTGGTACTTTGATATTAGAGTTGAGATTTAATGCATACATCCCTTTTGAAACATGAATAGTTTCACAGAAAATGCTACATTAGCAAATCAGAACAATTTTTAACTCAGTATTAGCTATAAACTTGCAATCAGACTAACATCCAGATGTAACTGTGAGCTTCCTATGTGTCACTACGTTTGAAATAGACTGGGGACATGCACTAAAGTTTCAGCTGATCACATATGAAGTGAGGTAGGGCAGCTCATGTGTGGGACTAGCCTTACCTGCTGTTTGCCATCTGAGGGCTGGGTGTCTAACGCCAGCTAATTATCTAAGATACTCCTGTGGTAACTGGAGAGACCCAGGACATCCCCATTCATTTATCTTATGGTGTCAAAGTTCTCTTTGCCTCTTACAGTATGAGCTGGAGCTCAAGTCTTTATACAGCCTGAATGGTTTATGAAAGACAGGCCCACTGGTAATTACGGAGCAGGGGGAGGGGAAAGAACTGCTTGTATGAGATCTTTCCTCAGGTTTGTTTCAAGTATTAAGTAAAAAATTACAATCTGTCTGGCTTTGAGATAATCTGTTTGGCTTTGAGATAGGGAGGAGCAATGTTTATGCGGCTGTGCCCAAGTACATGACACAAAATGCAGGTATACTAATTTTCTGGTCTATAGAAATCAAAGAAGTCTATTCTTTAGTGAGGCAGGCAAATTCTCAGTGTAATTCTGTTTAAAATTCAAGTGTCTTCTGCTTTTAAATGCCAGTTTGACAGACAAACAATAAGAAATCTTAAGGTTGGTGAATACTAAATGGGGAAATGTGGCTCTAGCCCTGAAACTTTGCCACTGACTTTCAGAGTACACAGCCACGTATAACTGCACATTACCAACTCTGCCTCCAAACTACTGAGCTGCTTTATCTTCAGTTGCAGCTGTGGAATAATGTGTCAACTTATTTCGACTTCAGAATGTCCTTGAAAGAAATCTCCCAGAAAACACCAAAGACCACTGAAAGAAGAGACAGTCTTAAGTTGCTTCAACTACCAGAATATCGGTTTAAATATGCTGTATGCAGGCACCATCCCTTGAACACACGTTTATTGCACAATAGAGCTGATAACAATAATACATCTTTCCCCTAAACCTGTCACTTCTTCAGACAGCAATACTTAAGCAGGTGCAGTATGTCACATTTTATGGCTAGGATGCCCACGACACCAAGTCAATCTCTTTCAATTTGGTGTCTCGCGTTAGTGAACTAAATACTGATTTAACAGCTGCCACAGACTCCACTGCACACATCCTCTGAAGATATGATGTCCCAGACATCATGCTGGAGTGGTACATCAAAATAATGGGAACTGGGGTTTGGGTTGGTTTTTTTTTCAGTAGACTGGACAAAAGTAGAGTGTGCTTCACACAACAGCATTAGTTGGTGTGTATGTAAAGGACAAGAATAAAAATTCATGAAGGTCCACCTGTGTATGGTATCAGGGTACATGCCACAATTGTAAATTGTGAAAATTAAGTCCTTTTTAGGTTATTTATTCCACTTGTCTGACAGTTAATCAGCTGTAGCACTAAACTAACTCCTTTCAGTCTTGCACAAAAGCCTATGATAGATGAGAGAGTTGGGATCACAGGACACTTGTTGTCAGTGAGGCGAGAAGTTCAGTGTAAGACCATAGGACATAGAGGTTTATTTTGTATTCCCTTCACAACTATATACTATGTGGAAACATGCAAATGGTTAAGTTCAAATGTCTGCTAACAGTCTTTATATTACAGAGGACTGGTATAATAAAGAAGTAATGTCATAAATGTTTTAATAAAAAGGTACACGACATGCTCATGGTAGTAGAGTTTTAATCTGTTAGCCAAGCAGGCACTGGGATGGGAGATGAGAGAACAGGTCAAATGGATAGTAGTCCAGGTTATGGCCAAAGGAAAAGTGCACATTAAAATAGTGGTTTTCAAATATTTTTTGATTGTTTCATCCTCTTGTTGACTAATAATATTTCCACATAGTATTGTTTTGTTCCCATTTCCCTCTCAAATTTCCTGCCTCTTTTCTGCTGACCTGACGTTATAGTTCTCCCCTACCAGTTGATTCTATTTCATTCTCTTCTGCTCTTACCCTCCTCTCCATTTCCAGCAGACATTACAGAATCACAGAATCACACAAGGTTGGAAAAGATCTTTAAGATCATCAAGTCCAACTAATCCCATCCTTAGCTAAACCATAAACCCTAAGTACCTCATCTACCCATCTGTTAAACACATCCAGGGAAGGTGACTCAGCCCCCTCCCTGGTCAGCCTGTGCCAGGCCCTGACAACTCTTTCAGTAAAAAATTTTTTTCTAATGTCCAATCTGACCCTACCCTGGCACAGTTTGAGCCATTTCCCCTTGTCCTGTCTTCTGTCACCTGGCTGAAGAGACCATCACCCATCTCTCTACACCCTCCTTTCAGGTAGTTGTAGGTGGTGAGAAGGTCTCCCCTCAGCCTCCTCTTCTCCAGGCTGAACACCCCCAGCTCCCTCAGCTGCTCCTCAGAGGATTTGTCCTCCAGCCCCTTCCCCGGCCTGGTTGCCCTTCTCTGGACTCGCTCTAGGACCTCAATGTCCTTCTTATGGTGAGGAGCCCAGAACTGGACACAGCACTCGAGGTATGGCCTCTCCAATGCCCAGTACAGGGGCACAATCACCTCCATAGACCTACTGGCCACACTGTTTTTGATTCAAGCCAGGATGCCATTGGCTTTCCTGGCCACCTGGGCACACTGCTGGCTCATGTTCAGCCTGCAGTCACCCAACACCCCCAGGTCCTTCTCTGCCTGACAGCTCTCCAGTCAGTCTCCCCCAGCCTGTAGTGTTGCATGTGGTTGTAATGTCCCTTATGCAGCACTCTACACTTGGCCTTCTTAAACCTTCAGCCCATTGGTCCAGTCTGTTCAGATCCCTCTGAAGAGCCTCCTTATCTTCAGGCAGATCAACACTTCCTCCCAGCTTAGTGTCATCTGCAAACTTACTGAGGGAGCATTCAATCCCTTCATCGAGGCCATTGATAAAGATGTTGAACAAAACTTGACGCAGGACTGAGCCCTGGGGGATGCCACTCGTGACCGGCCTCCAGCTGGATTTTGTGCCATTTACCACCACCCTTTGGGGAGCAGATGAAGAACCTTACTTCAGTGGTGTCATATCTGAGATCTACCAATGTGATCTGGGAAAATTAATGACTTTAAGGGGAAATGTGTAGTGGTACGTATGTGGGAACTTTGACTCTCTCTTCACCATGTCTCCAGAATATATATGGGGTTTGTGCTGCTTTGACTTAAAATGTTTTGGCAAGTTAAATTTTCAGTTCCAAAAATCTGAATGACTGGCCACAGATTTCCAAAAGGGGCCTCAAAAGAATAACTGTGCTTTGACATATTTCTTTGTTCTTTTAAAATAAATGAAAAAATAAAGTAAATGAAATAATTAATCTAAATGAAACACTTCATCACTGAAACCCAGAGGAATTTCTTGGCTGCTGAAAAATCATGAACAATAATAAAGAAGAGAGTGCAGAAAGGAGGGAGGGGTTATGGGAGTAGATAATCTATGGATGATGAACAAAAGCCAATTTCAGGGACTCTTGAGCTGGGTTAACTTCTGAGACGTTCAGTTTCTGTTTCAAAGTGCTCAGTAAGCCGAAAACGTTGCAGCAGATTGTATGAGCTTCTGCAAAGTGCTTCATGGACTCATTTTATTTATCTTGAATAACTGATTATCCTCGAGTTTCAAGTAAAACACTGTCAGCACAGATCTTTATTTCTATTAGTAAGAAGCGTGTTCATTTGCTAGTGGAGCTTGAATTGTATAAGGACAAGCTGAGCTTTCCACTTTTCTGCTTTCTGTTACCCCCTCTGCCCTTTTTTTTCCCTTTTCTCTCTCCATTTTCTTGCTGCCACGCTTTCCTGTTTGCTTAAAGCTCTATCCTACATGGATGCCAGTGGTTAGAGCACGGGTTCTGTCCTTGTTCCTGTAGGTTGTGCTCATGTCATCTGCAGTCTTTCGCTGAGCAGGGCCTTCATTCCTGAGTGAGGTGATGAGACACTACAGCAATATCTGCACCATATATGTGTGGGTATTGATATCAGTTCAAATCTGTGTGTAATCTTAGTATTATCCGATGGCACTTACACTTTTCTCACCATGGAAGAAAAAATGTCTGCTTTTAAATTCCTGGGCTTCATGGAGGTGTTGAGGTAGCTGGTCAGCTTCAGAAGTAAACAATATTTTAAGAAATTAAAATCTATTTCTTGTAGAAGATGCTGAGATACAACTAAGTGGCTTTGCATCAAGACAACTTAATGAAGAAGAGAATTAAACAGAAACTCCTACTTGGTACTTCAACTCTTTCTAATTCGTACTTTAGCAGTCTAAATGTTAGGGAAGGTGTTAAACCAGGTATAGTTTGATGAGGTGCAGTTATCACAGATGGATTAAAAATGTATCTGACCACAAAACAGCAGATCTCTTCTTTTGCGACCAGGCACCTCACGTGAAGGACACAAAACACATTTCTTCATTTCTTACTGCACACTCTTCCTACACTGTATCCTTGGTGTTTAAGACTTCAGCAGAGGGTGCTGTGGTTTGAAATGTGGGAAAGGGGGACAGACAGTGTACTGCCTACCATTCAGCTGCACTTTTGTCCATCCTTATGAGCTGATTTTTTGGTTTGCACAGGTCAGGAGTTGTCTCAGGACATCATCTACACTTGTCACCAGTTTTTATTTTAGGGCATAGTTGTATGGGTGCATATGTAGCATGGAGTGAATTGTAGGCTCAGTTACTCTGCCACTGAGCATGCCCAAATGGATTCAAACCTTCTCACAGAAACAGGTCAGACTGTGCCAGAAAGCCCCAATATTTCAGTGGTACAAGCATGTCATTTTACTGAAAATCTTCCTAAGGCTGTTTTTTTTTTAACCTGTAACAAAATTATATCCTACAGCAATGCTGCATGAAGTGTCCCTAAGAGCTACTCCACCAGTCACCACCCATCGGATGCCGCCGGCAAACCCACTCCATTGACTTAAGAGTCCAGAGTTTTAGTGAACTGTAGTTCAGTGTTCTTTGCACCTTCCCAGGTGCATAATCCTCACAGCCTTCTTTCATAGAGGAGATTAAATTTAGAAGCAGTAGATTTTAAAGATCCCAGGACATTTGCCCTGACCATTATATTTGCTTCGAGTAAGTAGGCTCTCTTGCTAAATTTCACTTGTGGGGAATTCTATCACAGACATATTAACAGCTATACTCCAGTTAAAGCACATACCACTAGGGATTGTCTTCAAGCCCAATAAGCTTGTTATTATTTCCTATCTTAAAATCTGTGCTAAGTAATAAAAATAAATAATAAATTTAAAAAAAAAAAGGTTGAGGTCACCCTGCAGCTGCAGTCTCATTGAGAATTCAGATGGAAAACACAAGCTAATGTATACAAAAATACACCTAAAAAAAGACACCTGAATAATTTTGGACACGAAAGAAGAAATTTAAATCCCCACAGTCTTGGCAGCTCTAATAATATCTTAGAGTTGTCATCACCTTTCGTGGTGACGGGCAGAGAGGAGGATGTTTTGTTGGAACCTGGTCCTGTTCTGGATCAATAAATCAATTTTTAACTATATGTGTACAATTAAGTCCCATTGCTGTCATGGCCAATTCAGGGGGTGCTGATGCCTTATCTGCTTGAAGGGTGAATGAAGACCTTGTTTCTCAATTACTACAAAGAGCCATGGGTGTACCATATTCTCAGGGAGGGACTGTTGCTTTCACTAGCCAGTTAATCCGTAGGAGGTGTGTGGCTGGAAGCTCATTTCTGTTACGTTTGCCAGGACATCCTCACCAGGTGGCCTACAAAATTCTGTAACTAAGTTGTTCTTTCTTTTAAGAGGACTTAGCTCATGAGGACTCAGGAAATCCTTGATGTTGCAAATAACCAGGTGGTACCTTCATAAATTATAATTGAGCTGATCAGTATTTTTGAGAAAAATGTTTATAATTCACAATAGACTTTCTTTGTAAAGTAGGAACCCCATCCATTAAATTGATTTTAAAATGTTCAGAATATTTCTGCAATTCTTAAAGTTAAATTTCTTTTTTGCAATTATTATATATGTTTTGCCTGTGTTTGCATTTTTCTTCTCTGAAGCCATCCAGCTAATTTTGAAAATTGATTTTTTTTTCATTGGACTAAAATGGGAGGGAAATGAAACAGGCAAAAAAGGGGCAAAGACATGGAAATCTTTTAAAATGCTAAAGCAAAAAGGTGAAAGACTTGGAAATTGGGAAGAAAATTGAAAATAAATGAATCACAAGCAGGAGAAACAGTGTGTAACTTATTGATGAAATTGTTTTCCGGATTTTGTATCATTTTGTCTCAGCAAGCCACAATACCAAATTGTGAGCGTATTTTAAAAATGAATATTTTAGTGTCTCTTTCTAAATTCCACTTCAGGGCTATGAAAGAGATGTTCCAATTTGTATGTAATTCTTAAGACTTACACATGTGCCTTTTCCCAGTAAATGGAGAATCAACTACACCATTTATTGTTTTTTTCAGCTTTCTCAGCAGGGAAGATTGGCCTCCTTACACTGGAAGACCTGTGTCTGTGGTGTGTGCATGTCAGAGCTTTCCTACCTGCTTTTGACAAGCTGAGGGAACTATAGCAGTAAGTAACATAATTTTGACATAAAAGGAAAATTGTCTATATTCAGGAGTCATTGAATAAGTGAATTCACAGTTCAGTTTGAATGAACCTGTGACTAACAGTAATCTAGTGTTAATAGATTATTAACTCAACATTTATTAACATTTACATGCTAACAGATGAAAATGTTTCACATATGAACTAGGTACTGTTCTGTTCATGATTAAATGCTTGCCTGTATAATATTTTAATAGTAGGATAAAGAGCAGCTTTATGTTGAGCCAGGCTACTGATTTGAATAACTATGCTGTGTTACAACAGTTGTATTCAAACTTCCCTGCTCCCACTTTGGGAACACATTGTTGCATGCGAGGGCCGTCTTACTACCTTCTCTGTATCAGCAAAGATTAGAAGGTCAAATTATTTCATGCACTGTAGAATGATTTTGGTGAATGTTCTTGTAATCCTAAAATTGAAAAGACCCTTAGGCAAATATTAGAACCGCCCACAGTTGTGTTGTTTAAATGACACTGCTGATGCAGTAGGAAGGAGAGAACACGGGACTATCTAAAACTGGATATGGAGTGGAAGCTGTGGTGTATGTTGCAAGGACAGTTAGGCTGCATAATGTACTGTAATTGTAGGTCAAGCTGACAACATTTCTAACAACAATCCAGTTCAGCCAGCTTTTCTCTGGCACAGTAAAGACAGTGGAAGCCTCACAGAATATACCATGATCATGGAGTCTGCTCAAAATATGTTTCAGGTGGTATTTTGGTTCTGTTTCCACGGAGACTTAACAACTTCATTAATTTGGACTGTTGCACTTGACCAGAAAAGTCAATTTTAAGCCTATTTGGCATGAGCGACATACTTTTTTGTTGTAGATGTTTCATTTATGTATGGCCTGATCCAATTAAGTCAAATTGGCATCTTTGCATTAATTAAAAATAGGAGCCCAGCTCAGTTATTTGAGTGCTCAATCAGAATAATTGCCCTGAAATTAGGGTCAGAAGCTTTTGTTTTCCATCGCACCTTTTAAGTAACACAGAGCATGTCAGGTGTTAAGAGTGGTTTTGAGTCCTATCATGATTTGGGGTATTTTTCCTCTATCTCTGCTGTTCATTAAGCACTAAAACCTCTGCGTAATGTTCCTTACAAAAAGAGTGGAAAGGAACGGTGCATATCAAGAAGGTAAAAAAATGTAGTGCCCTGTATGGCATGATCTTCTTCTGTCTCTACTTCCCTGGTTATAATAAGGACAAAATTGTCGAGCTCTTCAGATAATAATCTGTTTAAAGCTCTTGAAAAGCACCTGTTTTTATGAGCATTAATTGCTTCCACTGCGACTAAGCATTAGCAAAGGTAAGTCTTCACATCATAAGGGCCTAATTAGGACAAATGCAAAGGCAAGAGAAACAGAATGAAAATTGTTCTTCTTATTCTTAACCTTGCTTTTCTGTTTCTTGCTTGTAACGGTATCTATTAGTGTTATAAACATTGTCTAACTTGGAGGACTTTTTTCTTCTATCTCCCTTATTTTTCATGTATTTTGCTACCAATTTATGTTTGGGTTTGATGCTTCTTTCAAGTAGGAAGCCACAATTGTGAAGATCAAGTAAACAAATAGTTTACAGCCTTCTTCAAGGAATACAGCCACTGCCAAACAGCTTGAAGTTGATTTTTTCCATTGTGTTTTATCTGGACACATATGGGAAAGGAGGAAGCTAAGGAGGTAGCTAAGGAGGAAGTATACTATTTATGTCATTTTTCTGTTAGCTGTCATCATGGTTACACATTTTGGTGGGATATTTGGCATTTCTGAAAGATTGGTTATGGAGAGATGAAAGTTATAGCCTTGTAATAGGTTCATACAGTACACAGTATACTAGGTGCATAGTATTCAATATAGCTCTAGGTGGTTTATATTTATATTATTTATATAAAAATATTGTATCTAAGACTATTAATATATTACCAGTACTTACACAGCTTGATTCCTGTATTTACTTGGGGTCTTACGTGACCCTTTTATAGTGACCTCCCTGATGTAGTAATCTGTTACAGCGTAAGGAAAAGGAAATCAAGATAAATTTAAAATAAAAGCCCATTATTTAGCCCAGAGGCTCACTGTCACTTTCAAGAACAGGCAGGCGAGTCAACACCTCCAAGGGCGCAGCAGCTCGGGCATGAAGAGAGTCCTTTGCCCAGAGGTGCTGCAGCCACCTGTTCTGTAGTTCTGCAGGGTAGCAGCGTGAGCTGGTCAGTTTGTCTTCAGTGATATGACAAGGTGACATTTTTTGTTGCTCTTTCTGGATGTTACAGTTCTGTAAGGCACACCAGAGTCAGGTTTAGGAGGCAACTTATTTTCTCTTTGTGTAGTACATAGGTTTTTAATATAAGCATCTAATATGGAGCACCTGCCCTACAAAGAGAGGCTGGGGGAATTGGGCTTGTTCAGTCTGGAGAAGAGAATGCTGTGTGTGGACCTCATTGCAGCCTTCCAGTACCTGAAGGGAGCTTATAAGCAGAAGGGGAATCAGCTTTTTAAAAGGGGAGACAATGGCAGGACGAAGGGGAATGGATTAAAACTAAAGGAAGGAAGGTTTAGATTAGATATTAGGGGGAAGTTCTTTACAGAGAGAGTGGTGAAGGGCTGGAACGGGCTGCCCAGAGAGGTGGTGGATGCCCCGTCCCTGGAAGTGTTCAAGGCCAGGTTGGATGGGGCCCTGGGCAACCTTGTGTAGCTCCAGGCCTGAGGTTGGTGGCCCTGCCTGTGGCAGGGGGGTTGGAGCTCTATGATCCTTGGGGTCCCTTCCAACCCAGGCCATTCTATGATTCTATGATTCTATGATTCTATGATTCTATGATTCTATGACTCTATGACTCTATGATTCTATGATTCTATGATTCTATGATAAGCATTACTTATTCTCTAAAGCATTTTCAAGGTTGTAAGAGCAGATTACCTCACTGCAGTCACTCTCGAGGACATTAGAGAATAATCTGTATGTAAAAAGCAGCATGTTGTGATCATTCCTCCTTATTGTGGTTCCTGATTACCTGACTTGCTAATCACACATAGGATTTTCCTTAATGGAGGTAAGTTTGACTGACCACACTACCAGCTGACACGGCAAACCATAAAACTTGGAAGTTCAATTTATGCTTCCCATGTTTGTTCTAAGAAGGAACAACCTGATCGGGGCGGGGGGGGGAAGAAAACAACGAAGAATATATTTTGTATATATTTTAAATCCAAGAAAACAATGAATACCATTCTTTGTATGTAGGTGCACTACTGATAACAAGTTTCTGAGTATTTCTTTCCTTGAACAACTGTGCATCTGTTCTTTCATCTTGACCATTTCTCCCAATTTTTTGGGGGGACTTGTATGTTGGCCTGTGTCAAAAACTTTATTGTGCCATGCAGATTTATACTGTAACCCACCTGCTCTTCACCAGACCAGTTGTAAAGCAAGGAAAGTAAGTCTGTTCAGCATTTGGTTTTGATAAATCTTTGCTTTTCAGCTTACAGTGCTGTAGGTGATTGTAAAGTGATTGTAATAATTTTTCCAGATGTTTTCCCAGGTAGGCAAATTAGGTTGTCTATGCTATAATTTCTCAAGATGCCTTTTGCCGCGCCCCCCCCCCCGCACCCCCCNNNNCCTTGTTTTTTAAAGATAAGTAGGATGTTTGATCTGCTTCCAGGCTCTGGATCTTCACTTAGCTCAAGTCCATTAAAGTTTGAGTTGCCTCCTCAGCAGTTATCAGTGGCTTACTGGCATTGTCTGAAATGATGATTCACAAGCCTGATGTTAGGTAAATATCATGATCAACTCCCACCTTTAAGAAAATGCCTTTCTGCTTCTGGTGTGTATTACTCTCCAACTCATCAACCTTGTCACCCTCTCCCCAGGTATTTCAGCTCAGAAGGGGAAATTAGGAACAATCATGGGGAACTGTACTGAGGCTGTAAATAAATATGGATCCTAGTAATGGCCAAAGTGGCATAAACATGTGACCATATGAATAAAAGGACTCCAGACAGGAGGAGTTAGAGATAAATCTGAGCTGAGTGGGAATAAATAGGGAAACACTGCTGTAAAAAAAATGGAAAATAGCATGGGGTTTGTGAGAGACCTCAGCAATTATTCTTTTACTGGACTCATTAAGCCTTTCTGTAATTAAGTGAAAAGCCTGCAATGTTCAAATACCTGTCTATATAGGAATTCCTTGAATATTTTGTTTAGCATGCAGAGGCATAGCTGAAGTTGGCCAATGGTAAGAGACTATCCTTGGTTTATTTTTCACTGGGGACTTCTACACCACACAGGCTTTCTGTTTGACCTTTACATTTTCTTCAGAGGACAAGAGGTTGAAGTCTGCAGGATAACCAGAAATACCCATCGTGGCACAGCTGCTTTGGAGAAAACGTAAACTGCTTTTGAGCACAAGAAGTAGTAAACATCTGGGGATCATTTGAAACTGTAGCTGCTCACTCACTATGGAAGACATGAAAGAAGCACTTAATGTTTCTTTTCTGGGTAGGGGACTGATCTTTATCACCACTTTCCCTAAACTGTATTAATAACAATCACCAGGGACAGGAGAAGTACGCATATTTTGAAAGGCATCGATAGTTGCCCCAGGTCACAGAAGTAAAGGAGGAATTTTAATCTGAGTTTTACTTGTTTTCTGTCCAGAAGCATGAACCTCTCTTGTTGGAAATAATTTTTTGTGTGAAGTTTGACTGAGACTTCTAAGGATACACGCAAATAAATCAAATTAACAAGAAGAAGAAAGAAGAAATGCCTCCTTTAAGGCCTCCAAAATAATTCTTTCTCTACACTACCAAAAGAACCGTACATCTTGGACTTTGGAGGGGAGGGAGAAGAGGGTGTGTGAGGGTTGGTGTTTTGGTGGGGTTTTTTTGTGCCAGGGCTTTCAATTTTTTGAGATAGAAGTATGTAAGAAGGTAGTTGCTTCCTAGGACATTTGATCTAGCATTTTCTATACCAGATCACTGAGGCTGCTTCCATCTGTGGAGCCAATAATCTCTGTAGCACCCAGAGGACTGTCCTCCAGCCACCCAACACACATGGCTTGCTTTGTGTGGAAACCACATAGAGGAGGGGAGGAGAAGGAATGGTCTTCTACAGACATACCTGCTGAGGTTGCTCGAGTCTAGTGATACATTATCCTGGGAATACTTCCCTGTACACCCATGAAAAATAGGACTATGGAGTCCTCACTTACGTCTGTTCTAATCAATTCTGCATCTTCCTGTCCCAGTCCCCACTGGCCAAAATAAGTGGGGAGGTATGGCATCCAGTTCCCTTGGAGCTGTCCTCGTTGCTGAACTACTGCCAGTACCATGGAGCAAGTTGGCTCATGACTGGCCCGTCTGCAGTATCTTCCTTACATAAGAGTGGAGTCTCTCAATCATCTGTACCTCTCATATACTTATAAAGAGGGTTTGAAAGAATCAGCACATGAAGGATCTGCCCAGAGGGGCCACAGAATTTCTGTTCCTGGAGATACTGAAAACTACAGGACAGTCTCTGACCAACCTAATACAACTTTGAAGTTGACCATGCTGTGAGCAAGAGGTTGAACTAGATTATGCCCAGTGCTTCATTCTATGGTACTAGACTAGCCTTTTCCCCAGCCTCTGAGCTGCCTAGGCTACAATCCTGCCTAATAAATGAGTCGGTTTTCTTGGTTGGAGACTTTTCAGGATCATGTACAACTGGGCAGGCATTCCTGAGCTCAGAAATCACCTATGATCAATAATGCTCAGTCACCTGCTCTCCAATCAGTGAATCTCCAAGGATGGCAAAGTCTAGTGTCATTCCCAAACTGGAGGAGTAGTGCAAACTAAGTCATCACTCAGAGCTCTTGCCCCACAGAAATACAGCTGCTTTGCACTCCCAGCTGCTCCCGAGTATCATCCTTACCCTTCACCTCTTGAAAGATGTGCAGTCTTGCTCCCCCTTTCTTCTCTCCTTCCTTCCTCCTCTTCCTTCCTCTTCCATGATGTAAGGTAAATCCTTCCTAGTTCATTCTATACGCACAAGATCTAAGGGAAAGAAACATGGGAATCTTTGACCTTTGCTGTGAGTATAAATGAAAATTTGTGTTTATGCTGTTAAATTCTTACTGAGCAAAGTGTGAGGTGCTGCTTTTGCTGATGTGGTGGAATAATGCAAGTACTAACCTACATTTTTAGAAGTTCCTCCACCTGGAGCACAAGATCATGTATGAGTCAATTTGCCATCTCAACAACCTAACATACCTCACAGGTCCTTATGTACCTTGGGGATGTTATCTTAGAAAAACTTTGCTTTTTCTTAACTGAGAATGTGGTAATGCAGATACCAAAAGCAATGCAAGATATTAATGGTGTAGGAGAATTTCTACACTTTTCTTGACTATTTTTTAAAGGAACCTTTTCTGCACAACTACAGCAAGGCAAATTTCCAAGGCAGAATCCTTGAGTCTTGCTGCTGCTACAGCTCTTAATGGAAGTTACTTGGTTGGGTCCCCTGTGGTGCTTTGAAAGGGTACACTTGTGCATATAATAAATTAGTTTGTTTCCTTGTTCACAGAGTTTGTGAGGAATAGAACTACAAAAGCATTCCTTCCCATAAGATGGAAGCAAGTCCCACATATCATACATACCAAATGGGATATGTCTTTGCTGCACCTGGAAAGAGTGCTAGGATCCCAGCTGATGAAAATGGGACTTCAGTCAAGTCAGAGGGAAGCATGAAATCACTGAAGGCACAGGCCACATATAAACCCAACGGTACAAATTAAGAAAAGGTTCTTATCTGTTGGACTAATTGGCTGGGGCCTCCTGTTTCACATATCAGATCTCCCCTTGCTGTTCAGAGAATCTTGAATAAAATAAATGTGTGCCAGAAAGAATTTATACTTAAATGTGTGTATCTGTTCATAGAGCTCAATGTGGCCTGCTTTCCATACACCCCTTCCATTTGCCAGCATCACCAACTGATTTTAAAAGGGCGCATATACATCTACACCAGCACAGTGTTGGTAAAGTTAGACACCACACTCGTTCGTATGCACTGGGTCACATGTCAGTAAGGGTTTTGTTAAGTGCTCTATTATTTTAAAAGTCAGTTTAATGACTGCATACTATAAAAGTTAAAGCAATTATATGTAATGCATAATGAACAATAAAACTTCCAAATGTTCACATATAATGCAAGTCAGATTTCATTTGAAAAGCAAAACAAATCCCTCAAGGTTGCAGCCTGCTCTTTAGAAGAGCCACATGTTATAACCTCAGAACCTCAAAATATCAGCTGGTTTCTGTGCATGATCAGAGCAGTGGAATCTCTGCCATATTCTGCCCTTTATTTTCTTGGATCTGGCTGCAGTAATGGTCAGATGTGCACTTAAATACAGTCAGTGTTTGATCTACATGCACATCAATGAATTAATCTCTACTTTTTCCTTGTGGCATATCTCATTTTGATATATTTTTTGTACAAGATATAACAAAGACAGATATGTAAAAAATCATCTGTGGTTCCTCTTACATTACTTTTGGTAAAATGAAAATATCCATAGACACCAAATGAGATCAAGGGCCATTGCATTCTCATACTAGAAAAGCAAAACATTTAAATCTAAGTCCTCTGGAAAGACAAATGAAGTAGATTTACACATTCCTATAAAGAAGGGTAGGAGCAATCGGTCATGGTTGCCAAGAACACTTTGCCTCTGTCAGAAGAACCTCTTGAGGAGGAGGCCAGTTACTCTCATTCCAGTCCTTTGACACAGATTTCCATGCCTCGCGCATCTTTCCTACCCTATCTTCTGTGTACCTGCTTCTGCTGCTCTGATCTGGTGCCTTCTTTACCATATAGAGTGTTAATTATTTTCTTTTAAATTGTCAGAACTGTAGATATGTTACCATAGTAAATAGAGATTGAGCCATTCAGGAACTGCTAACCTCTCCCTCCTGGCTCACCTTTCCCTTCCCGGGGCAGTAACACACAATGGTAGAGCTAAAGGCAAGGATAACGGGTACCTCAGCTGCCGAACTCTGGTCTGTTTGTATTGGTGAGCTGACACTCTGAAATTATGCCAGTTCAGTCAAAGAAAAATTCCAAATAAAGAGAATCAATTATAAAAGGACAGTGGGCCAGGTTGGATGGGGCCCTGGGCAACCTTGTGTAGCTCCAGGCCTGAGGTTGGTGGCCCTGCCTGTGGCAGGGGGTTGGAGCTCTGTGATCCTTGGGGTCCCTTCCAACCCAGACCAGTCTGTGATTCTATGATTCAATGAAAGCCTGGCCAAACCACTCAGTTGTCCCAAGTTGGATGTGTGTGAATTCCTTCTCTGCAGATGAACCTACTTATGTGAGAAATATGGCCTCGGGCCTTGAAGTTTTGAGCACTTTCTCAAAAATGCATTGATTGTGTGATTTTTTTTTGGTGAGGATTGCAATATTTCCTGAAAGTCTCACTTGAACAGTTTGGGAGTTTTTTGGTTGGGTTTTTTTTGCACTTAGAGAAATGTCGTAGCCTTCTGCTCTGAAGCATGGCAGCTTCCCGGGCACTTTGCAGCTACTCAGCATGCAAGTTCCTTAGGAATATTTATCCTTTAGATAAACAGACCAACAATACCCAAACAAAGCATTAGAGTATCACATTTGGAAACAAAACATTTTATATATTGAAATAAAATTTTATATACGGAATTGCATTAAATACAGCATTAGTGTGATTTTAGGTAAAGATGTCCAACAGGGCAAAGCAAATGCTTAAAGGGGGTTGTATTTTAACTTCTTTACTTATAGTGTGGTTGGTATAAAGTGCTTTTTTGAGTTTAGTAACAAGGGTGGGAAGAGGCCAAGCACTGGGAGATTAATTTAAAAACTAGTTCAGAAGAATTAGTCACAGGAGAGCAACTTCTGGGTGTCTGGCACATATCAGCATTTTATTTCATCGTAACGAAAATATTGCACATGGATTCATAAAACACATTTGTTGGGTTTCCTTTTAAGTTTCAGGGTTTGTTCTTTCTTTTAAAACCTGTGGTAGGTCAGAATTAATGGTAGCAATTTCCTTTGGTAATGACTTCAAATATACTCTTTTTAAACCCAAGTAGATGCCTTTTTAAAAAAGGGCTGGAGGCTCTTCTAGCAGTATGAAGATAAAACACTTCTAAGTTATGTATCCATGTTTGCATTAAAAACTGCAATAAGCCTCAACAGACTTAGTTTTAAACTGCTGCAAAATGTATTTAGTGTTCATAGGCAAAGTATTACATATTTATATGGATACAGTCTTTGTACAATGATGCTAACATCCAGCTGAATGTTATATGTGCAACATATATTAAAATGCTAATGTGCAACATTATTAAAAAATGCAGTGATTACAGGAATGTAGCAAAAACTGAATCAATTTTTATTTATTTTAATATTTAAAATATTTAATTATCACTCATGTTTTCCCCCTCAATCTTCTTCTCTTTCCACAGAGAGGAAGAAACATCACAGTCCATTCTTTTCAGTAGGATTTGGTAGTTGCCTAAGCTGGTTGCTTGCTTGCTGTATTTTAAAGTGCCCAACAGGGATGTAGAAGGATTTGTCAATGCTCTTGGCATGACCTTCACTGATATGTATACAGGAGGTGTATCTCTGTGTAAAGCATTTGTATTACTGGAAGGCTTGAAGGCATTTTCATACTACAAAATTATGTTACTGGAGATCTTGTATCTACTTATGTCACATTTAAAAGTAAACAGTAGAGGAGTCAGAGGGTTTTTCATATTTTATTTTCAGCATTTAGAGCATATGATCATTATTAATCAGACTCAGACTTCTAAGTGCCAATGAATTCCACAGGACTGCAGGCAGAGATGTATCCAGGGACTTTGTCCTACAAAGAGGAAGGAAGTAAATGTCTTACATTGTGCAGTTTCAGTCTGGGATGCCCTAATCGTTCATACAGAATCTTTGCTGATGCACACAGTGATGCAAACATGGTCTGGATCCAGCTCAGGAGCACAGTTGCATTTTGGTTGAGTGAGCCAGCACATTTAGTTCAATCTTTATACCATCTTCATGCTTTTAGATATTCTTTGAAAACACATCAACACCCCAAAAAACACCTTCCCCCAGAGTGTGTGGAGTGAACTTTTCTGTGGCTGCAGCAATTCTGAGCCAGTAGTAGAAGTCCATGAGGTGGAGGTTTTTGTCTGGTCCGTGACTTAATAGGAAAACAAATACCTGGAAGGCTACCCAATTAAGGGACAGCTTGCTCACCACTGTCTAGACATGAGTGTGGACATATTTATTATTATTTATCTTCCATGACAGAGAAGACACTGAATTCTGGCTACAACTGACCTGCTGCCAGCAGCTAGCTCAGCAGAAGGCCCAGAATAATTATTTCCAAGCTAGAAGAGAGACCCACTCTGATAAATCTCTTACAAGAGGAGGTGGGAGAGGAACTCAACAAAGAGCTTATTTCAAGTGACCATCATAATACATGAGAAACCAAAATAAGCATTTTTCTCTTAATGAAAAGAGCGCTTCAGCATGTTAGGTGTACTTTGGTGATGAAATTGCTGTCTTTGAAGCACTCTGGTCTCTGTTTTTCCCCTTCCAAATGGCAGCTTCACATTTCATCAAGGTTGTATCAATGCTTCACCTTGCTAAGAAAGATTAATAGTGTGCCGTAAAGTTTCCCCTGTGTCTGCATCTATCTGAGGAGCCTTTAAAACCTTATCTTCTCAGCAGGCCTATTTTATTTAAACCCAAGAAAACAACAGTAGGGGTTTGCCCCAGTGACCTCAGCCAGTTGCTTTCTGGAGTCATAGCAGCTTGTTTTTGGTGTGGACGTAGCACTGCACTTCAGAGATGGCTGCTTTTTACATTGGTCCTGTTTGTGAAGGGAAGACATGGATAAAGATCAGGTATCAGGTGAGGATTCTTTCAAAAGAAGTGACTAATAATCAAACTCTTTGCTTATTGAAGCCAGTCACAGGCTTGAAGAGGAGCCGAGGCAGAGCACCATTGGAAGTTTATGAAAACTCCATCCCTGTGCTGCTGCGTTGTTTTAGTGTAAACAGAAAACAAATGCATCTTCTTGTGTTTACCTCTTCATTTCTTCCATAAGGTTTTTCTAGTTAATGATGACTGAAAAGAAAGGCTTCACCTCTCCGTTTTCCAAGCATGGAAGTGTCAGTGGACTCTTCTCTTGCTTTAGGTGTGAACATGCAGAAATGCTCTTTCTACTGGATATTTTATTTCTGACGTTTAAAAAAGCTGGCTGGGTTTATTTTCAGGTACTGTTTACATAGTTCCTCTGGAACTTGGTGTAATGATCTCTCTTTTGATTCATCTGCAGAAGATCTTTTTATGGGTTTGTACAAATGACTTGAAATGGTTGAAAAGTAGAATGCCACTCAAATGCATCTTTTCTTCCTTCTGTTTGCCAGGGTCAGTTTTCAGAATCACCTTTATAAGAGAGACACAACTTGTTTAACGCATTTTTAGGTAGTTCCACGCATGCAGGTTTTTACTTAAATATGTTTTTTTACTTAAATATATATATTTTGGGGGGATCCTGGGGTGCCTCAGGAGGAGTGTGGCCAGCAGGTTGAAGGAGGTGATCCTCCCCCACCCTACTCTGCCCTGGTCAGGCCCCACCTGGAGTATTGTGTCCAGTTCTGGGCTCCCTGGTATAAAAGGGATAGGGATGTCCTGAAAAGAGTCCAGAGGAGTCTACAGAGATAATTAAGGGCCTGGAGCATCTCCCCTATGAGGAAAGGCTGTGTGAGCTAGGACTGTTCAGCCTTGAGAAAAGAAGACTAAGGGGGGACCTCATCAATGTTTATAAATACCTTAAGTATGGGATGCAGGGGGAAATGTCCAGCCTCTTTTCAGTGGTCTGTGGGGACAGGACAAGGGGCAATGGCCTCAAGTTGGAGCACAGGAAGTTCCACACCAACATGTGGAAGAACTTTTTCCCAGTGAGGGTGAGGGAGCCCTGGGACAGGCTGCCCAGGGGGCGTAGAGTCTCCTTCTCTGGAGATATTCCAACCCCGTCTGGACATCTATCTGTGCAATATGAGCTGGGGAGCTGCTTTGGCAGGGGGGTTGGACCCGATGATGTCTGGAGATCCCTTCCAACCCCTATGATTCTATGATTCTATATTTGCTGTCAGATGTTTTGTGCAAGTGCCATCCCTGGGGCGGCTTAAGGCAGAAGCTTTCTAACACAGGTAAAGTACTCCTGCAGAACCTGGGGGGAAATCACGTGTATTAAGAGCACAGCTCTGATTTTTTGGAGTTTAGTTCTTGTTCTCAAGCACAGGACATACCCCACCCTATCATACAGTTTCAAAGGATCCTTTGAAGAAAAAACATACGTGCAGAACTAGTGGTTTTGATCTTTTAAATTTGTATTTTTATTAAGCTTGTTATTACTGATGAGGGCCTGATCATAATCCTGGCAGCTTTTTTATTCTTCATTTGCCCTTTAAACCTGTAATGAACAAAAATCTAACCTGTGATGAGCGGCAGATCTCTACTTCCTTGTCAAGTGTTTTTACAAAACCAGAGTAATAATCAGTCCACCCACACCGTCCTAGCTCTGGAATTCCAGTCTTCCTATCTCTGCAGTGTCTCAGGCTTTGATTTCTGAAGCATTTTCTTAAATGAGGATAAAAATCTTAGAGGGAAGCTGGAATAGGAACAAGCTTTGATGCTTTAGAGGATTTCTACCTCACGATGATAGGCACAAGTATGTATTTTCCATCCCGTACTTCCAAGACCCAGCGACTGTTCATTTGTGTCCCACAAAGGCCCACAGACTCACAGCTCACAAACAGGGAGAGCAGAGCAGGGACTAAGCAGAATGACATCAAAGGCCTTTTTGTGAAAATATGGACAATGCTATAAAACTAACCTTGTGTTAACCTACCGAGGAACAGAGGACAAGGATTCTGAATGCCAAAATATAGAGAAATGTGTGAAAGGGAAAACTTATACAAAAGTGGACAGACTGAATAAAACTATTTATCTTTAAGCCACACAAGTCATGGTAATTAAATTAGGTCAGGCTGGCAATAAAGCTACAAAAAGCAGGCTGTAACTAATTTAGAAAGAGACAGAGAGGACCTGAAAAGAAAACAGATTGACAGCCCCCTATTATTTTTTATCTAATCAAGGCAACAAAACTTAAGAAAGAGGAAAAGGAAGTGGAAAAAAAGAAAACCCAAACCCACGTTGATTTATCAAGTTTTTTTGTCAAGCCATTAGGATAGACAACAGCATGTAGTCACGTCTTTGATGTGTGAAGGTTTTCTCATTGTTCCTAGTGCTGAGGGTTACATGCATACAGATTTTACCCCTGAGAAAAACATAGTAATCAAGTGCCTTAAAGTTCAGAAACTGTTGGAAAGCATAACAGAGAATAAAGCCGAACAGTGCTTTATCATTATAGTATCATTTCACTGAATCATTCTCAGCATCTATATCATCTGCTGCCATGTGAAGAGAAATCCTAAACATCTGTGAAAAGAAGACAATTGGACTTCTATTTAAAGCTATTTCTTCATAAAACCCACCTGCCAGTTCATATTAAAACAACCCTTTTTGAAAATGGTTTCAAGCACTTGCTTTGAATTTGAATGTGTCAGGCTGTGTAGGGTGTGGGAACTGCCACTCTTGGAAGTTAAGATGGGGGAGTTTACTTATATGTGTGGATACAGGTTTGTTAAGCGAGGTTTAAAATAGTATTTCAGTTGATTTCTACAAGAGTTTTCATTCTCCAAGTGCCTAGAAGAATTAGCATTTTAAGGCTGTCTGAAGGGCGAGGAGAACTGTGTGAGCAAAATGGGGGAAGGGAATAGACAAAAAGCCCAGCTAGGTTTGTGTTGGTGTTTAATAGCAAACACCCTTTCCCACCCTGCTTCTCTTTTATGCCTGTTTCAGTTTTAAGTAACTTCTAAAGGTTTTCCAGCAGCAGATGACACTCAGCCACTACATTCATCTGAAATAAGATACGAACTTTACCCTGTGAAGAAAATATGTGAGGTTTTTAACACAATTAAGGGGTCACTAATTCTCTGTGAAAATGGAAATTCCCTCCCATTTCTACCAATAGGTCCCCGAGGGGGAAGTTTTGACCCTGACAAAGTCAATGGAAATTTCACTCTCTGTAACACAAGAGTCATCCCTCATCCCATCTTGCATGTGCAACAATGAAATGTGGATAGCTAAGGAGAAACCCTCTCACTGGGATGTTGCTGGTAGGTAACACCTTTTTCCAGACAGTGAGAGGCTTTGAGGGGTAGTCAGAAAGAACACATGAAAATGCATACAGTCAGAAAGGGGGAGCAGGCAGGGGAAAAGCACCATTAAACACTTCTCCCTGCAGACCTTGGCCTGGGCCTGGTCTGATACCTTGAAGGTAGAGAAAAAAGGAAGGGACATAATTTGAAAAGGACTCTAAGAAAGAGAGTGGACTTAGCTCATTGCAGGAAAATGGAGTATAGAGAACACAAGCAGTCAGAGCTGGCTTGTCTCTTTTTCAAAGCTGAACTGGCACCAGCAAGCAGGGTTTATTTCTGTTTGAGAGAAGAGAAAGCTCTCACCCTTCAACTTGAAGAGCACTCAAAGCTCCTTGTCAGAAGGAAGACAGAATTTTAGCAAGAAGCTGCAAAATTAATTGACAGAACCCCAGAGTATTGGCCCAAATTTGGCCTGAACATAGGCTCATAGATTCCTAGTGCTTTTGTACCAAATCTTGTTGCCAAAACCTTCCCTTTCCCCTTCATACCCCCCCTCCTTCACCTGCCTCCTCACCCATCTTCTTCTTCTGCATCACTCACTGCTTCTGACTCCACACTGCTTCGCGCTGCTGCCCTATCCCCGCTGCCTGCTCTTTGCTCATCTGCTGTCACTTGCAGAGTCTCCAGGGATGGTCACCTGGCTCCATCCCAAGCTGAGCCAGGTCAGAACAGCAGAACCCCATTTCTTGAGATCTGAGCCCCTTCTCATCTCTCCTGTACAAAAGTACAAATGTTAAGCCTGCAAGACATTTTCCCCTTGTCAGTCTGTTTACATCGCTTATGGATAAAGAATAACTAGCAGAATGAGTCACCTCCAAGTATGCAGACAGCTCCAGACAAGGACACAGGACTTGTACAATATTTAATACATGCTGAAGAGGTCAAGTCACAACCGTTTTACTCCTAACTTTTCCTGCACTGAGAACGGGATACATATGGGAATGGTTGCTGTGGTACTTGCTGGAACAAGATGAAGAGCAGAAACAAAACTACCCTACTTTATCACTGAACTTCAATTTTGCCTTGGTACATCCTGATTTGAAGTGTTTTAAAGACACTTAACGATTGTCCTAGGCTCACAAGGCCACCATTTTCAGAACCATATGCCTGACATTCTGTCTTACTCCTTGAGTTCATATGTAATTCATTTCTTTGTGTGCTTCATGTTTAGTCCATACAGTGGAGCCTTGAATGTATCAGAAACTGCCAGGGGAGATGGTCTGAGGCACCAAGATAAGAAAGAGCTGTTACCAGGTGCAGAGTCCTGCTAAAAATTAATACAGGACCACATTTTTAAAGATAAACCACACAACCAGGTCTGTACTCCAAGATTTCAGTATAGCAGTTGACTTCTCTGTGCAGCATTAACAGCTAGCCAGTATCAAACAAGAGACTGAATTAAACCTGCTGAGTTTTGAGCGATTGTCTTCATTTTTATTGTTCATAGGCAAAAGGGACCTGCCAGCCTAATATAGATTTTGGATATACAGAATTTGGACCATAATACCTTCTGGTTTATTGTGTTTCTTTAAAAAGACCCCCTCCTATTTAACTGGATGCAGTAGTTTCTTTCACTTTTTTTCTATTTTATACTTAAGATAAATTTGAGGTGACACAGAGCAGTGGAAGAGCAACAGCGTTTAGAAGCACTCTCCAAAATCAGAGTTTGTGAAATACTTTCCAGACATCTGCATGGACAGTGCTAGATGAACCCTCCAGCTGACAGGTTAAAAAAAGTGTCCTTTAATCTAAACCATGTTCCTTGGGATTTCTTAATGTAATTAATTCTCCATCTTTTTATACTTTGCCAGTGAGAAATTGGTTAGTGGTTGTTACCTCTCATCCTTTCCACTAACTGTGGAAACTAACTGTTCAGTTTTGGCACAATGCTGTACATTTTCATTGCATGGACGTCTCCTCAAATGAAGGAAAATTATGAACCTGTCAGATCAGATTTCATGTACAACTCTTGGCATTGTGCTCAGTAGACCTGGTACATGGTGAATTTTGAAAGCCTCTGATCTTTTATAACCATTTCCAGCCTCATACATACATTTCCTTATCTGCAGTCACTGGATATATGATCATTAAAGCTGAGGTAATTTGGGTGAGTTATCCCTTGTACCACAAATCATTTGCAATGCTTTGTTATCCTTTCTGCTACACTTAGAGTTTTTTAAGACTCTAAATTTCTTTCACTTCTCTGAATTTCTTTCACTTTTTTTTTCCCCGCTAGGTATATAGAATGCTTTAGAACTTAAAATCAAGGTGCTCAGATGTAAAAATAGCTTCATTTAGTTTGTTGTATTTTCAGCACCTTTGTTTTTTAAATCAGATTCATGCTTCCTTTTATGATGTTTTTGCTTTGTCATTTTCTAAAAAGTGTGCTTTTATCTCTGTGCATCTTTGGGTTAGTGAATGTACGTGCCTATAGAAATGGCAAACATGTTCAAAACTATTTCAGTAAAAAAAGGGCTTGACATTCTTCTGTGTCTCTAATAAGCAAGATGGAATAAAGTCGGTGGGTTTTGTGACTGCTCTTCGGAAGGGCAGAGTTAAGGTTACTTGGGTCAGAAAGTGTGCCTATGGAAATGAACACTGAGAATGGGCTCAGGGTGGTGAGCTCCTCCTCCTGGCTCTTACAGTGCTATAAAGTAGAGACATCAAGGACACAAAATCATTTGGATAGTTGCGTCAATCTGAAAGCCTGATGTTCATGGATTAGCACCTTGATTATTGACCATCTTGTAGGTTGGGATGAGTGTGGCTTTTCTGAACTACTGTGTTCTTCCTCGGTTCAAGCAAATTAACCAAACTTGAAGATACATTGACCTCTTGAGGCTTAAGTAGAAGAGCAGCTCCCTTGACACATAATCCTTAAAGTGTTTTTATACAGGGGCTCCCTGGCTAACTCATGGGCCAACAAAGGATTTCCAGAGCTGAAAGCAAGAACCTTGACAAGCACAGTCTAAATGAAATGAAAAGGCTAAGCTTGCTGGTGAACATTACCAGACAGAAATTTTATGTTATTTGTAGGACCATAACTCAGCAGTTGCTTCAGAAATCAATCACACATGACTTCTCTAGGAAAAAAGAATTAAGTTTTCTGGAACACTTGACAGGATATTCAGAAGTGTTTTCTGAAGGTAAACAGAATGAAACCATACTATCTTTAATGCTTGTGTTATAAACAGCTTGCATCCACTTCTGAACCCACTCGCTTCTTCCTTTCACTCATATGAGCACTTAATTGAAAGGGAGGAGTTATTTTGTAAAGTTTCTGATTGTACTTTCCTTCTTACTTGTAGAGCTCATGGACAAATCAGAGCATGGTATTGCCAATGCTTTGTTATGAATGTGGTAGACTTTTTGATTGTGGCTGCTGCTATTTCCAAAAGCATATCTTAGGATCTGTCTCAGTTTTGCCCCAGCTCAGAGCCAAGCACCATGCAGCCTCTCCCTCTAAGAGGATATGGGGGAGGGAGTGGAATTGGGTAGGGGGAAGGAGAAGGGAGGAAAAAGCAACTAAGAAAGAAAAACCCCAGACCTCATGGGTTGGGATAAGGACAGTTTTCTGTAACAGCAGAGAAAGAAAGAGATAACAATAATAGGAATTTATAGCAAAATACACAGAACTGGTGCTACACAATGCAGTTTCTCATCAAACCACACAGCTCAGGCCATACAGCTCAGAGCCCTCCCGAAACTGGACCGTCTCCAAAACCACATGTCCTTGAGCCATGCTGAGCATGATGCAATTGGCATGGAATACTCTCTTTGGCCAGTTTGGGTCACCTGTTCTGGCTGTGCCCCCTATCAGCGTCCTGGGCGCCCCCCTTCTCCTTATCAGGACTATATGAACTGCTCTCATCCTAACTCCCAAACAGAAAGAAAAATAACTCTATCCTAGCCAAACCCAGGACAGTTTCCTTTTCATCCTGTCTAGGAGATTAGTAGACTTTCTGTTTTTCAATTCCTTTGCATTTTTCATGGACATCATTTGCATTTTTCTTTCCCATCGAACCCGCTATTCAAGTTCCATCTACTTGTCTTAGCTCAGATGAAAGTCCTTTTCTACCCCAGTAGAAAACTGGCTGTTAACAGTTCCATATCCAGATCTTTTGAAGTTTCAGGTAGTATATTCAGATAGCATATAGTATTTCAACGTAGCTACTTTCAGATATATTTAATACTTCCTGTATCATCCTGAATCTGTCATCTTGATTAGTGAAGAGCTCGGCATGAGGCATGGAGTAGTTTCCTTCACATTTTGTCTTCAGCACAGTAAGTTTTTCTACTTCTGTTTCCTTATTTATTTATTTAAAATCAGATGACTGTTGATTCTCTACATATCAACATTCCATTGTATGTCAGTGAGAATAAATTGGTGTTATTCTTGCAAAGTGTAAAGAGCTTCTCCACTCCAAGGGTATGGCTGTGTTGAGTTGGGATATCTTGGAAACAAATCATTACCAAGCTACCAGGGAATATATCCTTATGGATTCTTCTCCTGCTTATTTCAGAGACATTCCAAATTTAGCTCAGCTATTTTTTCCTGTAGAGAGAAAGCCATTAAGATGTTTTTCCTTAATGAGGTTTGTGGAGAATATTGCCTACACTGGGCTTTACAAAAAGCATAAAGAGGTCATTGCCTAGAAAAACTCTGCAATTCATTAGTTTTATCTTTCCTTCAAAGAAGAAGAAAAAAAATCTGACTCATTATCCACCCAGCACTCTCTGAAGAAAGGAACAATTCTTTAGCCAGACCATTCCTTTCTCTAACTAATATGCAAAACAAAGAGAACCCATGCATTAACATGTTTGATTCTCAAAGAAGAATGCCTAAAATCTAAGAAATGTTTTAGACTTAGTAAATGTGATTGATAGATTTTGCTTTTGGAGGCAACTATCAGAGCACTAGAGAAAGGGCAGTGCACAGCAGTGCATGAGAAACATGGCAAGGTTATCAGTGAGTGTAATGTGAAGGAAAGCAGTCTTTAATAAATACAAAAGAAAAGGCAGGGTTCCTGCATTAAACAGAACCCTAAGCTGTGCCGTAAGTGGTATGGGCAGAAAATCTGTGAGGTTTGCTCAGAGTGGTTCACCTTGTGCCCAAGCACATTAGGGAAGCTGCTATACAGCACCAAGTTCAGTATGGAGATTATTACACCACTTAACCCCATCCTCAGGTCAAGCCCTCCTAGATCCATTACCTGTCATTTTGTTTCCTCCCGCTTTCCAAAACCCTTGAGATGGTCTCAAAATAAAGCGCCTGTTTTACTTCCAATCGTTTAGCATGGCTGTAGCTTTGATCTCCTAGCCTTTAGCAGAGCAGGGCAGCCCAAGCAAGTATTGCATCATTGCTGTGGTACGACATAAGGAACCCCGTGTGGTGCTGGTGACCGCAGCATCCAAAACAGCATTCCCGATTATTGGGATTTTTGTCATGTTATTAGCTGGTAGAGTCAGTAATGTCAACTCCTGGAGATAAGTACATTTCTCACAAAATAATGAGTAAACTTAATTCTATTTTGTTTTTTAACATTTCTGGAAAGTCTGCCACCACAGTCTAAGAAAAAAAGGGAAACATTCTTTCACCCAAAGGAAAAGAAACTCACATTGCCCTGAAAAACAAGGCAAAGGAGGACATGTGGCCAGCACACTTTGCACTCTAGCTCTTCTCAGCTGGAGGATGGTCCTCTGGAGGCTGGCATAGATTCCAGTCTCCTGATGGTGTCTTACTTTACTCCAGGCTCCTCATATAGAATTTTAAATTTGGCCTTAAGCAAATAACCTTAATGGTGGCAGCCCATAAATAAAATGGAACCAATGGGACCTGCTTAACCTAGAGTGAAGACCTTTTAATTTGTAAATACATATGAAGCATTTAAAGACTTTCTGTGATGATTGAAGGCACATTATTTCTAAAGGTGGTCTATAATACAAGTCTTGTGGTATCATAGAATCGTTCTGGTTGGAAAAGATGATCAAGTCTAATTGTTATCCTACATCCATAAGTCTTCTGTCCACTTCATTCCTTATACGTCTTTCTCTGAGTGGGAACACTGTAGCAGAGCACAGTTCAGCACTATATGATCCATTAAAGGAGCTTATATAGCATTCTATAGACCTATAGGTCTAGTGGGAACCTTTGACAGGCACAAAAATACTTTGGAAGACTGTGAGAATGCTGATGACCTGACAATGATTTATGGTATTGATTAGAAAAATAAATACCTGTGTAATATGGCAGAACCTGTCAGGATGGATATAACAAAGATCTCCCAGTAACTACACAGTGCACCTTTCCAAACCACCGAACCTGCTGCTTTGCCCAGGCCCCTATTTCCTCCAACCCCTCATAAAAATTTATTGCAGATGGGTGCTAAGGAACTACAGGAAAATCCTTCTCCACATTGCTGCCTTATGATAGTTTTGCAGTAACTTTTTTTGTTTCCCCCAGCAGGAGAGGTTTTCTCTGGCCCAACGTGGTTTAATCCTCTCTTACAAATGGCAAAGAAAAAAATTTATCAGCCTATCTGGGATAGCCAAGGGATGAAGTACCAAAAAGCTGTATAGGAAGAAGATAGACTTAAGTCACACTTGCAATTGCAGGCACAGTTTCAGCTGCTGTGTGAAGAGCCCTGACGCAATTTGAAGCCCAGGTATTATTTTGCTCTGGGGGGCTGATGGTAACTAACTGCCCAATATATCAGAACAAGACAGTTTTGTGTAGTTTGGCTCTCTCCTGCTCTGTATTCATCAATACATAGGAGCAAAAAAAGCCCAGCTGAAAGCAAACCTGGGCGACTGGGTGATTTGGAGCTGACTGACGGCAGGAGTAATGGGGCAGTGTACTGGCACAGTGGGGATCAGGACTTGGCATGTGCTGTGTCCTTTTGTACTGCTGGCTGAGCAGAAAGGCATGACAGATCCAGCTGGACGGGCTGTACCGGTACATCTTCTCTCACACTGGCAAACCGCTGCACAGCACAGACCTGGCACTGGGGGCTGTACACTTGTACACCATTCATTTGTATCATCCTGAAAACAATGGATTTGCTACTAGGTACTGGGAGCTGTGGGCTGCAGTCACCCACCATGCACGGGGAGCCTGCCTGTCCCACCCTGCCCACAGGCCCCGCAGCTGGCTGGAAGCCCAGCTTTGCCCAGGCTCTGCTGACCTGGAGCAGGAGCTGAGCAGAGCCCTGAGCTGTGCCAGTGCCTCCAGCGGGCATGGGGTGAACAAAAAGTTGTGGAGAGTCTTCTGGGCTCTCCTGTGCTCGTATGTGATGGCCTGGCTCTACATAAAGACAGTCATGGCTGTATATAAAATACAGTGCTGCTTATTTCTGAGCATTCTACAAGCAACCCAGGCTCTCTAGAGGAAAGTAAAGCTGTGTATTATCTGATGACAAGAAGACAGCAGTTGAGAAAGATGTGGTCCCAAAGCCCTTATGTCCCCCTTTCACCCTAACACAAGTACCTGCCTACTCTTAAAGATGACCAGTCGCAACCTTTTTGACTTCAAAAGGCCTAACCCACAGCTTCAAGGTGTACACCTGAGTAGTTTATTTGCAGAACCATGCTTTTGCCTACCCAGATGTTTGAAAACAGATAATCTATCATCACAGTGGTAGGAGAACGATCAACAGGCTAAGTTAGTCTGCTATATTCAGATCTGCAGGTTCCCAATGCATTATGTAGATTTACCAAAATTTTAATCTGCTTACACATGTTTTCCAAACCATGAACATTATAAATTTCTTTAGTGAATCTACAAGGAAATTTAATTCTGTGGAAATTGGCAACTTAGTTCTCAACTGGGAAAGTCTGAGAACTGAAAGCTGCATTTACTGAAAATATCAGGTATTGGGTTGTAGAATTCAAAACATATGAAATTACAAATACCAGTAATAGGTGTCTGTTCAAGCTGTCTTAATTTATTCCAAATGCTTATTAATATGGCTCATCTGATCATGTGTATCACATTTATTTAATTGGTAATAACTCTTCTTTGTCATGAAATGTTTATGAAAGTTAAGGTTAGTCTGTATGTTGCTGTATTGTGTTTTTTTTAAACACACAAATTATTAAGCACTGAAAAACAGAAAATACGACTTTTTAAATGTGAAAAAATGTGACAAGCATGTAGAAGCATTTTGAGAACTGATTGGCATTCCATTATGAACAGCATGAGAATAAATTATAGCAACTCAAAATCTTATTAAAGGAAATTGAGAAGCATAAAATCTCCTTATTAAAAGGCAGGCAATAGGACAAGTGCAAGAGTTAACCAAGTATCTGATTCAGTTATACACACCCTGAATCAAGATGAAATGTGGAGAGATGTGTTAGTATGATTTCGTTATCATAACCATTTTCATTCATGGAGAGCTTACAGATAAAAAGAGATAACCTCTTATCTCATAGGAGAATACTTTCAGCTCTATTATTAGGGTTACAGGTCTAAGTAAGTTTTACATTGAGTAGGAAGTGTGCTTTTTGCATTCCTGGCGACAGGAGGTTAAATCTCAAGATAACCACTTCAGACTGGCTGCATGCTTCAGTATTTTCCCCCCTTCACAGTTGTTAAAACTTTATAGAGTCTCAAAACATATCCAGATGGACAGTAACTGTGACTGCCACTTATGAAACCAGTATAATCTTGCACAATACACAAAGTAGGGTAAGTGTGGAAGAAAAACAAGTTCTGAATAGAGGACCTCCTTGGAATATTGGATCAGCCATCAGACACACCAATTCAGTTTAGACAGGCCTGTTATACACACCCAAATGTTCTGCAAAACAAAGCACACCCCCAACCTTTCACCACTGCAGCTCCTAAACACTTCTGCCCAAGGGTGGTCTTCACCCTGCTCGAGGCAGTATTTGTGCCTACATCTTTATTCACAAAATGAGGCATTGGTTTCCATAGTTTTTTGGCAAAGCTGAGATACATAAACCATGTTCTTCCTCTCAGAGGAATATCGTATCTTGGCAGTTTTATTTGGGTCTGACCTTTTCAAATATGCAACAGCAAAATATGAACAAATAGATCACTGTACCATGGCGATGCCGTTCTGTCTCTAGCGGGTCCCCCCGCACGCTTCCTTCAGCCCGCTGGTGTGAAGCTGAGATTGTCACAAGTAACATAAACATAGCAGAGAATTTGGTCAAGCTAAAACTACTGTTATTTGAAGTTATAGCCTTTGTTCACTTGTTGGATAATGTCTGCTAAACACACCAAGTCGCAATATATAATGGCTTCTATAGCCTTTTGTGCTGAGCACAAAAAACCCTCATACTTTTTTGCATGCAATATTCATACTATCACAACAGGATGATTAGGTAACAGAGCCATAAAATAAGAAAAAACCTTGGCAGATTTACAGCAACTAAATCTATGGCTTCATTCCTTGCTCCAGCTAGAATGGGTCCTTAGTTCAACTGAACTTTGACATCTATTTCTACTTACACACACGTTGGCAGGGACACATCTGAGTGCGGCAGCCATTCTCAGTTATTTCCTCATTTGTCACATTTCACAGATTTCTAACTTACAAGTTAGCAATTGGAAAAATTGTTTGTGAAATTGGGAATTTAATCAATGTTATTTCATCTCCTTTCAAGCCTGTCTCCCTTTCCTTTCAATTCATCATAGTGGCATCACGCATTAAAGCCCTGATGCAACTCACTGTTCGAGTTGCGTACCTGCTGCTCATGGAGAGAGTGTGTTTTTAAACACATCACGCCTCTTAGACAATTCTTGGGAGGGGGAAAAAAAAAAAAGCAGGCTCTGTTAATACATACAGCAAGTAATCTTTCCTGAAAACCAGCAAAGTAAAACACAGCACTACATGTGCTAAGGGACTTAAGTTGTTGGGTTGTTGGTTTCCCTTTCGTCTTTTTGTATCACAGATTATCTCTTTTTATCTGTAAGCTCTCCATGAATGAAAATGGTTATGATAACGAAATCATACTAACACATCTCTCCACATTTCATCTTGATTCAGGGTGTGTATAACTGAATCAGATACTTGGTTAACTCTTTTGATTGGCACATGAAATATTTAAGCTGTGAATATTGTTGTGTATTGCTAAGTTAAACAAATGCTACGTCACTCTGCTACCTCCAACTAACAAGCAATTAAAAGAAGCAAGGTGAAATGTACGTTATATTAATGATATTGGAGTCTTTTAACCAGCATATCCATACAACACTATGCTGTCAAAAGGGAAGATTTCATGAAGGTTTGTCAAAGAAAAAAAATAATGAAATGTTCTCATATTTCTGTTTGAGTTTTCTTCATGTTGCAAACAAAACTCCAGCCTTTCGGCTTTTCAACTCAGTTCTGTTTTGTACCAGAGGTGGCTGAGCCACTTGAACAGTCAGTTGCATGTAAATGTGCTGAACAAGAACCAGATCATAAACAAAAGCACGCTGAGGCTTCAGTAAGTGAAGTACAAGAGCAGAATACTAACCACGAATCCTGGATAGGTAAAAATTCCTTTTGCTTGGTCATGGCATATAACAAGGTTTCATGCCTCTCCTTCTGGCTTGTCTGGTGCCAAAGACTCCCCAGGAACCTTATTTCATTCAGATGTCTGCTTCTTAATGAGCTCATCCTCAGAGGACCAACTATTTACTGATTCATTACTGGGTTGCACCTTCAGCACATGATTTTCTCTCACAATAGTGCCTGAAATAGGAACTTGCTGCATCAAGCAACTCAAAGCAGGAGCATTTGCAGGAATGCTCACACAGCCCACACTGTGAACATGGGATTCCCTCATTTAGCCACAGAAATGACTTAAAAATTGTATAATCCCTTCAAGTGGCTTAAGCACTGATTACGGACTCTGGGGTACGTTAGAAAATATATTGTGTCATTAAATAATACTGTTTGGTACATCAGTACATACAAGAAGTGATAAAAGTGATTGAAACATGGCTGTATGTTTCACGCCTTGTGGTTGTGCCTGCTTCACATTTTTTAATTTTTCAGGCTTGCACTTTTGAATAGGAGTGGCCACCACGTATGGGCTAATTGTTAAATTACATTTCCTTCACCTATTCGTCCCATCCAAATGCTTGCAGTTGTGGAAACGTTCAAAATACTCCTTCAGTTATTATGGCTGTATGAGGAAGGCTGGTAACGGAGAGAAAGAAGATGCTTTATGACTTGACTCCTCCCTGCAGTTTATGTCTTTACTTTTTCAAGTCTTGATTTGGAGGGTAAATCCTCTGAGGAGCAGCTGAGGGAGCTGGGGGTGTTCAGCCTGGAGAAGAGGAGGCTGAGGGGAGACCTTATCACCACGTACAACTACCTGAAGGAAGGTTGTGGAGAGGTGGGTGATGGTCTCTTCAGTCGGGTGACAGGAGACAGGACAAGGGGAAACGGCACTAAGTGGTGCCAGGGCAGGTTTAGATTAGACATTAGAAAAAAATTTTTCACTGAAAGAGTTGTCAGGGCCTGGAACAGGCTGCCCAGGGAGGGGGCTGAGTCACTTTCCCCAGATGTGTTCAAAAAAAGGGTAGATGAGGTACTTAGGGATATGGTTTATCTTAGGATGGGATTGGTTGGACTTGATGATCTTCAAAGGTCTTTTCCAACCTTGTTATTCTGTGAAATCACTGCAGAGTCAACACTTGCTTGGTTGCTTCTTGTCGAGGTAGCCCTTCATTCCCATCTGCACGTTGCCTTCCTTAGCTACAGGTTTTTAGATTTGAGTGTCTGTCACTCTTAATGCCTTCCAGGGAAACTTAGTACCCAGCTCATCCTCAGTAATGTCTTTGGTTCTCTCACTCTTAATCCTCCTGTGACTCTGAGGACTATAATTTCAAAATTAAGAGATAATTTCTTTTGATGATTTACTAGAACATGAAAGTTTTACAAAGAAGATACTGAGGGACACCCACTGCTTCAGCTGTATGCCACACACCACCCATGGGTGACCCACATGTGGCTGCTGTCACTATGAGTAAGTGCTTCACATACTAAACAGATATTGATGTATTTAGCCCTGGGATGTCTGCTACCAGTGGCTGGAGAAAGGACACATAAGCTTCTTATGAGCAGTGCTATTGCCACTGCTGGGAGTTGTCCCCTCCTTCTAGTGAAGGTAAGAAAAGCAGTTTCATTTTTGTCCAGCCTGTAGAAGTTTTCAGAGTGTCTGGATTAGGCTCAGATAGAACTCTGGTTTTCTGAGTATATATCTATGAAAAATCTTTGAACCATTTAAAAATTGTCAATGATATCTTCTACATTTATTCAGTCCAAAAGGATTTTAAAAATTCAGATTGGAGCAGCTGAGGGTGAGAGAACGTTCACCCCTTATCGGACATCCAAATTTGCCGAGGCAGTTTTATGAATGCAGTGAAGTGAATGCAGAAACTAAAGCCAGAGACTGCTTGATAATGCTCTCTAAGCCAAAAGCAGAACAGAAAACAGAGCAGGCATTGCTACTTTAGCTTATATTATATGTAACTTAAATGAAAGGGAGCAGGATTGCTGTAAAGTACATGGGTGAGGCAGGCAGACACGTGGCCTTGAAGATACAAGGTTAAACTTGAAACTCTTTCATCCAAATTGAAATTCAAGGAACTGTCAACAAGTCCCCATCCACATGGGATAAGTGACAATGTGATTGTGAGGGGCCTGATGATAATCCTAGGACAGATGATGCTCTCCTTCAGCCCGGCACCAATTCAGAGGTCTTCTGGCTGTGCTGGGACTGCTTTGCATTGCCGTTCAATATAGCAGTTTATCCCCAGGGCGAGCGTATGCATCTGTTTTTGTATGCAAGGGGGTTTTCTTTGTGCAGTTCAATAGTTTCTTGTTAGTACCCTCAGGGATAAAGAAGATGAACCCTTTTACCTACAGGACCATAAAAAGAGAAGAGCTAACAAGAGGCTATGAGGTGTTATGGCAGAGGCAATGAGGTGCCTTTATGGGACCTCTGAAAAGTGCTTGACACCCTGAGTACAACAGGAAATATTCCTTTTCCACCAGTGTCTCAAGGAAGGCAGGAAACCAAAGCTTTTTTCTCAGCCATCACTCCCATGAGCACATGTGCACAAGAAATATCACAGCACCGTCTGCGGCACATTAAATGCTCCGTGTTCAGCCAATGTTCCCAATTCCCAGCTGAAAACGGGTGGAAATCCACTGCTGGCAAACCTAAGGCTGTCAGGGATTTAAGCCATTGCACTCAGTCATATTTATCTTCTATTAATGACAGATCAGTCTTAAAAAAAGAGGAGCTCCACCACTAGTTTCAGTTTCAGTCTATGCAGTAATAGAACATCGACTACTATAGTGTGTAGATGGAAATTTCTCACCAGTGGGAGGGCATGGGCAAATTCTTCAGTCACCTTCTGTAAATGATGGATGAATTAGCCTCTTTTCTTGCCAACTAGATCTTAGGAATTTGCCTTCCAGACTCTATATTATTGGCTTGTGTAAAATATTTAGCATTGAAATCTTGGTAAGCAGCACTGTGCTGATTCGCTGTTCCTACCCCACCAGGCTGCTATATGCTGCTCACATCCAGCACCCCCTTCCCTGGGAAAAAAGTGCTGCCATCAGCAGTCACCTGTGTAGACCTGGCAAGATGAGATGGGCAAACGTGATTCTGCCTGTATTTCACTTTTGAAGATTACTCAGGATCTTTTCTTTTGTATTACAGCATATCTCACTATGTTTATAAATATCTCAAGTATGGGACACAGGGGGAAATGTCCAGCCTCCTCTCAGTGGTCTGTGGGGACAGGACAAGGGGCAATGGCCTCAAGTTGGAGCACAGGAAGTTCCACACCAACATGTGGAAGAACTTTTTCCCGGTGAGGGGGAGGGAGCCCTGGGACAGGCTGCCCAGGGGGTGTGGAGTCTCCTTCTCTGGAGATATTCCAGCCCTGTCTGGACGCCGACCTGTGCGACCTGTCCTAGGGACCCTTCTTTGGCAGGGTGGTTGGACCCAATGAGCTCTGGAGGTCCCTTCCAACCCGTACGATTCTGTAAATCTGTGATTCTTTGATTTCAGAGGTCAAACAGAGAATACTGAGTTTGCTCTTTTCAAATCAGTAATCTGAAAAAAAATATTAGAAGAATAAATAAATATGTCAGGAGACACATTTTATAGGGACACATAAGCTGCAATTTCTATGTAGAATTCTAATTTAGAAATCTGGTTAGAGGAAAGTATGTTAGACCCTCCCTCCTGGTAGACTGCAGATCTAAACGCAACAAAACATTCCTCTAACTGCTAAATTAGAGGAATGTTTTGTTGAGTTTAGATCTGCAATCCAAAAAGCTCCTTTGCGGTTTGCCCTCCACCCTCTCTCCAGCTGCAGAGTCCAAAACTGGAGAGATTCTTCTGCTCCAAGGCTACAGTGAAAAATAAGTGTGCGTATGCCTGTCCAGATGTTCCTAGCTCCTGACCAGAGCATTCCCAGAGCCTTCCCTGAGAAAAGATCTCTGAGAAGTTTAACCCAGCAGACCCTTTTGGGAAGTATGTGCATTTTCCTTAGCTCACCTCAAATCCACTGAAGAAGAAACGCTCATTGCTAGCTGAGGCAGTAGCTGTTATCATGACAAATATTTGATGGGCACAGTGTTGAGAATGAGAGGTTCAGCATGGTGGCCTGAGTGCCTAAGGTTGACTTGGGAACTATAGGTCAGATGGCAATAAATCCAATGTACTAGTACTACATACTATGCCATGCTTCCCAGATTGCCATCTCAGAGATGCCTTTGCTCAGGTCTTTGTTTCAGAAATACTATAACATGACTAGGGGATCTCCAGAGGTTTTTACATAGATGAAGCTTTGCTATATCAACCCCAAGTGTTCAGTGCTCATCATGTGACTGTGATCTGTGGGAAGAAGATTTTTTGACCTCATATGACAGTTTCTACCCTGGCAAAGGAGTGGTTAGGTACTATCACTATACAAATAATGAATTATAATTATCATGGGCATATTATAGTTTATTATATTTATATATATAATCACAGGTTGTTGGAGACGGAGGCAAGATTTTAAATTATAAAGTAAATATTTTAAAATTATAAATTATTTTGGGGTGAGTTTTTTTTTTAAAGCTCATTAGACTTTCAAAGGGATATGTGTAGCGACAGGACAGTTAGTAACAGTACAAAGTGGAAAGTACGACTAAAAATACCACAGGTATTTTCAGAGCTCTTTTCTTCTGTGGCTATTGGTAGTTATTTTACCCAGCATTTCCAAAATCCTGCCATAATTTATGATAAAAATGTATTTATATGTTTCCTCTGGAGTGTGAGGGGAACAATTGCATTCACTAGCATGAAATGGTTCTTGATGAAATGGCTGGTAACTGGGAAAAATAGTGGCTAAAGTTCCACTGAGACAGCGGCTTTGCTAGTGTGCAGAACTCACCAGCAGGTTTCCAACAGTACTGAACTGTGAGGGGTAGAACTCCTTTGTATTTCCTGATTTGCTTTTAAAATATCTGTTAATATTATTTAATTAAAATGCAAAATGAAATAATAGACCAGTAAAATAAAAGGCAAATACAAAATACATTAAGATAAAATCATTAGAAAAGGACAGTGAAAGTCTCTAAGGGGTTGTTAGCAGTTTTGCCTGGCAGTACAGGTGTTGAATACACCAATTTAAGGTAAAAATTGCACTTACAGGCATAGCTTATCAGCACTGGACCTACAGGCATATCCAAGATGTGGGTGTGTGTGCGGAAGGCGAACTGTTAGCTCAGTTTAGGTGTGCTATCTGGATTAGGACCTGAGTATCCATCGCTGCCACAAGGCCTGCACGTGAAAATAAACACAGCTTATGACCAACACATCTGTTGGACAGATGCTATCTCAGCACCACCATGCCTTTCACCGAACCGACCCCGCATGACTCCAGATCTGAGACAGGCAGACAAAGGCATCATGGACAAAAGTTGTATGTTGTCCTTGAAGTGACCATAAAGGTATCTAAGGGAGCGATATAACCAGCATTTGTGTGCTGGTGTTTGGAACTGTGTATTGCATTTCCCAAAGAAAATGCAGCAGTTACCATGCTGCTCTAGTGATAGCGCTCCCCCTCAGCACCCGTTGCTGCTAAGTCAGTCCCTGTAATTCTTCAAGGGAGTAACTTGCAACAAGACAGCAATAACAATCACATATTGTTTTCAAATAAGAAGCCATTTTACTTTCTGGCAGGCGGCAATGGGGTTTTAATGCGTAACATTTGTTTAATAAGACTCACAGATGCTTCCCTGACAATTGCAAAGGAGAAAAGAGAGGAAAACAAACCCAAAGACAAGGCAGAAAATACAAAGAGCAAATGAAAGAGTCGGCTTCCATCGCATCTATTTATCTTGTGTCCCAGGCTGGATCAGACATCTCTGGCAAACCTGTGCTTCCCTGCTTCCCTGCTTCCTGTTGTGTTGACACAACAGACAGAAAGGAAGCCATCCAGAGGGATCTTGACAGGCTGGAAAGATGGGCCCAGGTGAACCTAATGAGGGTCAACACTGCCAAGTGTCAGGTGTTGCACTTGGGCCGGAAGAATCCCAGACATAGATACAGACTGGGAGAAGAGCTCCTGGAGAGCAGCCCTGCTGAGAAGGACCTGGGTGTCATGGTGGATGAGAAGTTTAACATGAGCCAGCAGTGTGCTCTTGCAGCTTGGAAGGGCGATAGTATCCTGGGCTCCATCAGAAGAGGGGTGGCCAGCAGGGACAGGGAGGGGATTGTCCCTCTCTACTCTGCCCTCGTTGAGGCCCCATCTGGAGTCCTGTGTCCAGAGCTGGGGCCCCCAATACAAGAAAGATGTGGAACTGTTGGAGAGGGTTCAGAGGAGCCACAAAGATGGTTAGAGGGCTGGTTTGTTGGGGTTTTTTTATTCACAGTCCTTGCACGAGTATTTCACTGCCATAAAAAGTAAGTGTCAGGCACAGGATGGCAGACTGGCAAGGGAGTGGTTCCCAACTGACAAAGCAGCCACACTTCCACAGCCTATAACTTCTGATAATATTGTGTTCAAAAATTCCTCTAGAAAAGAGATTCCCCAGGCAGCTACAGATCAGGAGATCTTTCCTCATTATCTACCAGAAACTATGAACCAACTCCCTGGGAAAAAAAAAAACTAATACAAAACATAACAAAGAAATGCATCTAATTCTTATTCCATAGCAAGTCCAGTTGTATCTTTCTGGTCCTCCAGCAAGCGAGAGAAAAGCTTTTGATTTCTGTCTTGTTTCCTACCTGTGAGTATGACAGCTCAATATTAGGGAAAACTGTGGGGTTTTTTTTAAAAAAGCAGCATCCTCCAGTAACTACTGCCACGGTTTAACCCAGCAGGCAGCTCAACCAACCACCATTTTCTCACTCCCCACCAGTGGGATGGGAGAGAGAATCAGGGGGGCGGGGAGTTAAACTTGTGGATTGAGATAGACAGTTTAATGGAAGAGAAAGAGAAGATCACCACCACTACTGAAATAATATACAAAACAAGTGATAAACAGCACAATTTCTCACCACACAAAGTCAGTGTGCCGCAAGACCCTGAGCTGATCTGCCTTCTGGCCCACCCCCCAGTTATATACAGAGCATGATGATGTATGGTATGGATGTCCAGTTTGGATCAGCTGTCCTGGCTATGTCCCCTCCCAGCTTCCTGGGTGCCCCCCCGCCTTCTCATTAGCAGGGCAGGGTGAGAAGCTGAAAAGTCCTTGACTGCTTGGCAGCAACTGAAAACATCCGTGTGTTATTGACATAATTCTCATTCTAAATCCAAACCACAGCACGATACCAGCTGCTAGGAAGAAAATTAACTCTATCCCAGCCAAAACCAGGACAACCACAGCCTAACTTGCAGCAAGGTTGTGAAAAATCCTGTGCTTGTAAGTCTGAAGAGTTTTCCAAGGTTTATGTGCTGAGGATGGGACAGAAAAATCCCATCCAGCGGCACTGCTGTCCTCTGACAGCTTGCTGTTCAATTAGCCCATAAAAGTCCCATTAGTTTAAAAGGGGGCAGGATTTGAAGCTATGCAGATCACACCTACCTGAGATACAGATAGATGCAGGCCAAGTCTATGTTGTGTGCCTTCCCACACAGAATGCATGTGCTACACTGCGCAGGTCTGGGCAAAACCTGGCAGTGCTGTAGCCAAGCAGAGCCCCTGCTCCTCCAGCCAGCCCACGCCGTGTTCTCAGGCGTTTCTTTCCCCAGGCTTTGCCTGATGCTGTTCTAATTCTTTGCACTGTGGGACTCCATCACTCACTTTCCTTGGGAGGTTGTTCCACAGTTTAATGGATATCACTATGACTTTTTTGTACCCCGACAATCATCCGAAATTTTACTTTCCTTGATTTAATTCTACTCTCTACAAATCTTCTCCCCCCAAGATATTAAGGTGATCCTTCTTTATTCCAGATAAAGTCAAACTATTAGTAACTAGAAATTGGTCTTACTCCTTAGCTAGAGAGACCTAATCTTGTGCAGGTATAGGTAATTATGGATTGTACGTAGGGGTCCGCTAAAACATTCTGCTTGATTAACTGTTCCTGTGGGGATGATAATTGCTGTTACACGGGAAAGTGTGGAGCACAGAGCCACGGCCCCTCCAGCAGGTACAGGGCAGCATCAATGGGCTTTCAGAACAGCTCAGTGTGATTCCCTGCAATGGGAGGGAAGAGGGACACACGTCCCACCTCTTTCATGGAGACCAAAAGAGACCCGTGAAATACACTGCTAGAGGGACCGTGGTTGTGCCCCACTACAGAAACAGGTTAACATAGAATCATAGAGTGGTCGGGGTTGGAAGGGACCCCAAGGATCACAGAGTTCCAACCCCTCTGCCACAGGCAGGGCCACCAACCTCCAGGCCTAGATCTATATAAGGTTGCCCAGGGCCCCATCCAACCTGGCCTTGAACACCTCCAGGGACATGACTATTCAAAATTAAATTCTACTTTCAGATAGGCTTAAATCAGATAGTCCCATGGAATTGGATGGGTGTGCCAGCTGAAGTAAAAGGCAGCTCAGGCTAAGGCAATGTGTGCCGCCAGGTTTGCGTTTGCTTAATTGTTTTTCCATCAGTGATACTTAAATATCAATCAAAACAGGTACTAACAGAAGGCTCCAGGAGCCTTTCCCAGCTGTTTTGGGCTGCAAGCCCCAAAGCTTGCCTCTCATAATTCAGTTTTAGCTTTAGGCACTTTAAAGTTAATAGACTCATTTGAGCAAAGGGCTTATTTGAAATCCACATTGGAAAAAAGTGAACATAAGTGTGCTAGTGCCAAGCCATAAACACATTTATACAGTGTAGTAAATCAATACTTTCCTCAGAGAGACCAGGCCAATCAAGCCAAATGTACAGGACATGACGATGGGACCTGTTCAGCTTATTATAGAACTGGTAGCAAAGACAGTAATCACACTGCCCCGCTGAGCCTGATTTTGACATTCCCCAGCCTGGCCAAATTTTAGCCCTTCTACCTTCAGGGTGTCATGCACGGACTACCAGAAGTGAATTCTTGGGGTTGTTTTTTTCTTTTAATTATTTGAGGAAAAAAAAATTGGTGAACATACAACACATGGAAAGAAGGGAGAAAGGCAATGAGAAGAATGTACAGTGAGAAGGGAAAGGCATTACAAGTATTGCGTGGGTGTGCCATGAGGACAAGAAAAATGGGAAGAGGCAGGAAAGGTGATGCCTGTTCACATCTTCCACTAGCACAGGTCTCTGTAATGCAATAATGATGCTGCACTCACAAATTCCTACCTAAGCAGAGTTCATGTGATCCATTACTTTTTTGCTAACGAGAAGATGTTCCACTTTTTGTTACCAAAGCATTATTTCATTCATCTGCCTTGATTACAGCCCTCCTCTAAATGCTACGCAAAATATAAAAAAAGGTTATGGAAAAAGGATGTGGTGTTACGGAGGGCTGATTAGGGTCTGGTGCATGGAATCCCTGAAAATTACTTAATATTTTGTGTTTATGTAAAGGCTGTCATTGGCTATTAAATATGAAGTTACCCTTGCCTGAGCAGGTGCTCAAATCATAGAAAGCTTAGCGTAGCTGGAAGCTTACAGCTGGCAAAGATCATACAAAAACTCTCTAAAATGTGTACAGAAAGCATTTTTTTTAAAATGAGAGAAAAAAGAAAGAAGTCCCCTGTCCCATTTAAAAGGGGAGACTTCAGACTTTGAGGGAAGTAAAAAGGGGGATTTGAACTGTTCTTTTTTTGCCTTTTCAGAGCCAAAAAATTCAAGCACCCCAGCTGCTAATGCAAGATCGTCCTGTGTCTGTGTAACCTGCGTGACTGCCGAAACCTCTTTAAAGCAGGAGGAAGAGACTCCCAAACTAAGTGCTGAAAGGCAACTGCCAGGTCACCAGCAGTGCCTGTCCAGGTCCTAACCCATGGCACTATTATCCAACTGCCTCATCAGGTGCCAGAACAGATTCCCTGTCCTACAGCTGGGCATAGGAAGAGGCTGCCCGTCCTCTTCTCCCACATCCCGCTCTGTGAGGCTTTTTATTTTGGAATTATATTAGAGCTCTGTGCTAGATGTGTTTCTGTTTGTTCTGTCACTCATCTCCTTGCTCGTTTCACTGCTCATTTACTCACCAGGATAGGAACTGATTTGAGAGTGGCAGTAAAGGCTGATACGTCTGTGAATGGAATGGAACTCGTTCACCTCACGCAGTCAGCGACTCAGCCCACCATCACGCCTTGGCTTTGGGGAAGCAAGGAGAGAAACACATAAGCACAAAGTGCAGAATGTGGAACTGAAACTCCACAAATACCTCACCCAAGTAGGGCAATACCCTCACGGTGCCATCGCTGGTGGGGAACAGCCTATAACCCTAAAGACATGCTCATCAACAGCTTGCTGCCTGGCAGCCTTTTGCAAAGGAAATGCCGTTACCTGAAGAAGTATGGGAGGTATGTTGGCATGGGCTGTGGAAATTTTTCTTTCCACAAAGGCTCCCTGATATCAGTATTATCTAGGGGGAGAAATACAAGCACACAGGCTGAGGCAGAAAGAGCTGTGGCCTGATTGCAGCTTATCTCTTGGTGTACCCCAGCCATATGTGCTGCCTCCCCTAATCCATTTACTCTATCAGTGGGGCAAGAGTGGATTTCTTTCTCCTTCACAGCTTCCGTGCAGCATGAAATAGTGACCTGGCTGTAGTCTGGTGAAATATATCCCAGCTCCCATCCTCTCTTCACCAGTACTGCCATTATCTGCAGAGCAAAAAGAGCACAGAGTGAAAGATGAAAATCTCATGTGTGAGCTATTGGTAATAAAAAAATTACCCTGCCTGGCTGCCTCTTTGCGTCACGTCCATCTAGCTATTCCCCTCAGTGTGGTACTTTTGGTGCAATACATTATCTTCCACAACCAGTACTCCTAGTTTCTTAATATATCAACCAGTTCTTTCAGTACATTAGTCCCATTTGCTTTTACAGCTAGGCTCTCTAACCAGCTTAGTTCATCCTCTTTATCACTTTGAAGAAATTCTGAAAGGCAATTCAGAAACTTCTCAATCTGCCTTTTTCCAAGTGTGCTTCACTATTACAGCGTCCATTATGTTAACTTTGCATCACCCTCCTACCTACAAGGCTAGAGAGATTCATTCATTGCAAATCCTTGATAACAGTCTGATTCCTTGAATGGATTGGTAACATATTTCACTACTAATAAGCCTGCGCTTCAAAGCTGCCAAGGGCTTCACACACCCACTAGTCCAGTGTGGCTCACGTTTCCTTCTCACTCACGTTCAGGCTTTGCAGAATACTAACTGCAGCAAACAGGCAATAAATAAGTTCACAATTACTAGTTTTAGATCTTTCCTCCCCCCACCAATACGTTCCCTTTTCTTTCCCTAGCTGCCAACCTCTGACCCAGCAAGGAGTGAATCGCTTTGCATTGGTACCTACTAACGTTATAACATCTGTCCCGTTTGCCTGAGGAAGTGGGGTTCTGATGCTCTCCTTTACTAACATCAGACTACATTGTGTAACTCAAGTTTAGCACCTCAGCACAGCAAATGAGACCAAAATCTGCTCAAATACACACTCAGTGTAAGATACGCAGTTAGTATCTGCACATGAAACAGCTTAGATAGCCCTAGCCCTTTACCTTCCCCTCCTGTACTACCAAAGAACAGCATCAGTGGATGGTACAAAAGCCTCAGGGTGGTTGTCAGGTGTAACATATTTCAAATAATCCTCTCAAACTTTAAACAATTTATTTGTGGCATGACAGGGGAATTAAGTGTTGGGGTTGTGTTTCACCACCAGGTTCACAGGGGTTAATAAAGAAGTCTCCTTTTCTGTGATAGAAACTTATGAAAGTTCATTAGTTCCTCATCAACTTGTAGTTTATCTCTGAATGTCCCCCATAGTATTGTGGGGAGGAGTGAAATGGCCCCAGGGATTTTGGAAAAAATCCTTTGTAGAGAAGATGATAATTTACAGTACGTACAGGTATTTACTTACACCATAATTGCTACATTTGCTGTATTGACACTGATTAATTAAGCCTCATTTAATTAATTGTTTTCTCTGAGGAAGGTGGCATTGGCATTTTGCAGCTGGTACTTGAGAGGGGAGCTGTGGAAGGCAAAGTTCTAGACAGTGTCCCCAGTTTTAAGTCCTCCAGCTCTCCAAACCCCTGCCAGTGCCTGCAGACTCCGTCGGGCTGTGCAGCTGGAACATGCTGGATCTGAGCCTTTAGCCTTCCCAAAACTGCCAAAAAAACCTTCAGATGGAGAAATAACAATCCAGAATCTGAGCTGAGTCTAAATAAACCCCTAATCCAGAAACACATACATAGATAGCATACCTTGATTTCCCCTCTAGTGCTCTGTGAGCCCTCCTTTATTTATTTACTCGTTTAGAGTTACTTAAACTTCCTTGGGTCAAGCTCGGATGCGATGGAACAGATCTTCTGTTGTTCTGGATCAACTTAATATCAGCCCCACATGTCTGACTTGCACATCACTGCTCTGTGTGGCTGCACGTCTTGTTTTACACAGATGGGCAATTATGCATACAAATGCTCCGATAATTTATCCCAGAGTTGCTGAACTGTTTATACAGGCAACTTTCCATCTATTTCTAACACTCCACATCCTACAGAGGTGTTTTCTCTTGTTCCCAAAATATTATTCTTCATTAATTAAATGTCGGTAAAACAGTTATACCTTTGAGAACTGGGGATCCTTAATCTCTTAACAGGTTCTTTCTGGTTAGGAGGTTAAAAAAAAATATCTATTTTCCACCATGCTGTTTTCTACTAATTTCTTGTCAAAATGGCGTACGTTTACCACCTCTCATCAGTGCTCTGACTTGAGTTTTGCACTAAAACCCTTTCCCAACAAACATTTTAAAGCAAAACCGGCACATTTCTCCTTGAAAGCTATCTTTAAGAACACTTTCCTCCAAGAAATTCTGTTTGTTTGTTTGTCTGTTATAATTTCATAGCTTAGATGTCCTGCTTCCAGCCCAGCTTTACTGATTTCAGCACCAGGAATGAATGTGACCCACTTGATTGTTTTCGGTGGCAGGATGTCACATGCATTTCCTATATCCTTGGCAACAGCCAGGCTGCCCTATGGCTGGTTAAGACGAAAGAAATGGAGAGAAGCAGAATAAGCCATAGTCACTGCAAAAAGGGAGAAGAAGAAAAGAAAGAAAGGAGCAGCCACAGAGTGGGGTCTGGGAAGATTAGGCGCTGGTTTGAAAACAAGGATGCAATGAACTGAAACCCAAAAGATTACTTGTCTACTTTCTAGCTGCCCCAATAGTCATTTCTCTGCTAATTACTGTCCTTTTGGGGAGTGGGTGCCACTAGCAGTATCACAGCAGTAGTGCTGCTGTCCCCATGACAGTCCAAGGGCATACATGAGGCAGAGCTTACACAATGCATGTGTTTGGGGTACGTGCCATGAGATCAGCCACCAGACAGATTTCAGGAATGAATCTCAATGCCTGAGTTTATTTTGTTTTGCTTGCAAACATCTGAGCTCTCAGACTTGGCAAAAAAATAGCACTGCATGTCATTCTCTTTAGGGCTCCACATAACAATCATATCAGTGGTTTATAGACAGCAGCATGGTAGTTTTCCCAGCCTTAAATGCTTTCCTGTCCCTGCGACTCATCCAGATGGAAAGGCTCTCCAAATAAAAGTCTAGGCGAGTGAAGGCATATTTAAGTTTGCTTCCAGCCACTTCGGTCTGCAGTGCTTGTCTTGCTTTTTGCTGTTGGCAAATCTGTCCTTGAAGGGCATGACTAGTGGCTTAACAGAAATGCACAAGAACCCCTCCTCAGTTCTTTTTCACTTCCTCTTTCCTGCAAAGCAAGTTATCAGCAAACACTTGCCAGGATTTGATTACTGTAACACAGGTAACTAGAAGAAATAAGAACTATTTGTGTTTTTCCTGAATGTTGTGTCTCAGCAGTACCCAGGGCACAGTTTCCACTTGGAATTGTTACCGCCCACACCCNCCCCCCCCCCCCCCCCCGCCATTACCTGAAGACCACAGCTTATAACAAAAAAGGGCTGATGATGTAAAAACAAAGTGACATTGGGCTGTCAGAGCACAATATCCTCACCACAAATCCCAGCCCAGGCCTCGAGCAGGCTGCTGGATTGCAGAGCAAGAGGAATGCCTTTGTGGAGTGGAAATGTGTGCTGCTGAGCAGGGCACCCCAGCCAGTGTGCAGCTCCCCTTCAGGTTCTTATCCAAGGGACCGGGTCAGCCCCTTCACACGAGATCCGCAATTGCTTTTGTGCATCGCTTGCTTGATCAGAAGGGGCACAGAAGATAGGGAAAACTGGCAGAATATGTGCAACTTTAATATGAACAATCTGGAGCCAAGTATTTCCCTGTGAAAGCCTTCTGATGTGTAATAGAAGCCATACTCCTCCACAGTGCTGAATAAATTGTAGCCCAGGAAAAAAACAGACTTGCTGAGGATTTCCATTTTATACATTAGCTCTGTCTCTTGGATCAAGTTTTTATATATATACACACATATATATGAAAAAAAGTATATATGATTAAGTGGATTATTTTCTTTACATGAATGCAGGCACACTGCTGATACCCGCAAGCTTCATTTTACACCACGTCAAAGGGAGGTGTCTTCACTCCTTCACCTTATATTATAGGTTAGGATCAATACTTCGACTGATAATTTTCATGGAAGCTATTACTTAAAAGAACTTGGTACCACAGAACCAGGGGCAGGATTCATCCTACCTAAGTTTAGGCATCTAAAAGTTGGGCACTGAGCCTAAGCTGCTTGGTTTGGCTTTCTTTGTAGTCAATGGAAAAACCAGGTATTTCTCCCTAGGGCAAAAGTTCCCTCTGCAGGGCCACTATCACGTGGAGAGGTCTTCAGAGATACCCATTTTTCTGCCTCTGCTAGTGCATAGGGCAAATAATCTTTGACTCCCTCTCACCTGAAGATAGATGCATTCCCTTCACTGTCTTCTTCAATCTCAAATCAGCACAGGACCTTAATCTGATGAGTTTATGGATAATTTTGTGAAACTCCTCCCCCTTCTTACTAGAAAATGGTATAAAAATGTGTAAACCTCCTCCCTCTTGCAGGATAAGGTTTTAATTTTGAACTCATCATTAACACAAACTATAATTTCAGAAAGGTTGCTATTATTGTTAAATTAGAATGCCAAAAGTAATTTTTGGGTAGAGGAGTTTGGGGTTTTTTTGTAGAGCTTGTTACTAGAATGAAGATGTGGCTTTGATAAATCTGGAACAACCGAACTACAAATCAGTTTTTGTTAACTTCCCCAAAACCTCCTCCTTGGCATGCAGTCGGCTGACTTTGTTTTTCTCTATTTTTTTTTCCCCCAGAACTCTTGGCAACTTCTACACTAGCTCTGGTAGTGAAGACCAATGGTATCTGTAGGACTACTGCCAGAAGGGAAAAAAAATATCAAATCATTTTAGGCTGTTGATTCAGAGAAGCCCTATCATGAAGAAAAGCTGGAGAAGACATCTTTCCCTTGGAAAAAAAAAAAAGCAAATGACATGAAAAAAGGTGAGAAATGCTGTTCAAAATCAAGATCATACCTTGGGACAAGATGAGGACTCTGGAAGGTTTCTGGGTCTTGGAAAACCAAGTTTGTGGAAAGGTGGCAATCCCACTCTTGATATAAAGAAGAAATCTCTTAGAAACGGAGGGTAGATGAGCTAAGGTAAGCAGAGAACAAGTATTAGAATTGCCTCATGGAAAATTCTACTGGAGACCACTACCAACAACAACAAAATATCCGAATTTTCTATAGGCTTTGGTGTGCTGACCACAAAGGTGGGTTAAGCATGCCCATGTGACTGCTGAGAAACACTGGGTTCTGCAGAGAGGCCAGGCACAAAGCTGCTCCTGGCTCGACAGCCAGTCGGCTCTTCCTAGCTGGTGGGTGCCACCTGGCTGCATGACAGCTCCCAGACAGCCCGGGTGCAGCCACAGGGGCTTGTGCAACCCATGTTCACCCGTCATTTTGGTGTCTGGGTCTGAGTGCCTGCTGATGCAGCCCCATCTCTTCCATAGGCACACACATCGCACAGACTGCTCACATGGCCATGTGAGTCTCTTCTGCGTATCTTCTTCAGCAAATGCCTCCAAAACAGATATAGGATGATGGAAGCCTATTGCTGTGGCTCTGTCTGGAGCATTTGATCTTCTTTGCCAATTGCTCTGAATTACGCAGCCGTGAACTTAAACTTCTGCCGTTAAGGTAAGATTTATTTAGTAATTATAAACTGATGAAAATGGGTTATTTTAAAGTAGAATGGAAATCATCAGTATCTCAAAACCTTATCTGAACCAGGAATGTCTTCAAAGAGCAGTAGTTTTTTGTAACTATGTAAAAACAAGCCAAGAAAAGGCCATGTTAGGTTGTGGTAGGTCTCCTAAAAGAGGGAGAAATAATACATAGTGCAGTTGAACTGTTAACCTCTATTTCAACCTCTCTGTCTCTATCTTTCTTTTCTATTAAGAAAAGTTACAATCATTTTCCCTGCTCAACACTAACTCTTTCAAAAAGCAGTTTGCTGTTTATGATCTGGTCTAACTAACTGCTGCCCACGTAACTCTCAACTCTGTTGTTCTACAGGGAGGCTTCATGCAGCACTTCCCACAATGGCCTGGTAGAGGATCCTGCTGGTAGAGATGGCCAAGGACGGTATGAATGACCAGCAGGACTTGGGAGTCCTGCAGCAAGGCTTAACCACCACTGACAGCTGAATAAACCTTTACAGCATTGCCCTGTGGTGAGCAGAACATGGCACCTATGAAGTGCAGGGTGAGTGAATTGTTTGTACCTTGTGAGGTACCGACACACAGCACAGTGCTGAGAGGGCTGCTATGGGAAATGAACTCTATCTCAGCCAAGCCCAATACAGACTGTAATTCCTAATTACTGAACAAGGAGGGCATTTTAACCTCATTGTCGTAAAAATTTCTGAATTTCCTAAACTTTCTTTTTGATGCTTTTTCTTTTTAAAAAAGTCAGTGAAAGAAAAACAAATAAGCAATAAGAGATTTGTCTGGGAAGCAGGCAGTTCAGGCAAAACATCTCCCTGTTTATATCCTGCTGGTGCTGAACATGAAGACCCCTGTCCATGATGAGGTGCAGCAGAGGGTCACTGTGTGTCTAACAGTGCCTCAGGAGCTGGACTGCTGTGACGGAGAGACGGGACACAGCTTGATGCAAGCAAAAGTCGATTTATTGTATAAAATGATTCCTTTAAATACACTCTGAAGACGGCATGCTTTAAACAGATTGGTTATTTCATACCTAAACTGCTGTCGGTCTGTATCTGATTGGTCAATGGTCTACCTAATAGACCTTATCAAAGTTGTTAGACAGCAGGCCCAGGTTAACAAAGGAAGAGGCTCCTTCTGGAGCCTCGTTGTAGCAGGGGACAATGATTACAATCTCTCGGCATGCCAGGGTTTATGGTCTAAAGGTTCCATGTTATCTATCAATCTAGCATTGCCCAGGGCCCTGCTTTCCAAGCCCAATGCCATACTGGATAGTGTCCAGAGCATCAAGATGGCCTCAGAAGCCTGAAGTACCATGAAGGAAATGCTTTGATTGTGCCTCAGCACCATGTTTTAATGCTGCTGGTTCTCCTCAGTAGCACCTCATAGTGAGCAGAACTCAAATTTGTACTAACGTACCACAAACATCAGTCCATGTCCCAAAGCACCTACTCACCAGCCAGCAGGAGAAAGGTTTTCTTTCCCTTGAGGAATTTCCTCAAGGCCAAGCTGAAACAAACAGGTAACTTCAGATGCAGTTTTCACGTAGCACGTATGTCAATGCAGACCTTTCCTAAGCACTTCCTTGGTCTTCAACTGTGAAACAAGCTGTGCTGCTGCTGTTCTTTTCAGCATGGAGCTTGAAAAATGTGAAATCCACAAAGCCAAGGCAAATGCTGCTGCTTGCTTTGATATGGCATCAGCTGGGACCAGCACAAATGATAATACCAACAGCCCTTCCGCCGTGAGAGAGAAGAGGTTTTCCTTCACATTCTGAATGCAATTATTTTGCAGAACTGTGGATGCTAGGACTAGCCAGTTGGTGAGCAGCAGTCAGGTACAGGTAGGCTGTACTACAGGCTATGGTTGCTTAATCTTTTTGGCATATCATATCTAAGGAGAGGAGGGCAGAGAAATTCACCCCAAAAAAGTCTTTAAAATGGGCTGAAGAACTGTAACCTCACCATGTTGCAGAACAGGAGAAAGTCCATGGAAGTCATTAGAGTTACAGTGACTCAACAGCAGTTTGAGTACAGACAAAATGTGACACGTCATGTTTAAACCCTTGAAATTAGACAGTACCTTCACGGTTCCATTTAACAGGACACCAGTAACTGCTGTAACTTCTTCTGCTAGCAGAACAGTTATTTTGCTTATAGCCCATCTGGAGACTGAATGATGAGCTAAGAATGAGGCACTAGGGAAACCGATGACACAACTTTACTGCCTGTCCCATTGACCCTTGTCTTCACAGGCAGCTGCAGGGGCATTCAATTTATACGCCCACAATGCTTGCACAAAATATTTAGGTATGAATGGAGAGAATTAACCAAAAATCCCCCTAAGAAACAAACCCTAAGCTATGCAAAATACTCTCAGTAAATAGGTTTTTTTAAAAAATAAAATCATGTTCTAGTTAAATGGCATGGGATCTTAAAAAGGTTTGGCAGTTCCTTGAGTCAGCGACGCAGGACCTCTGTGAACCTAGTCAATTGTGGGGTATGTTAAATAATCCCCACAGCTGCAGCCTTCTACCTTCAAACATGTGCAGAGCCCTTTTTTGTCCCAGGTTCATCCTGCCTCACCATGGCACTGGGGCAAGCTCCTGCTACTCCCAGCCCCACCTGTACAGTGCACCGAACACAGCTAAGACCTGTTTCCAGGCATTCCTCTCTCTCACTCACAGTTCAAGGAAGCCTGAGTCTGAGTGCTTTGGTTCAGCTTGTGAAGTTAGATAAGAATGTTTCCAGAGACTAGGAATTGCAGGGTGTAGCAGAATACAACAGGTTTACTCTTGAGCCAGGAGAGCTGCTAAGCCTGGCACGGTGAAGAGCAACACAGTACAGCATTGTGCAGGTGGTACCCATGCAGGCACCCCACTCCCATTTCCACGTTGCACACAGAGAGAAGTGGATCAGCCTCTCCTTCACCACCAGTACAGCTGAGTCATCGTCCTGCTGAACAGCAAATGCATGTGAGATTTTGCTTCTTGCAAATAACTTCTTGCTAGTAGGAAAGTATTTGCGTTGTCTCTGGCCCGAAGAAGTGCCAGGCACGATTAATATTGTTTAACAAAGTGTTTGGCTTGCTTCTGATGAACAAGAAAGGTCGGAGGCTAGGGACCTATGTTGAAAGCTAATTGCTGAAGTTATTTGTCTGGCTTGTGTCAGATGTTGTGGTCCTGCTGTATAAGTTAGAAGCGCCGAGTGGCCTAAGTGCAATATTTGAATTTAAATGTTTATAGTTCAAGAGAGAAGCAATTCACTGATCATCTCATTAGAGGCGTAGTTATTTACATCTGGACAGCTTTCCCTCTTTGATCCAGTAAGAAAAATGAATGGAAGTTTAGGACAGGTTTATTTGCTTTTGTAAAGGCTTGGATCCAAGCAAAACACACTTATATCTGGGAAATAGCAACGAGAGGTTGTAAATGCATTACACACCTTTGACCAGTGCTAGATACCAAACCAAAGGTTTCCAAGGTTAAAGAATTCAAGAATGCTGACTCCTGGTTTCCATTTGACTCCCATTACAAACCTAATTTCTATGCTACTAAATGAAACAATATACTTCTCTCTGTGGATGCATGAATGAATTACATTGTCATCATTTGGGTTTAGGTTTTTTCCTCCCTTGTAATCTTCAAAAAACTGCAAGCACTATAGCCTGAAAATTTCATGAGTAGAGAAACCTCTGCTCCCATCTATTGGTGAGCAAGAGAAGAATGCCCATAAAACTAGATAATCTGTTTAACTGTTTTGCTCAGATCACTGGATGGACAGATATTCCAGAGAGGTAGAGGATTTCAGACACCATCTGCTTGTTAATAAAATATATGGCCCTTCTTTGTCTTCCACTCATCATTCTTGCACTTTGTGGAGACATAGTTACGTTTCAGTGACCACTAGGTCCTACCAGTCTTTTCAGCATCCTGTACTACGACAACTTCTTTGTAAAAGTTCTTGCAAAGGATTTAAGAAGTAGACATGATAGAGAGACAGATACATGATACTGGATGAAAGAGATGGTTTTATTTATTGTGCATTGTTTTCCCAAAGTTAATGGTATCTTTGCCTTGCCACTAGTGAGGGCCTCTTTGTCTCAAAGAGTTTCATACTTGCAAGTGATGAACTATTTCCTGAAGGTGCTTGGAAAACATTCTGGGTGGGAAGGGACACAATGCTGTACAGTGACTTTGAAGAGGGGTCATTTCTGAATGCAGTCTTGTTTCCAGCAGGGTCTATAGCTGGATTCTGGGTATGCAGTGATGAGACGTGTTGGCAAGATCCCAGCTAGGTAGAGGAAAAAGTAGTCAAAAGAAATTAAATTACTGTATTCATATGGAAGGGGTGAATTCCTGAGTTCACCAGTTTCTTGGCTTGCATTTTCCCAGCATCCAAATCTGAAATGATTCACTGCCATTGCTGGGAGCAGCATTCAGTTATTACCGCTCTCACATCGGCAGTCATTGCTAATTCCAAGATCATTAGGAAGAGGTACAAGCATGGTGAGGAATGTAAAAGAGGGTTGGAGGGAAAAGATGCTGCTGAATAAATCCATACCAAGGGCGAACACATTGCTGAGAGAGAATATCAATCAGCAGGACAGTTTATCACTAAAAACTGGCATGTTGCATTTGAACCGAGATTTTCTAAAGAAAACTGCATCCACAGACAGCTGACTGATGAGTTCACATTATAAAAGACTGTTCAGGAGTTCATCCACTGAAAGGCCATTTACGGGCTTTACTTTCTCACGGTCCCACTCTGGAAAGAGTTACTATGCTTGTAAGAGTTACACAGCCCATGCATATCCTCCTATTGTTTCAAGTTAAGGGAACATCAGCTGGTTTTTCTATTGTGAACAGGGGCCACGATGGAGGGCTAATTGGTTCTGTTCAGTTAAATGTCTGTTTTATGAGGCCAAGCTATTGCACGCACCGATGCTGCACAAGGGGACGGCAGTCTGAATCTGTGATCTCTGTCAGACAATAAGCATTTAGGCCACTTCTGAGGGATTTGGCAAGAAAACTCCCCGTTTCTTTTTCCACACAATAAAACCCCCCAAAAGATAATTAGGTAATTCATAGCGGATAATGATTATCCATGGTTTGGGAGGAATTTCCTTCTTCCAAACAAAAAAAGTCCTCCACATCTTATAGCACAAACTGATTTTCCTGGAAACTTGCTATCAGGGTCTCAAACAAATACAAATTAAAGGAAACCAAAATATTCCTCAGCAAAGTACTTCCTACTCTAATTTGAAGAAAAAAAAAGAGTGTCCAGGGAAGGTAGGTTAAGTCACTAGGAACTGACAATGGCAATGACGACTACGTGATAGGATTTCATTTTACCAAGGTTGATAAGGAGCTGTTTGAAGAAAAATTGCATAGCAGCTGGTCACAAAAACAAGCACAACCTGAACCTTTCTACAGAATCAGGACCCATCTCTTCACAAGCTTGCACGTGAGCACAAGCCTATTTTTTGCAGGTTCACCCTAAGTTTGACTTGTCTTCCCACCTCCGTTTTTAAAAGGGAGGACAGGGTGGCTGGTGACTACTCACAAAGTCAGCCAAAAGCCATGCAACCAGAGCAGCTGAGGATCTTCCTTCACTGAGAATCTGGGAAAGAAATGGATGCATTAGAAAAACTCCGGGAGTATAAAGAAAGTATCAACAAAGTACACTGGGCACATGGCAGAAAATCTGCTAACAGCATGGAACTAGGAGGCAGATAACTGTGTTTGATTTTACACTAAAACTAGTTCTAGAAAAGCAGGCATATTGTTTGAAAGGCATCGTCTCCTCTAAGATCTGTGTCTTCCTCTCGTCATAATTCTCCTCTGCAAAGGCTTAAGGAAGTCAGATAGTTGAAAAAAGATCGGGATTTAAAGCTCATGAAAAGCAGATTGAACTGAGATCTGGTTTTGAATCAGTATGTGCCAGTTAAAAAACTAACCATACCTCTACCCAAGTTTAGTGCCTTCAGAGAAGAGCATGCCTGCAGTAATTCATACAATCACTGCACCTGTCTCAGAGATTCCCAGGGTGGATGTATTCTTATAAACCCCATGGAACAGAAACAAGTATCAGCATTCAAGAAAAAAGGCAAATAGGATTCGCCTGGTGAGACTGACCTATGGATGTTAATCTACAGGCAACGCTGCAAGCAGTGTTGGGGAAAGCCTCAAGCACAAGAAAATCCTCCAGCAAGAAGCAGAAAATGGTGCTTGTAGCTAGTTAACATGATATTCACAGGCGTTACTGACTTACAGCATTTATTCTTACAAACACTATATTGTGTAATAATTCAAGTACTGGCTCACTCCAGACCCCTCTGAAAAAAAAAAAAAAGAAGAGGTGGCCAAACTGGTATTGTCACCCCTGATGTGATAAGACAGTTCTATTGACCAGAGGGAAAGCAGCTCAACAAAGCAAGACCAGTGACACCCTTTGGATTTAGGCTGATATAGTTGGGTTCAGCCACATAAAAGCCGCCTGAGAGAAGATGTTAGGCAGCCATCCCAGCATGGGATGATCTAGGCAATGCAAGGGAGCTGCAGGCTTGGGAGCTGAGTGAAAGGGCAATAGAAGAGAACAGCAATGAAGGACATATCCTCACAAAAAATCCCTGAAGTAGCACTAGGAAACAACAGAAAAAGCCTCAGCTGTGAGCTTCAGACACAAAACTGTGGCAGGTGAGCAGCAAAGCACCAGCTGGAAATCCTGCTATGAAATGAAGCAAGGGGCAGCCTTGAAGGAGCCTCTTGCCTCCAACCTCAACACCACGCAATGATACAACTGAAGAACAATGAAGCTTACCAGCCCACCATGGCAAGACGTTACAGAGTGATCGCTGGCCTCAGAGGTTCTGCAGACAGAGATAGAACTGATGACCAAACTTATGAGAAGGAAGGACCTTTGATGGGTGAAGATGTCTCCAGGGCCGTGGGGAGGCCAGCCTTTGTGTACATGGCTGGACCACTAGCTACCGCTCTGGTAGTTCTGTAGCTCTCTATATAAAAAGCCAGAAAATAGCCACAAGCCTGGAGGCTTTTTGTGTTATTACACAATATACAGAGTATGAAAAACATCCTAGAAAAAATGCCAAAAAATCCACAGAAGATCTCCACATCTCGCTTTCCATTAGGAGAGGCAGAGACTGAGACAAACCCAGAACTTCTTAATGGACTTTGAACAGACAATGTTCATTTGTTCACCATCTTACAGGCTCAAACGTTACTCACATAATCCAAAGTAATCACAGTTAATGACACTACAAGTAATCTAAATTTTGTATTTTCCATGAAAAAATACTTTACACTATCCCTTTGCCCCCCAGCAGAGTTTGAAGCACTTCCCATTTACAGATCACGTTGACAAAATTAGTGCAGTATTCTGGAAAAGATATTTTTCCACTACTGCAGAACAGTTTCAAAGCAGAAATGGTATTGCTTAGCAAAGGCTGCATTAATCACTGGCATGCTCTAATAGGTTTTTCACAGAGTCGGCCTAATTAGGTCTGCACATTTAATCTGAAGAATGGTTGGGTTACAGCTGTAGGGTGGCTTTGAACTCAACTTCATTCGTTACATGTAGGTGAGAAAGAGTGTAAAGACATGTTTCCAAATAGAGATGGCTTGCCTTGTGGATGCCTGGCCTGGTCTCCATAAACTTCAAGGCATCGCCACCTTGAAGTAGCATCTCACATAAACTTCACATGGCCGGTTTCAAATTAGCTGTGTTGGCTGTCACAGCATCCCCGCAATGCGGGAATCATCAGGAACTGCACAAAACTAAGTTTAAAAATTAGCTGCTTGTCTTGGGGCAAGCACACACTCTGGCTTTCAGCATCTTCTGCTCAGGTGCACCTAATTCACCTGCAGTCACACTGGGTGGTCCATAATCTAACCAATAACCGCTGCATGACATTGGCTGCATGACTCAGAGGTTCCAACTAGAGCTGCCAGGGGACAATGCACAGATGCAGGGACAGCACAGAATTCTTTAGATGACAGATACCTCAGCAACACAGAGAACAGAAAAGTGAGCTTCCTTTCCATCTATTCTCATGCACTTTTCTGAGCAGAAACAAGTCCATACACCTGAGCCTGGGTAGTAGAGAGCCCAGGTGCAGTTGCAAATAAAGGTTTGGTCTTCATTGAAACTCCATTCAGTAAATTTCTAATTAGTCTGCAGGAAAAGCTCATGGTCCTTTTGCTAGTAGCTCACCTGTGGAAGCTTCTCCTTACTTTTTATATCCCTAATTTTTTGCTCCAACATGGCTTTGGCCTTCCCCATTTCACCAGTAAGTACCCAAGCAATAATTGCATATATATGCAACTTTGCTTGCCTGTCCTTCTTTCTGCTTGTTGTATGGTCTCACTTCCATTTCAGATGTCTGAAAAGCTCCTTGCTTAGCCAATACTGCTATAATTTCCTGTCTTCCTGCCACAGGGTCAGTTTGGTCCCCAGCTTTCAGGAAGTTTTCTTCAAAATTCTTCAAAAAATACCCTTGTCCCTTGTCACAGCATCTCAGATGATCTTAAAGAATTAGCTAGCTATGCATCCCTGTGGAAATTACAATCTGATTATTCCTACACCTGGTTTCAATAACTTTTTAGAACAATGTTTATCTGATGGGGAGGACAGGAGTCAGTTTTCCTAGATTTCTCCTATTCCCAAGTATTTAAATTTTAATTCCAAATATTCTTGCCTTTCTTCTTCAAACCAAGTATCTGGACTAATGAAGGCATTTAGAAATAAAAGCACTTTACCTAACTTGCAGTAAAACTTAGTATTTTCAGAAAATAGCATGAATTTTACAAATTGATCTAAACCAGCAAAATTTGAACACGTCTTCTTCATGTCTAGTTGTTGCCACTAGAGTGGGGCCAGTAATAACTAGAAGGGAGAAAATTAAAACCAGCAGAAAAAGCCACATGTGCCTTTTGTCCCATATTGTGTCTGTGGCTTAATTATACAGCCTCATTGTGTGCTTAACTAAAAAGCAATAAAGGAACTGCAAGAAGTGCCATTAATGAGTCAGCATCACCCCCTGAAGATCAGCTTAGTTACTGGAATCTTTCTGGTGGAAATGCCTTTTATTTCTAATGTTCAGCTTTGTCTCCAGAGGTTCATATCCAGAAGTCTCCAGTTTGATGCTGCTGGTGTAAATAGCTACCAAGGGGTGAAGGCTCAAGGTAGTAAGATCAAAATCAGATCCGACCATGTAGGTTACCTCAATGAGAGGATGTTTGCGTGGAAGTAACAACTCAAAGATGCTTTGTCTTAACAGGAGATGTCTAAAGTTGAGAATAGTCTACTGTGGGGATAAAGGTACGTGATGAAAACATGCAGAATGGGGGTGATGTAGAGAAGATGGCACTGAATTATCCACCTGTCCTGAAACTTCTTCCTGTGAGGAATTTCAGAATGTTAGATAATCTGAAGATCCTTACTGTTCTGCTACCTCTTTAAGACTTGGCCAGTTTTTACTTTTGGAATTTGAAAGCAAGCTTTCCCTGAAGGCAGTGTAACTCCTTAAGAACTGATGCAGGATTTCTCTGCACCTTCTTGTTGAGGAAGCATCCCAAAACATTTAAAAATCACATTTTACCAATGCGTTTATGGAAAACGGTTGAGTAAGATTGACATAAAGTTGTAAGTAAGGAAAGGCTAGGATAATCTTTTTGTCAAAACTGCACAGTTTGACAAAGGAAACAGTACTTAAAGAAGAGTTTCATTCTTGGGGAAGGGAAAAGAAGAAGCCACTGTGAAAAATCCTGTCTTGGAATGGCCACCGAACACACCTGGAAGGCACAACCTCTCTCCACGCTTTCACCTGAAAGGTGCTGAAGACCTCTCCAATAATGTACTACAGATATATCCATCAACACAGATTCAAGATGAACTCCTCTGTCAGGGCATTTAAGAGATTTCCAGGTACAATAGTGCATTTTTTTCCTTTTGTTCTGCACTACCTTTCAGCAGCCAAGACCATGGGTTGTTGGGTCTGTCTGGTGACTTTGGAAACACTGCATGTCTGCTCTGGATTTAAATACCTTATTTCCATTAGCTGGTGCTCCATCCTGGTGTTGCCAGAGAACAGCAAGCACAAGGAACACATTTGCCTTTCTTTGAAAGATGACTAATTCACTGGATAATCTCATTCTTGGTGAATGGAAAGCTGAAAGGTCTAAATTGTATTTCAAAAGTTCATTGTGAACACACAGTGCTGCAGGAAGCAACAAGCTTATCAAAGATCTTTACCTTGCCTACAGTATCAAATGTTGTGTTCACCACCAAACAAATTGGCAGGATATGTCAATAGAGTCTAGACTGAAAAAGGTCCCCTGAGAAATTAATTTCCAAATCTTTTAATCTACCACATTTTACATATTTTTATCTACAATAGTGCAGATTTTCATACACCCCTACTTTAAGAAAAATGTAGTTAAATACAGTTGAAAAATAGAAGGAAAGAAAATGCATTAAAGAGTTCTTTTTTATCTAAGTGCCTATTTTCTCACATGCAACCTGAAACCTCCTCCAGCAGAATATTCACCTATGTACCTATGTCATCAGGCTGTGCACCCACTCGCAGTGCTCGCTGGAGCTTGTCCGGTGCTTTAAACTAGTTGTTGAAATGACCTACTGCATCGGAGCCATAATTTCTTTCAGGTGGAGAACAAAGAGCTAACTCTTCCCCCTGGGAGCCACAAGAGTTTGTCCTGGGTGATGTCAAGAGCATTTCTAAACCTACCCTGTCAAAAGTACTCCAGATAGTGAGGTATGACGTGGCAGGCAGCTCCTTCATCACCATTTCAAGCATTCTCAGATCATTGGCTTGGCATGCCTGTTTTTTGTGCCTGTGAGACACTCGAGCGAGTCCAGAGAAGGGCAACCAGGGTGGGAAAGGGGCTGGAGGGCAAATCTTCTGAGGATCAGCTGAGGGAGCTGGAGGTGTTCAGCCTGGAGAAGAAGAGGCTGAGGGGAGACCTTATCACAGCCTACAACTACCTGAAAGGAGGGTGTAGAGAGGTGGGAGATGCTCTCTTCAGCCAAGTGACAGGAGATGGGACAAGGGGAAATGGCACAAAGCTGTGCCAGGGCAGGGTCAGATTAGATGTTAGGAAAAAGTTCTTCACTGAAAGAGTTGTCAGGGCCTGGAACAGGCTGCCCAGGGAGGGGCCTGAGTCACTTTCCCTGGATGTGTTTAACAGATGGGTAGATGAGGTACTTAGGCATATGGTTTAGGTTAGGATGGGATTGGTTGGACTTGATGATCTCCAAACGTCTTTTCCAACCTTGTGATTCTGTGATTCTGAGCATCTCATCAGTTAATGAAAACGGGATGGAAAACATAAAATATGACTATGAGCTCTTCCAAAAGATGGCATTTCAGGGAACAGGGTTGCCCAGAAAGAACTGAATTTAAAAGTTATGAAGGAAATCCCAGGTTACAAGATAGTCTCTGTTTTTAAAGGGCTATTTCAGCTTTAGCCAATTTCTCATCAAAATCATGGTGTGGCAGGAGTTTAGTCCAACTTATGTGAGGGAAGGATTTTTTTAGAAGAACTTTGTACTAATTTTAAAAAGCCAGTGTCCTGCTGTCCTGTGTGTTTTGTAGCATCACTCATTGCTGCTGTCCGTTGAGTCTAGATAAAGAATTTGGTCACTAATCACACAGCAATTGGTCTGATTTTTGTGAAACTGAAGAAGTGGGTTTTTTGCTTCCCCAAGACATGCAATCCTTAACCCTTAGTTCCTTTAAAGAAAAAAAACACTTCATCTGAATGCAGCAAAGAGTGGGCACTATAGTTTGTTTTGAAATGTGTGCATTCTTCTTCCGATTCTACTTACTCAGCTGTCATTGCGTGTGTATTGAAAGTGGACAAAGCACAGCCTCTGAAGAGACCATTAGTATTTCATTCCTCCCAACACTGTTTCTTTAATTCTTTTCCCATTCCCAGAGAAGCAGGTCAGATTGTTCTGACAGGATGCCTTACCTATGATTCTTTTTATGCATGGGGCATTCAGGGCAGAACATCCTTTCAGCAAGTTGGTTCTGAAATCAGTATGATTTTATGCCATGGTGAAAGGTATCATATTGAAATGGGACAGACACCCATGGGGCACTTCTCTGGACACCCGGGGAACCTGTCATACCCTGTTGCTTTGCAGGATATTTCACTGAAGGAATGAGAACAAATCAACTACAAACTTGCATGGAAAAAGTATACAAATTTCAGATGTCAATCTCCAATTGCCAGTGACAGAAAGGGCAAAGGACCCCACTCCAGTGCCACACTCAATATTACTCACAGGTGAGCTCTTGCTACAGCCCTCACTTTCTCTGTTAACTCTTTTCTGATGGTGGAATTAGAACTATCTGTGTTTACTGCTTTCAGTTTGGTCTGCATGTTGTGGTTTTATCTGTCCATCCCCTCCCTGCAAAAGAGAAATGATCCCTGAGCTCTGTTCCCAAATTAGACAGCCCCTCCCTTCCATGATTCTTGGAAAATTACCTCTATGGTCTTTTAGGGAACCATGGTATTCTTAGGGATGTCTTTCATGTGGCCATATCATTCTTTCATTGCAACACAAAATCCTCACTGAAAAGCAGCAGCAATGCTATTTAGAACACATTGAAATGCCTTAAATGATGGTTCATCAGAGACTTGGAATCCACAGTACTGCCCAGTCCACTTTCTAGGGGATATTTTTGAGTCTTTCCCATAACTGGTGTGTGTTGCTGAAAGAGAGATGTGAGACATAAAAAAATAAAATAAAGCAGTGAGTTGGATTCTGTCCAGAGAAGGGCATGAGGCTGGTGAAGGGGCTGGAGGGCAAATCCTATGAGGAGTGGCTGAGGGAGCTGAGGGTGTTCAGCCTGGAGAAGAGGAGGCTGAGGGGAGACCTTGTCACAGCCTACAGCTACCTGAAAGGAGGGTGTAGAGAGGTGGGAGATGGTCTCTTCAGCCAGGTGACAGGAGATGGGACAAGGGGAAATGGCAAAAAGCTGTGCCAGGGCAGGGTCAGATTAGATGTTAGGAAAAAGTTCTTCACTGAAAGAGTTGTCAGGACCTGTGTTTTTTTAAACACATGGATGTGTTTAACAGATGGGTAGATGAGGTGCTCAGGGATATGGTTTAGCACAGGACAGGAACAGTTGGACTCGATCTTAAAGGTCTCTTCCAACCTTGTGATTCTGTGGATCCTGCCAGCACCGACCAGCTTGGACAGTTTACTCCCCTTTTTAAATTTATCTTTTCACTCTGTCATTCTACAAATAGTCATAGCTCTCTACATTTTCTGCTTCAGTTTCCATCACTTTCCCACCACTGTTCTCTTTGAGCAGTGACATTCTGGTTTAGAGTGGCGTGGAAAAATAGTCAGAACCAGTCTGCCTGAAAAGTGAAAAGCTATGGTGATGAAACACTGGTTTAAATATAATGAAATCCCATGTCTGTTACAGTACTGCTTTTAAGGAGAATTCTTTTAAGAGCTGTTTTTGCCATTCATTAACGACTCTGAAGCACTGGTGGTGTTTTGCTGGTTTCTACTGTGTAATTTCAATATGCAACAATCTCTCCAAGCTGAATAATTTGGAATCCTCACACGCTTTGCAGTTTTGAGATAATTTGATCTGAATAGCAGTTTCATGTAAATGTTTTGGCAGTAACAAAAATATCCTCAACACTACTACTTACAGCTTTGAAACACCAGTAACGATTTTTCATGCTAGCAGTGAAAGAGCATGATAGGCAGGTTAAAAAAATCGTTAATTCCTCTCTCTGAAACTGATACTTTCTCACTGAAAGGTTTGAAAACAAACCTACTTTCAACAGGTTATTCCTGTATTAATGTGATACCAGCAACATCTGTGCAGCCACCTCGCTCCTCTTGTGGGCAAGCACCATCCAAAGGAGCGTGAAGGAACACAGCTCTTGTTTGCTTCACCCCACAGCTGTGGGGTAAACGTGGGCTACAATGTTTGAAGTGTTAAATAATTGGAGGAAGTGAATGGAAAATGATAACAATAGCAATAGGGAAATTTCTCAAGCGATTTGAGAAGGTTGCCTGGTGCAGGCTGGATGTTTGATTATGTACACACTGGATACTCGCTTCTCTCTGCTTGAATAATACATGGGAACCAAGAACTGTTTACTTTAAAATATCAAAATGAGGAACGACCATGTTCTGAAAATAAAACCTGGGAGTTTCAACTCTGCCACCTCTAGGAAAGCCCAGTGGGAGGGATAGGATTGCTAGAACTAGGGGAGGCCTCCTTTTCCTTATTTGTTATCATTTAACAAAATCTGAAGGCATCTTCCTTTGCAGAGAGCAGGAAATAATTCCTGTGCAGCTCCAGGGCCATGCAGAGGTTATGGTGCCCATTTCACTCATGGTGTGAAACAACGGAGGGCTTCAGGATCCTACTGGGGCCAAACCAAGTCACTAGACACTGGACAAGAAAACACAGAAGAGCACATGTACAGTGGAGTGTTTCTGACCAGTAACAGATGAAAACATAGTGCTCAATCAGCTTTCTCCCTCCAATGTTCTCAAATGCAGCTGGCTGTGTTCTGTTACTGGGGAGGTTTTTTAGAGTTACATTTGGGAGTGCATGGTCAGCAGGCTAAAAAATTCCAGCCAAAATGTTCCTGTTCATTGTCAATCAATGTTGTGCTCCCAGCCTTTGCTCAGAGTCTGCTTGGAATTAGTAACCTAAGTTTTATGGTGATAAACTCCAGTATCCTATGGAGACGAACTAGTGTACGTGTTGTCTACACACTAACAAACGCAACCACGCCTCTGCATGCCACTGAAAAATAAAAAGGACCATACACATGGCATGTATATAACACAATGTTAAGATGTCTGCATCTGGGAGACAGATTGTAGCTGCTGCTTCAGTCCCAGGATGAGGCAGCCCAAGCAGTGTCAAGAGCTGAGGGGTCCTTGCCTTATATAGAGTGAAATGGGGTGTCACTGACTCCAGTAGCAAAAGTCTCAGTGACTTTTGGGTTCTGCCCAGGATGAATCATTATTCCCCATCTTTGGTAGCAAGGACTTTACTAGAACAAGCATGGGTTTTGCTGATCAGAGAACATGGAATCACTTAGACCATTTGTAATAATATCTACGAAATGTGCATCACAGATTTATTTTGCACAAATTTTCTTATTTTTCTGTCCAGAGTTGCTTGTCATGCAGACTCTGAGGACTGTTAGGTACTGCTTAACCTGTATGCAGTATTATGAATGGCATTTGGACAGGGCAACCTCACCTTCTCATTATGAATTCACTGTAACACCTTCAGCCTCTGTAAGTTTTTGTTCTAATCGCCTCCTCCACACTCTCCCTTGTTTGTACAGAAGAAACACCCAGCTTACTGTACACCAGTGGCTAGCAGTGCTCTATCTGCTTTTACTCAGGTAAAGCTATCTGTTAAATACCCTGCTTGTTTCAATCCCATTATAACCGTTCAATGCTTTGGATCTCCCATTTGCAGGCTTGTGAGCCTTTCCATGGCAAGGTGTCTGCAGATGTGCCCTTGTAGTGTTCCCAGGGAGCCATGGGAATTGAGCTATGACACCCAGCTGAAACTTCCATCACCCCTGAGCTCTGCCTGGAGCCACTTCCTCATGGACTTACCTGGACCTTAAGGTTCCAAGTAGGGAATTTGCTCAAGGATGAAGGCCATTGTGCTGGGGATTTGCAGGAAAGGTAGGCACAGGGAATACTGAGAAGGAACTGAACTAACTGAAACCCCAGAACTTTCCAAAACCTCTTTTTATTATGTTTGTGTGCTTTTTTTGGGGTTTTTTTCCTTTCTTTTTGTCTTAACTCATTCTGGGTTGATATTCCTTACATTAACCTTTCTTGATCAGTACTCTTAACACAGCTGTCGGAGTCAAGCGGTCAAGTGAGGAAGATGTTAAGAAATCTTCTCTCCCGTTGCTGCATTACCAAGGATGTTTGAAAGAAAACACAGTCCTTTTGATCTTAGTTATGTGGGAACTCCTCTTCTGCAGCTTGTATCTCAGCAGAAAGCCTAGCAATCTGTTTGTGCTTACTGGGGAAAGATACTGTCGCCTTGCCAACATAATTACATTGGTGAGTTAGAGAATAATGAGTGAGAACAGATGAAATATTTAGATATAAATAGTCTGTTTTCATGTGCTGTGATTGTTGTTAATAAGGCAAGGACGTGCGGTTTGCGGTTCAGGGACAGGATGAGGAACCAGGACATCTGGGTCCCTTTCCCAGTTTTACCACAGTGTACTGAAGAAGTCATCAAGCCTCTTTGTACCCCATCAGTTGGAAGTGGATAATAACACTCTGGGGACTAATCCTTTAATGCTGTCATTTTCAGATGCTCTGAAGGGAAAAGGGATACAAGTGCACAATTTTTACATAGTAGAAAATGGTCTGCCTAAAACTTTAAATCCAGATACCTATAAAGTTTGTGAATTAATTTATCCTATCCTGATTTTAGGATTCTGACCCACCTGTAATTTCATAGCAATGACAGAAAAAGAAGTAAATTAAACCTAGTACAGAATGTTTGAACAAAGTCCTGCCTGAAAGTATGTGATCTGAAGTTTGCTACGATAAGGTTTTTGGGTTTTTACATTCAAACTATGTTGTTTGGGTTCAGGTTTTTTTTTTTGGTAACACCTAAAGTGGTTAATGTAACAACAAGAGTGCAGTATGCCTAACAGGGAGATGGCAATGTCGCCCTCCGAGTCTGGAAAATGTGCTCATTTGTTCATAGCCTACTTGGGCCTTAGCTAATGAGGCTTGGTAGGAGTTAAAAAGGACCTACAGTGGTGATCTACAAAGGGATGTGTTTCCCCTAGCCTAAGCATATTTTGCTTACTGTAACTAATAAATCACCTTTTAAAATCACAGATTAAAAGCATATAATTAGTATAAAGTGATTAACACCAAGATTCATTCTACCTAGGAATAAGTAAGTAGGTGTAGCATGTAAAGCATAGAGGAAAGCAATACTTCTAGTATTCATTTGGGATGAACATTATCCTATTTTGGAGTTTCCAGTGCTCACTTGAAGCAACTTTAGTAGCAAAACCAATAGTCTGTAACACAATAATATTTTTTTACTTGCTGATAGATTCTGGGCATCCAAAAGCTAAGGAGCCAAACAGGAGCAGATCTGCAGTTGGTAACGAGGACCCCACGCCTGTATCGTACAACCAGCTGGAGCATGGGCATTGTCCTCCTGGAGTACCTTTCCCATGTTGGCTTCACCTAAAAGCCCAGTTCATATGCTCTGACCTGTGGTGCAGGAAGAAGCATGGAAAGTGAGAGAAATCGGGATGCACTTCTGTTGTGAACTGCAACTCCAAATAACCCTCACCCTATTGGTACCCTTATCACTGAAGAAGGGCAGTATGTGGGCACTCAGAATCCAGCTGGCCAGGCAAGAGCAAGCACAAATTTTCCTTTCTTTCATCAAAATGCAGGCAAAGCTTTGCTCTAAATCACTGTGTTTAGACAAGGCTAAAGCAGCAGGCTTCGAGGGCTATGAAGATGATTAAAGGCCTGGAGCATCTCCCCTGTGAGGAAAGGCTGACTGACCTGGGGCTCTACAGCCCGGAGAAAAGAAGACTGAGAGGAAATCTTACTAATGTTTATAAATATCTCAAGTGTGGGACACAGGGGGAAATGGCCAGCCCCTTCTCAGTGGTCTGTGGGGACAGGACAAGGGGCAATGGCCTCAAGTTGGAGCACAGGAAGTTCCACACCAATACGTGGAAGAACTTTTTCCCGGTGAGGGTGACAGAGCCCTGGAACAGGCTGCCCAGGGGGGTGTGGACTCTCCTTCTCTGGAAATATTCAAGACCCATCTGGATGCCTCCCTGTGTGACCTGTCCCTACTGCTTTGGCAAGGGGGGTTGGACCCAGTGATCTCTTGAGGTCCCTTCCAATCCGTATGATTCTGTGATTCTGTGAAGCAGCAACTGAAACACTTAGGATGTAGCGCAATTTCAGACTTTTTGGAACAAGCCTTATGGCTATGTTTAAAGAAAATTGGTTTCAGCTTGTTGATTTTATCTCATTTGAAAGTATTCTTGAGAACAGTTTCATCCACTGCAATATTGGCTTCCTATTTAATCAGGGGAAATTAGCTCTTCACCATCAGTCTAAGCTAATACCAGACTTCCTGTGATATTAAAAGTGAGTGTCCAATGTACAAAAAACTTCCCAGGAATCTGTAACGACTCATTTATTTCCTAATCGACTTGTACATTAAACCAAAGAATGCAAGCCTGTGGTAATCAAGCCCTTCCCTTTTTCTATCCCCAGTCCTTGATTTTGCCAGGCAGAACGCAGGCACACGGCCTGCCAGGAAAACTTCAGCACAGCCCATCAGGGTCAGGGACATGAGCACCATGCCAGGGCTTACTGCTGAGTGCTCCCAGCACAGATGGAGCCATGTGTGCTCTGAGTGGTCTAGAACGTTACGTTGGAGTGGGTGAGAGTTGGTGAGCTGTCAGCTGAGATCCCTTGTCCACCTCTAGCGTCTTAAGGAAAACGTGTGCTCAGGGATACAGGGAATAGGTACCAGGAGGCTCATTACCTTTTCCATAAGTAACATGCCCATCATAATGATTTACATCATCATAAGGTCTTTCACACTAACTTCCCTAAAAAGACATCCCAAGCCAACACACACACCCCACTCTAGCTGTATATCTATGTATGCGAAGTCATGTAAATAACTTAGCGGTGAGAGAAAACAGCAGGAATAACCAAAAGATTTAGCAACAAAATTTCTTTTCCTAAGGCGTAAGTCCCACTAATAGTAATTTCATCTCAAAGCAGAAAGCACAGCATTACATTATTTGAGCACTAAGGCCAAATTTCCCTGGTTGCTAGTTAGGCCCCAAGCTCATACAGACACAGCAGGAGAAACCCAAAATGATTTTGTTTCCTAGTGGCACTAATTCCATTGCTAGAGAAAATGTAATTATATTTATATTGACATTATAATGATAACTGTGCAGGCCAGACTCCATTCTGTCTGTTAGGCCAGATAAAAATGAAGCACCAGCAGAGATCTAAGGAATTTCTGTTCCTTGGTGGTGGCGTGCCTGGCAGCCCAGCTAGTAATTTCAGCAGCAAGAGTTCATTCTGAGAAAAAGATAGTTAAGATTTAATTTTGTCTTAACTACAGAAGCTCTCCGTTTTGCATTGGTCACAGCATCCACAAACAAACTCCATGTAGGCTTTGCAATAGGCAGGCTAGGCTTTTGGCCTGTATAGCCCTAAAACTGGGGACTCAAAATCTTGTAATGTAGCTTAAACGATGTGCAAGGGCAGGTTCAGATTAGACATCAGGAAAAAATTCGTCACTCAAAGAGTTGTCAGGAACTGGAACAGGCTGCCCAGGGAGGGGGTTGAGCCACTGAGCATGGATGTATTTAAAAGATGGGTAGATGAGGTGCTCAGGAACATGGGTTATTAGAGGACAGGTATGGTTGGACTCGATCCTTTTGGTCTTTTCCAACCTAGTGACTCTGTGATCTCATAGCAGTTACATATGCATACATATATATGTGATACAAGGTGGGTTTAAGAGCACAAGGCTGTAGAAAAGGGGAGCGGAGTACTCATTAAGATAACTCAGTTTTCAGTTGTGACACATTAGTGAAAGCCGCTATTTCCCATAACAGCCCTCCACCACAGCCCTTTTGATCCTCAGCCCAACCTGTCACTCCTCCATGTCCATGCCACTGGGGATAAGTGGCAGAATCCCTGCAGAGAGGTCTGCCCCTCAGGTGCGTGAGTACTCAGTACACATTTCCATGCTACGGGATCTGTAGAGCACGACAACAAATACATAGGTATTTATACGAATGGAAGCTTGTTACATGCTCTAAGAATTTCGTATGAAGTTTTTTATTAACTTTGCTGGATGGCAAAGTTATGGGCTCAGTGCCTGTTATTACTAAGACAAAAAAGCAAGTCTTGCATCTAGGAAGGAATAAATGCTTGAATCAGTACAGGCTGGGGGATGACCTGCTGGAGAAGAGCTCTGCGGAGAAGGACTTGGGCGTCCCGGTAGATGACAGGGTGGCCATGAGCCAGCAGTGTGCCCTGGGGGCTAAGAGAGCCAATGGGATCCTGGGGGGCATCAGGAGTGTGGGCATCAGGTCGAAGGAGGTGATCCTTCCCCTCTACTCTGCCCTGGTCAGGCCCCAACTGCGGTATTGTGTCCAGTTCTGGGCTCCCTGGTATAAAAAAACCGGGGATCTCCTGGAGAGAGTCCAGAGAAGAGCTACAAAGATGATTAAAGGCCTGGAGCATCTCCCCTATGAGGAAAGGCTGGGTGAGCTGGGGCTGTTCAGCCTGGAGAAAAGAAGTCTAAGGGGGGGACCGTATTAATGTCTATAAATACCTTAAGTGTGGGATGCAGGGGGAAATGGCCAGCCCCTTTTCAGTGGTCTGTGGGGACAGGACAAGGGGCAATGGCCTCAAGTTGGAGCACAGGAAGTTCCACACCAACATGGGAAGAACTTTTTCCCAGTGAGGGTGAGGGAGCCCTGGGACAGGTTGCCCAGGGGTTGTGGAGTCTCCTTCTCTGGAGATATTCCAGCCCCGTCTGGACGCCGACCTGTGCAATATGAGCTGGGGAGCTGCACTGGCAGGGGGGTTGGACCTGATGGTCTCTTGAGGTCCCTTCCAACCCCTACGAATCTGTGATTCTATGAAAGGTTTTTTTAAGGAGATTTGTAGCATTCCGTTTGGGAGGGATGCCGCGTTCCCCACCTTAAGGGCTGACCTTGCATTTCAGAGAAGCAGAACAAAACATGTATTACAGTTACAGTGATGAATTTTTCAACACAGAGCTGAAAAATGAACACAGCAGGTATAGCACCCCGGAGATGCCCCGCTGCTGTGAACAGTAATTGCCTGCTGGCTGTTTGAGACTGGCGAGATCACATACAGGAGATTCGGACTGGGACCCGGCCCCATTTGACTTGTGGTTTTACTTGCTTATTTATCAGTCTCAGTTGCCCCTGCATTAAAAGAGAGGCCCTTCAGGAAAATAGTTCTTTCCTGAAATTCAAGGAGGTGGGAACCGCAGTCATTCACTGCTGATACATTAACTTAGCACACAGCAGTGTTTTTAGGCATTTATCCTAGCTATATTAATTTAATATGTTATGGTACATGTGCCAGCCTAGCCTATTGTGTTCTCACAGCACTTTATCAGTGTGAGATCTTGCTAGTTCTAAAGTCAAGATTGTATAAGCATTCATGATTTCTCTCACACAAATGATGCCACTACCCACAGGAGCAGCAATAGTGAGGGAGGGTGTTTAAAGTCAGGGTTGAAGGATTTCTTCATCCTAAGGAAAACAATTGTAGAGAGGAAATTACAAGCTGGAACTGACGAAATTAAATAATTAGAACTAACAGTTTTCAAAAGTTAAACTTTAGTTAAGAAGAATTGGAATATTAATTCCTGGAATGGACAATCAGAACACGTTGATTTTTTTAACAGTTTACAAATACCCAACCAAACAAACACAAAAAACTTCTCATGTGGGTCAAATGAACTTAATCTTCTTTGGCTTTTTCTTCTGTACTCAAACACCAAAGCAAAAACCCACTGCTACAATACCTGTAATTAGGAGACTAGCAGACAGATTAGTCAGTCCCCACTAACGAGGAGAAACAGGAAAGGAAAGAAATCTGGGCTGTGGGTGGAATCACTTGCTCCTTGGTGGTGCAGCCCCACCACTGGGGAGGAAAGTGCTGATAGAGTTGAAACTCAGTTTTCTCTGTTAAACTGAAAGGTTATCACTTCTTAGCACACAGCAGAGTTAGGAAGGTAACTGTGGGACATACAGCTGTGCGGGCAGTAAGAAGCACATAGGAGCCATTGATAGACTGGGAACTTGTTTAACTGCATCCTCCACACCTGGATGTAGCTGAGGGTTTGTCAGTGTTTCCAGTCCAAGCCCGGAGCAGAGATTTGGCTGAGCTTGGGGTTTTTTTTCCATTTTTGTCAATATTAAAAATACACATGTACCTGGTGGCACTTTTGGCATTCACCACAGAAAAGCTTTTGCGGGCAGAGTCCAGCACCATCACAGGTTTAGAAATACTTCATAGATGTGTGCAGATCCAGAAGCTTACATTGGCTTAAACAGGAGGAATTTTACATGCTTTACCAGTGTTACCTAAGGAAATATAGCTCCCAAATGGTGATTTATTTAATTTCCCCCCCTCCCCCAACAGTTCTAATGTGGGAGTGGATGTATGTTGACACCGGGCCAAGTTAAGGACACTTAAACCCTTTTAGATATAGAGCTTTCACAGCTCGGTTGTTCTCAACCCTAAGTTTTGCTTTTGCAGAATTTTTAACTTGGTTAGTATTTTAAGTTAGTATTCCCTCTAATATTAAATATTATAATGTTTTAGATTAAATTACTCTAATTTCCAACCACAGGCCTTCTCTGCAGTCAGTTTGTGCGCACAATCTGAAAGTGAATTTTCAACATTAACCGTTTCATAATACTGAAATAAAAATCAAGAGGGTCATACAAATATAATAGAAAAACTGAGGATAACATATGCACTAAAATAAATATTTGGGAAGAATGCTAGAAATCCTTTGCTTATGCACAAAAACTCCCAGAGTACTCACAGTGGTCCATCATTTCACAGAATCACAGAATCGTAGGGGTTGGAAGGGACCTCCACACATCATCGGGTCCAACCCCCATGCCAAAGCAGGGTCCCTAGGACAGGTCACACAGGGAGGCATCCAGACAGGGCTTGAATATCTCCAGAGAAGGAGACTCCACACCCCCTGGGCAGCCTGTCCCAGGGCTCTGTCACCCTTACTGTGAAAAAGTTCTTTCCCAAAGTTTTGGGGCACCTTCGTGGTCCTGAAAAAAACCATTTTGTTCTCCTCAGTGTTTTAGAGATGCCTGTATTGGTTAGTGAGAAAGAGAGTTTCTCTGACAGTGAAACATTTCTTCACAGGAATGAGAACAATTCCTTAAAGCTCCCTTTTTTCTTTTCTTTTTAAGGACAATGATACCAAAGGTAGAATTCTGAAATTGATATCATTAAATTGCTAGAAATTCACTGATATTAAAATCACATTTACTTGCTATTATTTTGTTGGGGGTTTTTTACCTGGAGAGGTTTAGGAGGTCAGTTTTTAATGTATAACACATTCAGTTGACAATACATGCAATAGGAATATGAGTGAATTTATAACTAGTAAAAATGCACCAATGGCAGGGAATGACTCTTAACTATAAAAATAACAGCACTAGCAAATTCTAAACTTACTACACGAAATCTCAGAGGGAGCCAGTATGTGAAAGCACTGACGTTTAACATTACGGGTCACCAGTGTCTAATTTCATTTGGAATTACATTTATCTGCTTCCAGATTTAACCAGATCCATAATATACAAAACACACAACACGCCAGTTAGAAATGCATCTATCATTTTGAATAAATAGCAGATGACATATACTTTACATTTCAGTAACAAAGTCAAGCCACTTTGAAAAAAATATAGTTTGCAGGCTACTTTAAAACATTTTTCTCTATTTTTTCACTCCTTAATGGAGCCGAAATAATACCAACAGTGTAGCAGAAATGTATTACAAGGGAGAAAATTTTTGGACAGATCCTGCCTTGTCCAGAGTACTGGAAATGTCACACCAGTGAGACTGGCATAGTCCCACTTCCTTTTCCAGAGGAGACTGAAATAAACATCTGTGCGTTTGGATGATAATCTAAATTAGACAGAGTATGGCAGAGACTTCCTTTAGCAGTTTCTCTGCCACCAAAGGAAATGAGAGAGCAATTTTCTAACTCAATAATTAGATGTATCTCACTGTAGATTGTTTTGTCTGTTTGTTGAAGGGACAGCTCAGCTTTTTTGGGGCCCCTTCAAAGGCAGCCTGGATAACCCAGCTCCCCACAAACACCTTGGCCAGAAGCTGCCTGGCAGAGCGATGCGAGGGTGGGCAGCAGGCATTGTCCCCCTCACTCTTCACCCACTCCTCTGTCTCTGGAGCCCCTGCCCGGAGATCGCAAGCAAGCAAACGAGTTAGACCAAAGGATTCCCACCACATGCTGGGGTCATAGTAGCCGCTCACACCTTGCATGGATGACCAGCAACATATGTTCTTTCTAACCAGATCTGCACTGTCCACGTGAATATAAATGTACACGCACACCAGCAAAGTTGAGTGGTACCTAGCACATCCATAAAACCAAATGAAAACTTGGCTGCACTCTGGTAGAGATTTGTAGTGGTTTAAATTTGCTATTATTTTTCAGTGGGGTACCTTTCCTGCAGAAAAAAAACAACCCCAAAATTTCTGTTTTCTACATTACATTCTTGTGAACAGGGTCAGCTTTCCAGGAGTTTACAGTGAATAAAAATTAGTGGTATAAATCAGGTAGCAAAATTATTTCAAGAAAGCTGAGTCATATTGTGCCAGCAATGATTTTGCAAATATCTGTGTACAAGTATTTATGCGGCATGAACTGCTGTCTATATGCGTGTTCAGCTCCACCTGAAGTCCATGGAGATATGCTAAATCACAGAGGAGTAGTATCTAGTTGTTAAGCCTGCATTTGCACTCACATAAAGCACAAAAGTGTTCTGGATTTGCATCTAAAATTGATGTTTGACAGCTAACCATTCAACTTGCCCCTACAGAGTACCACAGAATCCTACCCCAAATCTTGTTTCCCACTGCTCAGTGCCACACATGATCTCTGCACCTCTCTAAGTGTACAAAGCAGGTATGTAAGACATCAGAAGAGGAACATTATGGTCACTTTGCACAAATGAACACAACTAGAATAATGCTAGAGGCAAGGGGAATTAGGTCTCATGAGTATAAATTTTGAGCGAAAGAATTAATTTATGTTTGTTTGAAAGAGATCAGCGAGGCATAAAAATGTTCAGGAATGCTTAATCCTAAAGGGAATGAGATTTATCAAAGCAATTTGAAAGTATAATACATTCATTTCTGGTTCTACAGGCAAAGAAAAACCAAAAGAGTCCAAAGCATTAACAAGTTAGAAGCTATTTTTCATGCTGCCAACTCACAAGCTATTTTTCATGCTGCTATCGTTACCTCAAGCTTGATGCTAACAGTGAAAGGCAAATCTGGTTCTGGTAAGCAATTATTAACTTGCAGTAAGCATTAGGTTTATATTTAAAGATCAAAGGAAACATACATAAAGCATTTTGAGTACATATATATTCTCTGCTTTATGTCCTTGTTTTTGGTTTCATATCCAGTCACTACCGTGTTTCCCTCTTACCTTCTTAGTGAGTCCAGAATCTGTACTGAAAAAGAAATTGTAGTTACATTATTCCATAGTAATACATAATGGACTAAAACCTTCATGCAGAGATCCTCTCAGTTGGTATAGGAGACCAGAGGACCTAGAGGATCTCTTGCTATCAAATTCATTTCAAAGACAATGAAGCACTTTGTAAATTGTGTTTTCTCCCCTCTGAAAACAGCTATCACCCAAACGATCAAACCATTAATAATACACATTTAAACAAATATCCCATTGCTCTGACAAATCCCAACACTAGCACTCCCCTTAACTAACACTGCTATTCCAAGATCACTGTGCCATGAGAGGGAGGAAGGTTGGTGGTTTTCTTCATTTCAGGGAAAGGGTCATCACTGTGATAGATTCCAAGCTACCCTTTTGCAGAAGTGAGCTTGGCCTATAGCTAAGCAATCTGCAGGTCATCGCTACAACCAAGAACTGAAGTCTTTACTCATGGCTGATCTCCACCTGGGATACATTTGTGCAGGCTGTTTTATGCTTCAGTAAATCTGACCCTTTGCTTCTGTCGGTCCTCTGGTCAGTCTAAACTTTTGGACTGGATAAAAATGAAGGCATCATTTGGAAAATCTTTACTGAAAAAGTCTATTTTCCAAACATTTTGCAAAGAGCTTAAGAGTTTGGATTTCAGCTCAGGTTCTAAACAAAACAATCAAGAATTTGGTTTGAATAAAACTTACTGTATCCTTACTGTAAGGGAAAGTAATAAAGGTATGTTTGATTTCATGTCATAGCACAGACTGCTAGACATGGCTTCCATACAGTAATTTTAACAGCTGTTCATCTCCACTCACATGTAACGAGTTCTTTGAAAGCTGTATGACTGTACACAAAACCAAGCAAACTGATGGCAGATTTGTAATCACTTTGCAAGTGGTATTAAATGCACCTGCATAAAACCATCTGGGTCTACTCTATGTGTGGTAAACTATCAGGAAAGAGAGTGGACACTTGACAGCTTGAGGAAACCAAGTTCATCTCCCTAAATGCTTAGGAACTACCTAATCATTAAATAAACATACACCTAAAAGCTCACTGGCCATGTGAAGGCTAGGTATCATGGCCATATTAGATGAACTACTACACATTCATATGACATCAAATATTACTTCCAGCTACTGATCATTTCTAACCTTACAACATAGCAAAGCTGTGATACTGGAAATGCCTAGAGCTTGCTACTGGTCTATGTGTCCACTTTGTGATCAGGGCTCCCAGTAGCTCTGCTCTCCATCCTGTACCATGGATTTACTAATATGGAATACGCTTGCTTCTGTGCCATGTGGTAACAAACATAGCCAGGCTAAAAACTGTAGATAGGTCTGGATTTACAGAAGACTTGGCTGCAAAACTTCCGGATAGTTCCAAGTCCCTCTTGCCAGTTCTCCTGGAGACTCAATAGCTGTAGAAATCTCATCCTCTGACCTTTGAGTTTCCTTTAAATCAAATAGATTTTTTTTATTGCAAATCATAAGGTGGAAGTGTGGAAAATTATTTTTCTTTTCAATGTACCTGTAGAGTTTTAGGTTTGGTTTCTAATGCACATAAGTTCAAATCCTTGCCATTTATATAGTCTAGAAGTTTCTTTTGTTGATGGTTTGAAATGCACAATTTGTTTTACATGCCCTTGTACAGTGATTTGACTTAAAACCACTTTAGCTGCTTTGTTACAAATGGTTTTAGTTTCCAAGTAAACCAAGTGGCAGAGCAATTAAAAACATATTGAATTAATTTAAAATATTAATATCCACAGTTGGCTCTAAATCAAAACAGAATTACTCTGGAATTAGCGAGTTTTATTTCTGACAGTTCTTATTTTAAAAATATAGTAAAACATATTCCATATATTCACTTACTTTAAAACAGAAACTCAACAACCAGGGATTGATGCATTCATTTTTTTTTCCTCATGTTGGAGACATTTCTTTATACAGAAGAAAATGCTTGGTTTCTTTTCCCTTCGATGCAAAAGTAATCCTGTAAATGCACTTTTCATGTCCCAATGTGTAGGCACCTTGTTGAACATTAGGATTCTGCAATTAGATAAATCAGATTTCCCAGTGAAGATCTAAAGCCACAAGTACAACTCATCTTCAGTTCACTAGTGATATGGACAGTTACTGTCTTGGGACCAGATCCTGTAAACCTATGCATGAATAGCTTCACCCATTAAGAGCTGGTCTGGTGGTGACCATTACACTGCTCATGTGAGTCAGGGAGGTTATCCCATAGCTACAACAAAGCCCAACTTCAAGCTCTCATCTACAAACACTAGTATAGGGCCTGTTGCAGGTGATGTCAATGGCAGGGTGATGTAGAATGGCAGGAAGCATTCTTTGCAAAACTGGCTTTGCAAACACCAGCTGCTGAGCTGGAGGTTAAGGTGGCCCTCCTGTCACAGTCCCAGGTGAAAGCAGCAATGAAGAGGAAGCATGAGTAGCACAGACAAGGCTTCTGATGACTCACCACGCATCGCACAAATTGCAGACTGGTGTGAGGAACGTACCAAACTCCATGTCAAGTGGTGGCCAGATGTCTGCACCCCAATTTCAAGAGCTTATACTCCTGGCATGGCTTGCAAGGTGGGATGGTGCTAGGAGCATGCCAGTGCTTGCTGGCATTGGGTAACCAAGGTCCTATTTAGGCTTTGAAAGACAGAGAACGCTTCCACTGTAGCATCTGCACTGCAATTATTTGGTCTCAGGGAGGCCTCCATAGAGACAGGAGAGATCAGTAACCTCCCATCATTTCTGGTTGTAACTGTGCTGGTTGCCTGGAGGCTGTCCAGCAAAACTCTCTGTAATGGTGCCCTTAGGCAGACCTCTGCGTTATCCCGATTCATCATCACTTTATCCTGGCATTTGCTGCCATGCCTTTGCATATGTAATGCCTCTAGGATTTGACCCACGCGGAGGACCCACTCCTCCAGTCTGTCCCCCTGACCTTTCCAAGGGTGCTAATGATTTAATGTTAATGGCTATCCACTTCAGAAAGGGTTGTGGAGACTGGGGCGTGGGAGGTCATTATTGTTTAAACACATTTGTTTTGCCTTTCTTCTCAGAAACTTTAAATCAGGAGAAGTTTCTTTACACAGAATGCCCAAACTGACAGCTTTAGGATGTGTGAGAAAGACACAGTTAATTTAGGGCAAAAGATAAGACATTTCCTTGGGGAAGCACTAATACCAGGACTATTACCCCTTGGTGTCATTTCAGATTAGTGTACTACAGTGAAAAGGATTCTAAATCTTTTTAATTGAAAAATATTTGTCTTCTCATTACTAAAATAAGTTTCTGCCTAGAGGTTAAACAGTTTTTAAATTATTTCTGAATTACATCCAATTTCTGGACAGTTTATCAAAAAGAGGAGGATGCACTTTGTATGTTGCCTTGTTAATTTATGTCAGACCAGAGGAAGGAGAAATGTACTTCCTCAGTGACGCCACAGGAATAGTTAAATGAAAAGGTGATTAGAAATACAAGGTCCAGACATATCTAACTTCCTAAGATTTGCACAAACACATCCGCCTGTATCCGACATGTTATGACATAGAATGACAGAATCATAGAATGGCATGGGTTGGAAGGGACCCCAAGGATCACAGAGTTCCAACCCCCCTGCCACAGGCAGGGACACCAACCTCAGGCCTGGATCTACACAAGGTTGCCCAGGGCCCCATCCAACTTGGCCTTGAACACCCCCAGGGATGGGGCATCCACCACCTCTCCGGGCAGCCTGTTCCAGCCCCTCACCATTCTCTCTGTGAAGAACTTGCCCTTAATATCTAAACTAAACCTTCGCTCCTTTAGCTTTAATCCATTCCCCCTTGTCCTGCCATTGTCTACCCTTTTAACAAGCTGATTCCCCTCCTGTTTCTCTGCTCCCTTCAGGTACTGGAAGGCTGCAATGAGGTCCCCCTGCAGCCTTCTCTTCTCCAGGCTGAACAAGCCCAGCTCCCTCAGCCTCTCTTTGTAGGGCAGGTGCTCCAGCCCTCTAATCATCTTCGTGGCTCCTCTGAACCCTCTCCAACAGTTCCACATCTTTCTTGTATTGGGGGCCCCAGATCTGGACACAGGACTCCAGATGGGGCCTCCTGGGGGCAGAGCAGAGAGGGACAATCCCCTCCCTGTCCCTGCTGCCACCCCTCTTCTAATGGAGCCCAGGATCCCATTGGCCTTGTGAGCTGCAAGAGCCACTGCTGGCTCATGTTAAGTTTCTCATCCACCATGACATGTGCGGACATGTCCTAATTATGCATGCAATGCAGAGGGATAATTATCTGAACTCACTTGTTATAATAAGAGTTCACAGAAGAAATTTACTCAGCTTCTCTCTCCCCTTTTTCTGGCTGAAAGTTCAAAAAAGCATCAGATGCACTGATTTTAATCCACACAGGTTTTTGATTCATAAGGCATGAAATGACCTCACAAAAGGGAGAAAATACAAATACCCTTTTACCTTTAGCATGTTCTGAGCAGGAAACTGTGATCTGGGCTTGCTTGGTCCTTGACCCATCAAGAGGCCTTGGCCCTGTTTCATTTTGTCCCAAACCTAAAAAAAATAGATCTGAAGCAAAGTTCTTGCTTTGACTGCCATAGATACTAACCTCAGGAGCATCCCAGAAGGCACAGTTCCCTTCAGTATAGGTGACATGCTGGAAGATTTGAAAAAGCATTAGAGAGGTTGTTGATTATAAGTTTAGGCATTCTTTTACATGAAATTTGGCCTTGTTATCTATTTTAGAGGTCTAAACACAAAAGCTTAAGTACACTCTAGTTGGGGGGGGTGCAGCATATTTCAACTGTCACTCCTCAGATTGGTGTTTCTGTAGAGATGCAGTCTGCCAGCAGTCTTTAGGTAACTGCATGACTCATAGAACACTTGTATGTTAGGGTGGTTTGAAGGGTTTTTTCCCTTGAAAATCCTTCCAACCAACTGTACACATCTCGCTTATCTCACTTCTCATGCTTGCATAATGATTGTGTTTCCTCTGATCTTTACTGAAGAAAAAATATTTTCCTTTTCTAATTCAATCCTTAGCCATTGTTTTCCCAACCTTGAGTTCTCAAGAAATATGATTTTTTTTAAAAAAAAAGCCTAATTAAGCCATTTATCAAACTTTTCCAAGTGGGTAGAATGACAAATTATCCCTATCTTCCACCAACAATCTGATGGATGGGAAGATAAAGATGCAGAGGCTGTTATTTTAGCTGGGATCTCTCTACTATATCAATTGTTTGGCCCCAAGCCAAAAGGCCCTAAGAGATGACAAGAACTAATGATGGGTCCATGAAGTTTATGCAGCGTGAGGCCTGACATCAAAGGAATCTGCCCTTATTAGCAATATCTCTGTGCCTCCTTCCTGGAAAAAACCCACTCATTTGTAGTGGGTTTTTAAAATTACTTAATCATCTTGCTCTTTAGTAAACAGAAAGAAAATGCAAACTGTAAATAAGTTTGCACAATAATTTATTGCTGAAAAGTTCTGCTTTTCTTTATCCATAGCAATCACACAAACATAGCAATGGTGTTACTTTTAAGTTCACCTACAGAGTCTAAGACAGAATATAAGTCATTTTCCTTAGAAGTCTTTATTTTTATGCCATTCCTTCAGAAGAACCAGGCTCCCTGAGGCCTACACCAGATATAATCTGGGCATGTGGAAGCAAGCATGGAGTCCTGCTCAGGGAAAGTCAGTCAACTTCAGTAGGGTCAGGTCCCCCCCAAACCAGCCTCAGATTGCAACCCACTGAAATCACGTGGAGAGAGGATGCTGTGGAGTCAAAATCAGAATGCCAGAAGTTTTCTTGAATTCAGAGACAGAGTGAGAAAAGTCATGGAAGAAAAATTCATCCCAAGTTGGATAGAGCCTGGAAGCTTGCAACAGATGCCAGGAAAGAACTCATGGAAAATACTGCTATTTGCTTGTGTATACTTACACTCTTCTTAAGAATTCTTTTTTTTGGGGTACAGGGTTTTAGGTGATTCAGATCTTGGGTCTGACACTGTTCAAAGGATCACCTTTGAAGTTTGTAACTTCAATCTTTCTCCCTTCTCCATATGTTGTTTTTGTTTTTTTTTAATATGCATCTGTTTTTACCTGCAGTGGAGACCCTGTGTACAAGGTGTGATACAATCACCGCTCTACTGGAAAGCAGGAAGAGTGGCTATAATGGCCAGAACGACTTCTATGGGAAAAAAGAACCCTGAAAGAAAAAAAACCCACCCTGAAAGACAATAAAAACCTGTTTTGAAAGAAGTTAGAGAATTTGGACTGAAAACAAGCCATTTCTGCAGATACTACATGTTACTGGGAGCTAGAAGTAACATCCATATATTTTTCACTGAGAAACTATTTTAAAATTATTCTTGATGACTGGTTTTTATCCCTTTTTTTCCCTTGTAGGAAGCAGACAGCATTACACTTACCAGCAGAATGAAAAACTGCAGTAATGCTTTATGAAAACACAGGAATTCTGCATAGTCGAATAGTTATATACCTGATCAGCTGGAGTCATCTTTTCAACAGAACATTTTCACAGTGCAGCATTAAAAAGAGTAACACAGTGAAAACAGCCTTAGAAGTCTGTGCAAAGACATGTTCAGACTAGTACCTTACCTTTGTTCTCCAGTTTGGAATTATCAGTACGTGGAGCAGAGTCTGGCTGGAGGCCTGTGTCTAGTGGTGTTCCCCAGGGCTCTGTGTTGGGTCCAGTCCTGTTTAATATCTTCATCGACGACCTTGTTGAGGGAATAGCATCCACCCTCAGCAAGTGCCGATGATACAGAGCTGGGAGGGGTGGCTGACACGCAGGACACTGTGCTGCCATCCAGAGAGACCTGGGCAGGCTGGAGAGCTGGGCAGGGAAAAACCAGATGAGATTCAACAAAAGCAAGTGGAAAGTCTTGCACCTGGGAAGGAATAACTGCTGGAATCAGTACAGGCTGCGGGTGACCTGCTGGAGAGGAGCTCTGCAGAGAAGGACCTGGGGGTCCTGGTGGATGACAGGTTGGCCATGAGCCAGCAGTGTGCCCTGGGGGCTAAGAGAGCCAATGGGATCCTCAGGGGCATCAGGAGGAGTGTGGCTAGCAGGTCCAAGGAGGTGATCCTCCCCCTCTACTCTGCCCTGGTCAGGCCCCACCTGGAGTATTGTGTCCAGTTCTGGGCTCCCTGGTATAAAAAAGACAGGGATCTCCTGGAGAGAGTCCAGAGAAGAGCTACAAAGATGATTAAAGGCCTGGAGCATCTCCCCTATGAGGAAAGGCTGGGTGAGCTGGGGCTGTTCAGCCTGGAGAAAAGAAGACTAAGGGGGGACCGTATTAATGTCTATATATACCTTAAGTGTGGGCTGCAGGGGGAAATGGCCAGCCCCTTTTCAGTGGTCTGTGGGGACAGGACAAGGGCCAATGGCTGCAAATTGGAGCACGGGAAGTTCCACACCAACATGCGGAAGAACTTTTACACAGTGAGGGTGAGGGAGCCTTGGGACAGACTGCCCAGGGGGTGTGGAGTCTCCTTCTCTGGAGATATTCAAGACCCCTGTCTGGACGCCTATCTGTGTAATATGAGCTGGGGAGCTGCTTTGGCAGGGGGGTTGGACCAGATGATCTCTGGAGGCCCCTTCCAACCCCTATGATTCTGTGATTCTGTGATTTGCCAGTCTGCAGAGTCCTTACCGTGCGTGGAAGGACTTCACGCCCTTCCTCCTCTGGCATGTAGGAATATAGTTATACCACTCCTTCCCTTCCCAGTATGCATTTACATCTCTAAACTCTTAAAAGGATTTGTTGTTCAGTTATGATGTCATCTTTTCAGTAGCATCTGCATAACCAACAAATACTGATTAAACAAACAAACAAAAAAGGATAGCCATCTCCACAATACACCTTATCAATTCCTTAAGGATTTTTGTCAAGTGTGGTTACTTGGACTATAACTGTTCCACTGTTGCATTTTATGATAATCCGACTTTAAATATGGTTGTGGCACAAGTGAGATTTATGGCCATAAGATTCATTTACTAGAAGCAGGTGAGGAAAGATGTGTTTCAGCAGCAGGAACCAACATGGCAAACCTCAGAATAGGGTCTTCTCTTCTACCAGGTTGTACTACCAGGACTAAGAGATCAATTTTTCTGTCACCTACTTGAGTTCTGATGAAGTGCAACTGAACTTCGTGAAACTGTTCTCAATGGAGAACACGTACCATCCTCAGGAGAGCCCACAGTCTTGTATTCACGCTGTATAGCTGAGATTTTACTTCCAGTCATATGTAAAACTTCAGGAACAACACAAGGTGGAAAAGGACCACTGCTTCTACGAAGAGGCACTAGCAAATCTAGGGTATGGAATCAATGTTGAACTTTCCCATTTCTCAATAAGATGCCCTGCATTCAACCTTCTCCTATTGTTACCTACCCATCAAGCAGGTTACTCAAAGTGAAGAACAAGTGGCTTTGCACTCGTGGAGTTTTTCTTCCCCGCTACTTTTCAAAAGGGGGCACGGCATGTAATCTGCCACGCTGCTTTTTAGCCTGAGACATACAGGTAATTTACATTGCTTTATCAACTGTAGGGTTGTCCACAAGCTTTAATGTTTTGGAGGGGAATAAAATAGAGCTTGGAGTATGTGAGGTCCAATATAAACAACCATGGAAAGAACAAAAGGGAACTTGTTAATACTAAAACCTTATTTGGCAACTTCAAACCCAGGAATTATTATTCTGGTAGGGAATACAATGTGACCCATGCAACAGCACAGTAATTCAATTTCTTTCTTCCTGTTGATGCGCTCGATGTCTGAGTACATCATGTGCTTGCTTAGCTCTTTATTGATACCAGCGCTGCTTAGGAACCACACTGCAGGTTCTCTATATGCTACCCACTTGCAATGCTTTGGATGAAACTGTAAATAAAGATAACGCACCAGTGGAAATTTTCTGCTCAGAACCATATTTTTTTCAATAGGGTATTACAACAATATGCAATTAAGTGTTCAAATGTCATTGCTTCTAACTCTGGAAGGGAACTCCTTGAACAAAGAAGCTCGAGTGCAATTTGGCTGGGAATTAAATGTTATTCAGCAAAAGATCCCTACTAAAGTTGCCAATAAACCAAACTGTCTGCTTACTTATAATTAGCAACATGGTCATTGTCTGGCTACGCTGGCATACTGTAAATATGCCTGTGCAGACTGCGTGATTTAAGATTATTTAGAAGACAGTTAATCATTCTCTCAGGAGACAGGTAAAACAACTCCTCTCTCAGTCACTGTGTCTGGCTCAGAGGGGTAGTGGCTGCAGTTCAATCCTATTTAGCCTTTCTCCCGTAAACTACAGAAAGGAGGTATTTTTTTTTTCTTTACCTGTGGCTCCAATTAGCAAATACAGCAAGCTCATTCTGAACTGCAAGCACCAGGTTTTTCAGTCTCTTGAATTTCCCAAACATTTTAACAAAGTTAAGAAATCCTCTTCTATAATTTACACTTTATGACATGATTCAACAGAAGATTTTTTAAAAGTTTCCTCAAAAATAAGAAAAACATCCCACCAACTATAAACTTATTCCACCCTGCACTTGTCTTTTATTTGCCGGGTGACCTGTTTGCTTCACTTCCTTTCCACAACTTTAGAGAATACAGCATGTCTGTATGCTTACAGTTCCTGCTTGGAAGCACAGACTTCCACAGTTCACCCCAAGTTATAATATAAACTTAGCTTTCGTTTCTGTTTTGAGATAATATTTAATTTCCTAGGGCTGAAGAAGGCACAGAAAGTTTGCCAGTAAATGTTGCCTAGTCAATTTTGGAGAAAATAAGTTTAGTAGAACAAAAAAAACCCCAGATAAACAAACCACCACACTGCTATTAAAGCTACACAGAGAAGGGTACAGCTCAGCCTTGCATGATTTAGTGCTTTTCCATTGCGTCTGTGAAACTGAAATGGGAAAATGGTAACTGAATCAGAGCCCAGAGATACTGCTCAGCTACAGCAATGGAAATATAGATTTCATCCACCAAAGGGATCTGGTTTTCACTTGTCTTCATTTTTCCTTCTTCTAAATCACGTCACTATTATGTCTCTTAAATTAATTTTAGTCTCCTGTGTTGGGAACAGCTTCTGGTTTTAAGACAACTTTCACAAGAGTATTAAGAGAGAGATTTTACTCAGTACGTGACATATGAAACAAGTAATGATTTCAGAGCAGTGTGTCTTATTTTAGCTATTTCCACTATGAGGAAAAGATGGCTTGACCTACTTGCACGTTACAAAAATAATCAAGGATCTTTAAACAAAATCAATCTCACTGAGCTGAGCAGAAATGGAGAGGTGTAATGTGCACAGCACAACCCTGTTCAGTGCCCAACCCAGCAGCAGAACAGCAAAGCCATCAGAGCACACCCACAGTGTGGTTTGCCCAACAGAACCTGGGGATTACTGAAAATCTCAAAACACTTGGTTTTGAAAAGTGCCATTCAGGTTCTAGGCCAAAGATCTTCAGTGAAGATTTTGGTGAACATCACTCTGTGGACCTGAAGATACGGAGCTGAAGTAGAAGATGCAGACCAGTAAATGAGACCAGGAATGATCAGAGATGTATTTGAAAGGATGACATGAACTATATAGCTACTCAAGTTAGAGAAAACTGAGGGGCTGAATGACAAGACTCAGAAACATTTATGACATGAAGAAGGGAGCAATAGTTTCTTGATTTTGAGCTTGATTTGGGCAGGACAACGCCTGAATGACCTCTGAGGTCCCTATCAGACCTTAGCGAAGGAATGTGCTATGCAAGAATAAACTTTCTCTAAGGTTCTGGAAGCCTTCAGTAAAAGCAGACAATAACTTAATCTAAAGCCTAAAGTCTTTTAGGATAGTTCACAAAACACAAACCATAAATTTCCCACCAGAGTTACGTTTTTATTTTTTCATTTGTGTTGTCTCCATCCCTAGGAAACCTGTGCACTTTCTGCAGAAGAAAAATGAAAGCCTTCACACGTGGCAGTAACTTCACTAGGTGGCAGTGGAGAGAAACAGTACTTTACATAATTTCCTTTTAACAGGACAGGGAAACAGCCCAGTAAATACTGCAGTTTCTTAGTGCTGGCAGTGTAAATGACAGCTCATCAGACAGCAGTGTTTTTGCCCACACAAAAGCCTGGGGGCTTCTGCCCAATTGAACCTCGTGTAAACGTTTGCTGGAGCGTGGACACGCACTCTCCCAGCACTAACACGGAGCAGCAGGGAGGAACATACACGCATTGTTGAAGGCTGTGTCACAATTGCTCTTCCTCTCTCTTCATCTATATGAATAAACCTCGCATTTCCATTGTCACTAAAGCAATCCCAGAGAAAGAATTAAACACCATTGTGCATTAACCATGACCAGCAAGAGCTGGTCCCTCCCATTTGCTCAACAGTTGGTGAGGCTACAGACTGGATGCAACCCAGTGCAGATTTTCCAAAAGGGAATGGAAGCCTCTGAGGGTAACGAACAGCACGATACAGCTTCACATCAAGGGCAGGAACGGCTTTCTCATAAGCTCAGTGGTACCATGGTCTTTCCTGAAATGTAAAAGTCAGAGACACTGTCCATCAAAAAACCATAACACTGATGCCATAAACATGATGAAGAAAATGAGTGAAGGGCAAATATGAGTAAGAAAGCAAGCTGAAGAGTTTTGTGAAGAATACTCTCTGCATTCAATAAAACATTTTTCATGCTCAAGACCTCTTTAGGCATGCGTGTTTGTTGGGAGAACTTCGTGTCTCTTACACACAATTCAAGAACCAAAGGATAGTTTTTCACACTTCTGACAAAACTCCAAGACAAAATACTTTAAGCAACATGTTCTGTAGCTTCTAAGCTTCAAAACCTTCAAAATTTCAGTATTTTGAATACAGAGAACTGATGTCTGCCAGTCTTTAGGAACTAATATACCTGAACAAAAATTAAAAACCAGAATGGAGTGGGTCATTTCAGCCAAGGTCATTACTGGAATTAAAGGATTATCAGCAAAATTCTCCAGAAATTATGGAGCTGTCTGGCTTGCTTTATTACGCTCAGGAAACACATATTATCATTTAGTACAATAAGCAGATTTTAAAAGTTTGATTACTTCTAGGATCAGATATATAAAAAAGTAATTTCTTCCTTTGGGAAACATGTTATATTAAAACAAACCCAAAAAACGATTCACTGTCTGAATCACACTTTTCTATAGTATGTCTTGCTTTTATCTTAATGTCCAAGACGTTCCCCTTCAAGAGTGACACTTTGTCCTCTGACATCTCAGGTTCTTGCTTGCCAAACTGCCTGCAACAGCTGGCAGAGATTTAGGATAGCATGAGTGATGATAAAAACACAAACCCAGTTCTGTTGCAACTGACTTCTTGACATGCCCTCTAAGCACAAGCCTTCATTCAAAGGCTTGAACTTTTAAAGGCTTAATTCTCTGTATTTATATTTGGGTAAATATGAACAGATGAGAAACAATTCCTTACAACATTCATTCTGTGAGATTTCCCTTACTTTTCTTCTTTACTGGCTGTTGAGAAACAGGAATATATGGAGGTGCAAAGCCCCAGGGTTTCATTAGTGACAGGGTGGGTTGGATTCTCTGCTCTGCAACTTGCACATGGCTCCAGTCAAACAAACACAGACAATACACAAGGCTGTCAGATGTAGTACAACTTGTTGCCTGAGCCAACCTGCTAAAAAATAAATGACTGCTCCCTAAGCATCAAGTTGAGGTAAAAATAAGTAGCGGATTATGTAGAGTCTTAGGAAAAATTGCACTTCAAATTGTTGTAGTGCATTTCCCTGAATGAAGATCCTGCAAATAAAGAGCTACAGTTCAGTATGTTTGTGGAACAAAACTCATTCTGCAGAAACAAGAAATCAAAAGACCAACATGACAAAAATCTGATGGAACTTATCCTCACTCTAACCCCAATTGCAGAGAAGAATATTTATTGTTTTTAATCATTAACATTAGACAGCTTCATGCTGGATGTGCCGGGATGCCCCTGAAATACGATGAGATGGGTAACCTTGGTAAGAAGCCAAAAGTCCTCTCAAACAGCCTAGATACTGACAAAACACTTCTCCTAGATTATTTATGACACTCATTCAGTTCCTCTTTTTAAACTCCTAATTTAACCTTACATGAGGAAAATTTGAGTTGCAAAACAAAATAAACATAGCTGCTACACCTTATCCTTGCCCTTTCCCTCAGATGCACTCATAAATCAAGGCACCGTGGATTTGCCTGGCTTTGCCATCCTATTACTCTTAATTAATTGGCCTTAAAGTGGCCAGTCAATATTGATTGATATGGGTCTCACTGCAGTAAGTCATCACAGTGTCTTAAGGCGCTACTGATGTGAGTATGGTAGCCAGATTTGCTCCGTCCACATTCACGTTAAATGAAGATTAAGAGTGAAAAATACTCACCAAGCTATTTGCCTCAATATAATGTCCATCTGACTGTGTACACAGCAATTTACCTTAGTTTTCAAATGGTACAAATATTTCCCAGTCTATTTAGTTTGCCTTGAATTTACCTTTGCAGCACTTTGAGTTGTGTACTACCACAAAAACATATAGTGACCTTCTTTATCCTGAGGTTTAGGAGGAGGACTTGCATGATGGATACTGGTTAAATCTGACTATAACCTGCACAATACCCTGCTTGGAATGAGGCCTGAAAATTGCTGTATTATAGTTATGATAATGCATTATTGGAATGAGATGCTCTCTCCCTTAGCAATTTCAAAATAAAACTGTCTAAAATAGATTAACTGCATGATTAGGTTGATTTGCACTTGCACATCAATGTCTAAATTAAACTGACCTTACTCTGAGTAACTTGCTCGGTGATCTCCTGGAAAGAGTCCAG